>JAUESI010000018.1:6281457-6295809 GCA_032275145.1 Synergus laeviventris | reverse complement strand
TAAAAAAATGTTAACAGAATGTTGTGCAACTTGTGCGACACACTGTATTTTTTTCTAAATATGAGAGAAAAAAGTCCTCGTAACTTTTCTTGACAAAGGAAAGTGAAGGTATACGTTATTCTGGGTTTCAGAGAGCGGAAATTTTCATGATTAATTTAGCGTGATGCATTCTTCTGCTCCATGCCATTTTCTCTGTCGGTTCCAACCCTTCATCACCAACAGAAGCTTTATTGGCTTGAAGAATGCTACGAAAATAAAAGCAAAAAAGTGCTTACACATTATTATTGATATTATTGTTAATATAATAACTTAAAGTTATCATTCTGGTGATATTTTATTTTTATACTGGAAGTTATTTTAATATTAAACAAACTATGAAGAGATATTAATTTATTCTAAGAAACGATGTTAATAGGTGATTAATTTTATCAAGAGGGCGCGAGATACGAGAACAGTTCTGAGAAGGGAGAAGTTAAACTTAACTTTGGTGTTCTCCACCCTTTGACCTCTTATCCGCCTCCCAACCATTCCCGGCCTCAACAGAATCCGTATTTCTTTTTAATCTCAACGAAAGTCTCAGCTCGATGGCTTCGTGACTACCTATCTGTTTGCTTTCTTATCGCACGTTTCTTGTAATTTAGTCTCATTGTCTTTTATTTTACTATCTGAGTTTTCACCTTTTTTTTTATTATCAAGGGGAGCAGACATGTCCCTATGTGCAGAGGAGATATTAGAAATATTCCGTGGACCAATAATCTGCTCTTTTTCTCGCCTTTTCATTCCCGCTGTAAACCTATAGGAATCTCGAGGGTTCTGAAGAAATTCAAATATCGAAACCCGAGATTCAGATTTGACGCTGAAGTATGCTTTCAATCTAAATTGCTAGTCGAAAATAGAACTAGATATACAATGACAAAATATATCTTGCGATGGCTAATTTTAATTTTTCCTCGGATCTCTCAACTTTAAATTTCTGCAATTATTTACAGATCCATTAATATATGTTTCACAGACTTGATTTAAGAGACGAAATTAGAATTTTATTAGTCTATAAATTCACAATTAATGCATTTACTCGTATGATATTTTTAAAAACTCGGCGGTGAGACCCTTAAAATTACGTCTCTCGTAGATATAAACGCGATGAATATACTTTCCTATATATACATGTTTAAATTATACAGAATGCATGAGATCAGGCTGTATTATGTATCCCATGAATTCCCAGCAACTAATCTGCAAAAGCAGTCTCTGACTGAATCTGCAGTGAGAAAAAGCAGCTATGTTGTAATGCAAAGCCATGCAAAAAAATAAAAAGCTTGTTTATGTCGCGGGAAGATAAAAGTGTAAAGTAGATAACTCACGATTTTCTAATATTTAGAAGAAATAAATCATTCTGATTGAATTAATAATGCAAAGGGATTGGAACAAGTCATAAAATACGTATAACTAAATTTGAATAATCAAGTTCCTGTTCATATATTTAATCTGCAGAGATATATTTCCCGCAGGCTACTATAAAACATTATTAAACGCGAAACCTAGGATAAAATCCCGGTTGAGCATCGCGTTTTAATTGCATTATTTGCGACTCGATTACTAATTAAGGTGTAATGACATCGGTAATCCCCACATCACCATTAAAAACAAGACATCAGTGGTCATGGGATTCATAATTCATTAGAATAATATAAATTCATTAATAATCATTCGCTATTATTAGTTTAGTATATCAGATCGTATACTGTTGTATTTTTTTAAAGTAATTTTTCAAAATCAAAGCAGTAATTTATGATACCTTAAGACAGCTTAAGAGAACAATAATTCTCATAATTTCACGAAATGACCATCGCCGCCATCTAACTCGAGTAATCTCGTAAATGTCAGTGACAGCACTCAAGTGACCACCACAAGCCAATTAACGAGTCGTACGTTCAGCATTGTGTGTTCGACTCTTAAAAAGAAAACGACTCGTAAATTCTAAATCGTAAATCAATCAGCCTTATTCGTTTGTGGCACCACTATATTACTCTCGCTTCATCAACCACCAGCAAATGAATTAACCAGCAATGACAAAAATGCAAATATGACAATTATAAAAGCTAAAAAGAAAGCATTTGTATTTTATGTATGGTAAATAAAATAGGAAAATGAATTTCTTGACCAAATAGAGGTCAGTCACAAGTTTTTGGATATTGAGTGTTTATACATACTATTAAGTAAATAATGATGTCAAACGATTATAGGGCACTCTATGTCGAAACTCTGATAATTGAGAGTCTGCAAAAGGTGTTTCTCGAAGTTTCAGACAAGGGAACGTTTCATCCTCCCGATCGAACTATACCACTTTGAAATAGGAAGTAATTGTGTGGTAATGAGGGTTGAACTTGTTAGACAATCCCTGTAGCAGTAAGACAACTGATCTTCAACCTAGCTGCTATCTTCATTCACGCAGTAGCAGTTCACACTTAAGTATATACATAAACTCATAACCTCGAGATCACTGAAGATCTAAAGTGTAGCTGAAAAGCTAAAGTGTAGAGACCTCCCCTTTGATTACGATCGATCTTTTTTCAAGACTCAATGTGTAATTTCCATATAGGCTTATCTACATCTGAATACATTAGCAAAATGCACTACATTCGCGTATATTTCCAGAACTGAGTTCAATAGCCCTGTAAAAGAGGTCACTATTAATACAGGTATCTAAGCAATTTCTTGAAATAAAAAATCCATAAAAACTCTTGAAATCCTGAATTTACCATTTAAAATACGCTCTGAACGCATTTTTTCTGGAAATGAGTAAGTTTTACTATTTCAAATTGCAACTTTTACAACGAAAATAGAAGGGTTTACAATGTTCTTAGCAAAACTTTCTAAATTCCAGGAAAAATATACTTTCAGAGCGCATGTTGACTATTTTAAATGGGAAATTCAGCCATTTTCTTTTCCCCGGGTAAATCTGAAATTCTAATAGAATAAGAAAAAAAGAGTCCTACGCGAATATTTACAATTTCAAACTCTGTATTTATAGAGTGGAAAACGTTCTTCGCTGCATCGATCAAATATACGATATAGATACTAGATAGGTATAACGACCACGAACGACATCGGATTTGCTCCTTGATGTAAGACCGACGCATGCAGAAATTTAAAAGTTATTTTCCGCGGGTTCTGAAAATTGGAAAGAATCCGAAGAGAAATTTTCAAGCCGAAGAGAGACAGAGAGGGTGAAGAATAGCAAGAGGAGTGCAGAAGAGAGAAAGAAGGACCTAAGTACCTATATTCTGTAGGGTTCAGACGGAGCGTCTGAGTGTGCAAACTGCATACCCATCAGCACCATCCACCCCTGCCAAGAAAGGTGGTCTTTTATTTTTCTCTACCCTTTCCGGTTCTAGAAGCTTCTTTAGTGGAAATTTCTCACGGAAATCACTTCCGCCCGGCAGCATCTTTATACCCCATCTTCGTCCATTTAGTACACTGCCATCGACCTTTTTCCCTTTTTCTTTAATATTGATGTTCTAGGGTTAAACCACTAACACACTTTTTTTTCCAGAAGAAAGAAAACAGTATTAATAGCCATAATAGCAATAAAGGCTTAAATGAGCCCTAAATTATTTCCATAATTTAAACCTCAAAATAACAATAGTGTTGGAAGAGAATTATGGTAGTTAAAGATCTTTGGAATCTTGAAAATGTAAGTTCAAGGAGACTAGAAAAACCTCCTTGCATACTAAGGGAGGAAAAAAAATATGACGTATTTTGTGAATGACCCCTAGAGTACCCTAGGTTATCCTAATTTATATCCAATACGAGTTGCGAGAGAAACCGCGGGGGAATAAATTACTCAGTGTCTCAAAATTCTGTCTTTTTATTCGTGTCGTTGAACCCTCCTCGGCATCACTTTCATCAGTTATAAATGTCAAATGCCCTTTTTTTTGTCCTACTCTAACACCCTATGGATAGATTTCCCACTCACAATACTTGCTCAATCATCCGCTCTCCACTGCTTTTTCATTTCTCAATATGTAATGAGATGATGTTTTTATCATAATAGCAGACAACAACCATGTGTTGCTGAGACACAAAACCTTTCTCCATGTATAAGTCACGATAAATTACGGGTCAAAGCAGATTTTGGATGCGCCTCACAACATTTAGTGCGAAAAAGCGTCGTTTGCTGTGATTTATTCCGGTAGAAGTAAGAACTGCAGGGAGGAAGATTTAGTTACCCTCTCTAAAAAAAAGTAAAAAGACTACAAAGGCTAAGTTTTATTGCGTGAAAACTGATTTGTCGCCATTTTCTCGACAAGCGTTTTTCCCATAATTTTTCTTCATACATGTAGAATGACAAATATTACTAGAGATACTTATTCGCCGTGAATGATGACACGACAAAAAGGGGTATATTTATATACGGGATTTTATTCACTACACTGTTAGAAAATCTGTATTAGATTTAATATAAAAGCGTGTGAAGCAAATACCTATGCACCACCGCTACTGAATTTTAATAGTAGCATATGGTAAATTTAATATACTTTCATATGGATTTTAAGTACATATGAATTTTAATCTTAATATCACCGTGTTACTGATCAGCATTTTCAATGTGCACTGAATATCAAAGATAACAGTGATTGTAAATGCCGCGTGTCGATTTTCAAGAGTCGATGGGAAAAGCGTTTGGTAATAAATAATTTATATTTGCTGCTTGGTCTATTCTTCAATAGTCCAGTGTGTACTTTCTGGATATAGTCACAATAGAGAGTATTATAGTCACTTAGCAGAGTCCATTAAATCAAAACTGTATTCACAAAATCCCCCTTTTTAATGCTATTACCGAAAAGGCACCCCCCACATGACTAGAAGCAAGTGATATACTAGCAGTGTGTATCTAATTGACATCAACAAACTACCCACCGTCTGTTTATTAGGGTACTATATCTTCCATCCATGAGAACTATTGAGCAGCGTTTATAATTCATAGTGAACAGCTAACCGCACGTCTATAAGTATCAATGATATCAAGTATATTACGAGTAGCTTTACGTCTTATACCGAGGATCATACATTGTATCGCGATTATTAGGTTAGAATTGTAGTAATAAAAATAGACATTAGAGCCATTTGTAGATTGGCAATTCTGACCTTTTATCCTCAAATCGATTCAATTTTCAACACCCTCTTTATTCCTATGCTTTTCAAAAAAACCGGCTCATTCTCTGATCGAGCTTCCTATAGTTTTCTCTGATCGTGGTCTCACTTGCTCCATCGCTAGGGCTTCCTGAACAAAAAAGGATCGTTGATCGACCTGTGAAAGACAAGAGGCCCGGGCGGAGGCAGCTGGCTGAGATTGGTGGAGTGGTTTTTAAAGGCCGCCAGCAATTTCTTGCGCCTCTTCTCAAACCGGACCTAGAAAACTTGTCGGCAGATGGCACGCGCTGGGCCCAACCTAAACCCTAAATGCTAGATCCTGTCCCGAAAAGGCCCCTAAGCCCCTCGGGGGGTCATCATACCTGAGACCGACTCGTGCCTTCGCTTAATGGAGAAGGCTTTTTCAAATTAAAATAACAGAAAATAAATAAACTCAAGACCTAAAAAACTATACAAAGTGTTGCCAGACTTGTAATTTTTTAAAATTGGAATATCTTTTAAAATGTAAACTTGTACACGTCATATAGTGAGACACGAAACTCAAACAAGACGAAATTCTTGCTTACAGTTAAAGGTCTAAACTCTAAATCTTCAAGTGAACGAATTTAAAATATTCATTGCAAGAAACTGGCAATGCATTTTTTTTGTTAATTTGGCTCGATTCGAGTAAATCTCAATTTTGACAGAATAATTCAAAAAAATTGAGAGCCACTGATGGTATTTCGCGCCATTAATTCAGACAACGTAAACCGTAAAGGAGAGAAAATTATCGTTTCAAGGAGGAAGCTACAGATGTAATCAAGGGGTATAACTTATGGCCCTGCAGTCCACAACACCATATTCTAGGCAATTTTGGGCGACCTTAGATTCAATCTCCGATCAATCTCCAATCTGCCATAATTTTTCACCTCCTGAATATAAAACTCAAGGTTAACAACTCTCGTGCGAATAAACTGCTATTTCGCAACCGCGGAAAATTACAAACAACTTAAATAAAATAATTACAACTTGCAACGTTGAGAATTACATGCAAGAAACAAGAAAATACTAACGAGGAAATATCAAGAGATTGTTATTCAAATATTTTTCCATAAATATCGACTGCGATCTTTCAATTCACCCAAGAGGATAATATCCGACTTTCCGGAAGTGATCTCTATAGTCTCGTTATATTCTACTTAACCCATTCCAACCAATTCCGCTAATTCTCCTCTCAAAATAGCCAACAAAGTAGATCTAAAGATGAAAGGAAACGTCTGGAAAACATTGAGCACCCCTATTACTATACCAAGACAGGAGAGATTGTATTGTTTCGCCATGAATCAATGACAAAAAAAAAACCAATAAAAAATATTGGCACGTTTCTCTTGGACTACTCGCTACGGATTCTTTTCTTAGAAAAGTATATTTCCTGAAATAAAGCTCTTTCCTACACGAGATTCGATTAGAAAAGAACATTTTTCTCTACACTATTAATATATAGCTTCTTTTTCTCATTCGACACAATCATTTTTTTAAATTGTGAAACGAGCTTCGAGTTAGAAAAACACCAAACAAATGTTGTTTGCAAACATGGGACAATTTACTGCAAGGCAGACTTATTTAACGTGAAAATAATAACAGGGACACCTTTTCTGAAGGAAGCTTGAGATTTTTGATGAAATCAGGCACGAAGGAGTTTCTGCTTGACGTCCCGATGAGCAGGTGCGCCATGTATCACGAGGGACCACTCTTCTTGTGGTCTTATTGCTGCTCTTTGAATCTGCACCAATCCCACCTGCCGATCACGTGGCTTTCCGGACTGCTCACGCTCGATTTATTTTTTACCTCCGTTCGCTCGTTACCGGTTTTCACTGGATTCGACCACCTCACGATTAAGGCCTGTTCGGTTCTCAATGGCAGCCTCGTAACATGAGATACATTATATTCCTTTTATCTTAAACAGCACCAATGTTTTTAAAGTAGAATGGACACCAGGCTTACCCGAACAGCTACTATGTTCATCAGTTAGCAAGAATTGATGATTAACAAGACAATTCACGAGAGAAACTATTTCAATAATATAAGCGGGTGAGATGAACGCAACTCAAATTGTTTCAATAGAAGCAGCAATAAGATCTCAGAGATATCGGTTCTCGGGGGAAAGTAGATTATGTTTATTCTTCCCTTTTCCGGATCTCGAAGAACGATTACTGAGCAACCTTTTCAAACTGATTTTCTACGGAATTCGATACACGTAACACACTGGTCACAACTACCTTCTGTGATTGAATAACAAACCTCTCTTAAAGCCGGAAAAATACCGTATTTAGTTTTTGAAGGGGTTGAAAATTGTAATCTTGCATTGGATTGTAAGGAAAAAAGGAAACTGCAAAAAAATACAACTTTAAAATTTAATCAGTGAGAAATGACTGATTTCCAGTCTAATTCAATTTCTAGTTTTAGAAAAAAATCAAAGTATAATGACCTGATATTTTTCATTTTCTATAATAATTTTTATAACGACACCCTCCCCTCATCCAAATATAATCGAGTTTAGCGTTGCTCAACTAAAATTTTCTAGCTTTCTACATGCTAGAAAAAAGATAAGTATATAGTTTTAGCCGAGGTTCTAACTTCGGAGGAACGCATGCGTTTACAAAGGTTCGGCGAAAATTATAGAAAGGAGGATAGTAAAACACAAATATAGACCTATGCAGTTATTCCATCTGTCTGCGGCTTTTGTCTAAAAAAAGTTTATAACCCTAGAACAGCTGCTTGTTTAAAGAATGAGAGTGTAGAAATATTACGGCAGGTGACTGCTAACGATTTTGGATGTAAGACTGATAAAAAGTACAAAAATTATAGAAGATTTACGCTCGATCAAAAGCTCATTTTTAAAAGAATTGAAAATAAAGCAGTCATTTCGAACAATGTATTTCATTAGCAGTGAGTCGATCCAAGAAGTATAAGTTATTCCAACTGCATAATTTAATGATACCGAATGGAGAAAGAGATAATGAGGGCAAAACAAAAAAGATAGATTGGATCATATTTCAGAGCAGTTTCTTTACGATCAAGGGATTATCACAAATTCACACCAAATTCGACTGCCATAAACAGCAACTTCCTTAGAAGTTTGTTATTATCAGATGAACGGCACCGTCCTGACATCGACAGGTGGTCCTCAATTGGGTGTCTCAAAAAATAAAGTGGCCTTTGATACTTCGTTCAAGGATACTTTGGATTATGTTGCGTGATACAGGTTGCGAAACCCAAACGTGTGAAATGGGTGCAGCAACAAGAAAGAAAGTAAAGGGAAAAAAAAACTATAAAAGAGACAAAACTGGCAACAGTTTAAACAAAATCCTGGGTAGTGAATCAGCGGACTTCAAATTCCCGGTCAAATTTTCAATTACCTCGGTCAACTAAAAGTGACATTATACGTTTTTTCATGATGGGAAAAATAAAAAAATGATGAAAGTCTCAAAAAATTTCTAAATATTGAACTAGATATTGAAATCTAGACAAACTTTTTGTTTGGTGTAGGTCAAATTTTTAATCTACTTTATTGTGTGCAATTTTCGTTAAAACATGGGGTCGTTTTTTTGTCGAGGAAGTTATAACATAATGAGTAGAGTGGCTAAAGATTCGCGGAAGCGAACGGAAGAGAAACGAAAATTGTGGAAACAAACGGACGCGGGTAATATTCGCGAGGATGTGTAGGAGAGGAAAGAGGAAAAAAAGGAAACACAGGCAGTAAGAGGCAGCGTGATTACTGACCCACATCCTGCAGCAACTAACAAAGCCCTCGTTTTTGAACAGTGCAGCTTCCGCGGCAGCAACGCGGAAAATCGCAAGCCTGGATGTGCCTCACCTCATTTTAATAAATGGCCAAACAACCAGAAAACATTGGGATGCATCTGCTAACAAAAATCGAAATTTCGAAAAAACTCATTTCATTTCTATGTTATATACTGTTTTAAATGTTTTGCATATTCCGTTTATCCATGCTACTCAACAAATAGTAGAAATAGGGTATTTTTTTCGCTGTACAGTGGTACTATTTGAAAAAAAATCTAATTTCATTATTACCTGCTGTGTCCATGCGTCTAAAATGAGAAAAAGAAAAATCTGAGGAGAGAAAATGACTTTCCAGAAAAAGGGTAATACGAATCGCTGTTTGGTGGTGAGGAAGATTGATAACTCTCAGACTGACATAATGAATCAGCGATTTCTCTACGGTGATTTGTCAGTTCGACGTTTGGTGATTACAAACCTCTTAATGCCGACAGCCTCAAGAAAGAACCCTGATCTTGAAATGAAAGAAAATGGAAATTTAAAAGAAGATTGTAGAAACATGTCGGGTGTTCGATTACATTGTGAGAAAATAGATAGAAGGTGTCTAGTTTCAAGCTTTTAGCTTTACAACAAAACGAATGTTTCTACCAAAATAACAAAAATAAGACGACTAAACCCTTTCTTCATTTACATCTAAAATCTTTCTCTCTTACTTTATTAGAAAAAGATACGAGTGGATCTTTTTCTATCTCTCAGTATTGAGTTTGTCTATGAAAGAGAAAAATCTTCTCTACCGGAATGACGAAACTAGTTTAGAGACAGATGTTTTTCTCCATCGAATCAATAAATCAAAAATATATGTGTTAGGTATTTCTTTATGTGCTAAAAAAGAGGTCGAATTTACTTGTCCACTTGGTATAATTTGCATCATCTCTGAAAATATTCTTTTAGTTTTTCATCACTTTCAGGATGAGAGTCGTATAATATCAAAATAAAAGCATGAGAAAGGTTGGAGAAAATGAACGCTTTACACTTGCCATAAAAGAAGGAAGAAGGCAAGAGATAAAAGGCAAAAGTGTACATATGAAGGCTTGAAGTTGGAATGGCAGTGCGAAAAAGAGGAAATAACTGCAAACCAAAAAGTCATACCAGCAAATCCAAAGTATATGACATAATATCCAAACATTATATGTTTTTCAAGCTCAATATATTCACTTTGGTAGTACATTTTTTGTAGTACATACCTCCTGTGTTATAAAAAATTTATAAAAAGAGCCATAATATAAAAAGAATATCCAAGAAGATTAGCAGCTGCGAAATTCACGTAAAAGTCATTTTGCATCCAATCACTAAAAATATATTTTTTACGATAATTTCAATATTTACTTAAGTAAAATAAACTGATTGAGTTTATTTAAATTTTCATGTTTATAGTAGCAATTTCACAGTACACATTGTAAGCCCCGTCAGAGACGAAAGTCAGAAGGGTTGCAAATTATTTAGGATGAGCAAATTACCGACAAGGGAAAATCCTGGCAATTATGCAACCCGACAGTCTTCCGCGTAATTTGACAAGATATCTCACAGCTTACAAAAATGTTTTAAAAACTTTCAATTAAGAAAAAATATATTAAATATTAAAATTTGAAAATTATAGAATGGAACGTTTTAAATTCTTGACAATTTTATTTATTTTACAAAAACACCAAGAAAATTTGCAACAAAATATTCTAATCTTTTAATTTTTTTTGGAGAAGGTCGATTTCAAAGAAAATTCGAACTCCAATGAGTTAAGAAATAATTGCCATCGATTCGGTATCCTTAGAAACCAAAAAAAAAAACATCGTAACAAGCTTACGTCTTTTTTTTTCAGTTTCGCCATCTCGACATTCGTGTCAGCATCGTTCGTTCATCCCACATTTTAAGAAGTTAAAAAGCCGGCAAAATGGTAATAATCATAGTTAAATATTATTTATTAATATATCCCATTCAATGCCTCATCAATATCCATATTATTTTGCTCGAATTTCGTAATTTTTTCGAATTTGAATCCCCTTCTTTCAGACATGTCAACCGTCAAATTAATTTTTCTTTTTCAGTTTTTAATAAGATATATTTAAGACCTGCTAATTATCTAATTGTAATCAAATTTTGAAATTAATAGCGTGAAGTAATTTCTATCCACATTGGCCAAGGAGGAGTCCAAATTGGCAATGCGTGCTGGGAATTGTATTGCCTTGAGCATGGAATCCAACCCGATGGAATGCTTCCGTCTAATTCTTGCTCAAATGACGAAGGATTTCAGACATTTTTCAGCGAAACAGGATGTGGAAAATATGTCCCACGAGCAGTTTTCCTCGACCTCGAACCCACCGTAATCGGTATACTTTCCAAATCAATTCATTTCAAACATTTCTTTGTGAAATAAAAATATTTTTCGTACTTTAGTTGAATAATTACAGAATTCCGTGATATTTAGCTCAGAAGCGAACCTTCAAAAGTTATGTTGTCGGTAACAGGAATTTACAATGATAAACCACTTTTATCTTCTAATTATCTAATTTGATTCAATTACGAATTTTAGATGAAGTGAGAACAGGGACTTATCACGGTCTCTTTCATCCTGAGCAGTTAATATCCGGAAAAGAGGACGCTGCAAATAACTATGCCCGTGGTCACTACACCCTTGGAAAAGAAATAATCGATCTGGTGCTGGATCGAATCAGGAAGACTGCAGACATGTGTTCTGGCCTGCAGGGTTTTCTCATTTTCCACGCGTTTGGCGGAGGCACCGGATCTGGCACAACCTCCTTACTCATGGAACGTCTCTCGGTCGACTATGGGAAGAAGGCTAAATTGGAATTTGCAATATATCCCTCGCCCCAGATCTCAACTGCAGTAGTTGAACCCTACAACGCGATCCTGACGACCCACACGACCCTCGAACATTCTGATTGCGCCTTTCTCGTGGATAACGAGGCTATCTACGATATTTGCCGGCGAAACCTGGACATTGAGAGACCAACTTACACCAATCTGAACAGACTCATTGGACAAATCGTTTCTTCCATCACTGCATCTTTGAGGTCCATTTTCAGCGATTTTTATTCAAAATTCAAAAATTTTAGAATTTAAGCCTTGAATTCAAGCTCTAACTTCAAAATTAATTTTCTTCATTTTAATCAACAAATATTATTTTCGCGCAAACCGAAGAGTTCGAAATCTAATCTAAATATTAAATCGTTTTATTTTACGAAAATAATAATCAAGTGGGCCTTTTTTTTGCTCCAGATACAACCGATCCATAACATAAATTTTCATATTTTTAGGTTTGACGGTGCCCTAAACGTTGACCTCACGGAATTCCAAACGAACCTAGTACCTTATCCGAGGATACATTTTCCCCTTGCCACCTACGCCCCAATCGTGTCAATTGAAAAAGCATATCACGAACAACTAACAGTAATGGAACTCACATCCGCGTGTTTCGAGCCAGCTAATCAGATGGTTAAATGCGATCCAAGGAAGGGAAAATACATGGCATGTTGCCTCCTTTACAGAGGTGATGTTGTGCCTAAAGATGTCAACGCTTCTATCGCGACCATCAAAACCAAACGTGCCATTCAGTTCGTCGATTGGTGCCCTACAGGGTTCAAGGTATTCTCTTTTTTTTTTTTTTTTGTTTCTTTTAATGAAGTGTCAGATTAAAAAACTCTAGGGGTAGATTACTGGAGAGTGAAAATAGGTCAGAAATGACAAAAAAAACCTCATGCTGATATGAATATCAAACAATTTCAAACAATTTTATTACTCTCTAAAATTTAATCAGTGGAAGTTCAGTGATTTTCAGTGACTTTCTTTTCAAGATTTCATTTAGTGAAAATCTACTAAGAATCAGTGAAAAATCACTGTAGATTTTTCGCTATTAAAATCGTGCGAAAAAAGTCACTGAGTATCCGTGGAATTTGACTGGAAATGAGTGAAATTTCACTGTTTCAAATTTAGGAAGTGAATTTCATACGATTTAAAAAAATGTTCAATAAGATCTTAAGAAATCGGAAGTATTTTTCAGACATTTAAACAAAATTTTCAATTTTTTTTGAGGTATCTTGAGGTTCTTAAAATTCTTGGAAATCTAAAAATTGTTAGAAATATTTTTATCGGAAATTCTATTAAATTCTTTGACATTTTTTCTAACCTCTTAAATCCTAATGTAAATGTATTGAAATTATTGATCATTTTATTTTGAAGTTATGAATCATTTATCCAATCCCTACCTTACCGGTGTTTTCTTTTCCCTGCAATGCCATTTCTATATTTATGCAGATATCGTATTGAACATTTCTAAAATTAAAGAAAATGTACTAAGGAACATCTATCCGGTCTTAAATTTTTATTAAAATAAAAAAAGAATTTTTCTAAATAATTTTGTTATTATAAATGTAAATAATTAAACACTTAGTACCAGATAACCGTACCTTAGTGTACTTGCTTTAATTTACTTTAATTTTATAATATTTCAAATCGATAACTCCATAAAAATAGAAATGGCATTGCCGGTAAGTAAGGATTCGGGTAGCTGATATATGACCTTAAGGGCATGTGTTACCATATGATCAAATTTAGATAGCCCTGGTTTTTTCCATAATTTTTACGGTTTCAAATGAATAATGGAACACAGACGTAAATAAAGTAAACTCGGACGTCTGTGTACTATCATTGTGTTGAAAGAGTAAAAATTGTGCAAAAAACCTAGGTTATCTAAATATGCTCATATGGTAAGCAGCACATGCCCTTAACTGCAAACAACTGCAACTCTAAAACTTTAAATTAAAAATTGCAGGTTGGGATTAATTATCAACCCCCAACAGTTGTACCAGGAGGAGATTTGGCAAAAGTCCAACGAGCTATGGCAATGCTAGCAAATACAACAGCTATTGTGGAAGCTTGGACGAGATTGAACAGAAAATTCGATCTGATGTTTGCAAAACGAGCATTTGTTCACTGGTACGATAGATGCACAATTCATATTATCATTGGATTGAAATATATGAATGAAATACTACAACTAATCATAAACATCCTTTTCCGAGTAATCACTTCACTATAAATTTTGTGATTTCTAACAATACTTACAAATCATCCTTTAAATTCAAATTCCTTTTAATAATGAAGTTTCTATTTCTCCAAATATAAACTGATCCATGATCATTTTAATTTCTTGCACCATTGTGTATTTGAAGGAATTGATTTGTTCCTAAATGAGAATGTGGTCTGTACAAACAATAGAAAATCAAACACAACACACCATTCACTATCTCGTAATTCGTAATTGATAATTAGAGTTCGCTGATGAATCGAGACCTACAGAGGATCGAATTTATTTACATTCACGAACTCAGTTAATCATACGTT
>JAUESI010000018.1:6254665-6281357 GCA_032275145.1 Synergus laeviventris | reverse complement strand
TTAACATTAAAAAGATGCGTTATTTTAAAAATAACTTTAAAAAAACACACAACTAGCAAATCTTAACACACAGTGTTTACTGTTTATGCTACTTGAATTTTTATGCTTCATATATAGGTACGTGGCTGAGAGCATGGATGAGAGCGAGTTTAACGAAGCTCGTGAGGACTTGGCAGCCTTGGAAAAGGACTATGAGGAGGTCGGCAACGACTCAACAGAAGGCGACGAAGGTGAAGACGAAATGTAAAGACGAGAAAGGAAAAGTTCAGCGTGGAGATGTGTGGTGAAAATCGACTTTTAGTCCAACAAATTGTCCAATTCAGGATCTCCAATTTCGCAGTGGGATGAACGAACGGTTCAACCACATTATACTTCGCGAGACATTTTATACCTTTTTTTGTATCGATCTTGTACATTTTTCTATAGTCATTTACACCACTTTTTATAGCGTGTACGATTTGAAAGAAAAACGGTCTATTCCTTTTTCTTTTGAATAGGAACATCGAATCTACCATAACTTTATATATATATGTATTATGTATAGTATTTTTAGATTGTTTAATAAAACCCGATGATGAGATAAGAATTTTTAAACTGATTATTAAAATTGAAGATGCATTCACTATTCTAGTTCTAATTTTCAAAAGATTCAAAAGATTAATTAAAGCTGACTGAATTCAATTAATGATCTCGCATTCAAAAAGCAAGATTAAATAAGGAAAATATATAAGAAAGCAGTGAAAAGAAGCGAAGAAGGAGGTCATGAAAATGAAAGAAAAATGAAAGAAGTTCATCTGCGCGTTAGCCTCCATTCTCCCCTGTGTACAATGAACGAAACTTCAAATTACCGAAAAGCTCGTGCTGTATAAAGTTTAGTACTGTGTGCAGAATTATTGGTGAAACGCGGTCAACGATATATTCCCCATTCGCCATTAGAATCAGTTTTTATGTTTCATGTTTCAGAAGCAAACTTTCAAACACTCTGAATTACCCATCTGAAAAAGAGATAATGATTGAAAACTTTCTATCCTCAAAAGAACTTGAGTAACTTATTTTTACTTAGATAATTATTTATTTATAAACTATATGATAATCATCGTCACTGGAGTCAAAACCAAGAAATATGCAATTAAATTCATTGAGATTAGAATTTCTTCTAATCAACAGAACTGAAACAAATCGAAACAATTCAAGATGAATTCATAATAATTACAAATATTCAAAAGATATCACTGACGTCTGTTGTTAAAATACTCTCTGACCAAATCACCTAAATTTTCCTCGTCTATCAGCGTTGCACATATGTTGCAACAATATTATTATGCCCAGGAAGTGCGGGTTATAGTTCATTGCCAAGGGCAATTCGTATGCTACTCGACTTCCGGACAGTATTAGAGAAGCTCCTACTTTTGCTACTCTGTCAAGGGGGCGGTAAAGGGTGCTGAAGTGGGTGGCCATTGCCAACTCTCAGCATGCACCTCTCATAAACTAGTGTCTTATGGTAGTCACAGCTGCACCAGACTCGCATCGTGAACATCTTTATTTATGTTCAATAAACTCAAACAATGCCTTATTTGCGCCAAATTTCAATTAACATCAAGCGAAATTTCTACTACTTGACATAACAAGAAGACCTACGACGAAAATTAGATTCAAATTACACTGTTATTTGAAACAATGCTACAATTGTGAGAATTTAACGAAAAGTTATGTCTCTGAGTATAGAAAATTAAATGAAGATTGCATATCTTGAATATAAAATTTTTTCCAACTTAGGAAACGAAATAGAAACAGTAAAATCTACTTTTATTCAAAGTTGACGAAATCGTTTTCGAAAACTATTAAAAATCAATGACAGTTTGAAAAATTCATCCCGACTCCGACAAAGGATAAAAAGATCCTATAAGGATAGTCCGAGGGATAGACTAATTTTAGGAAGGTACCAATAGAGGGCAAAGCTATCCAGATTCCAGTTATTCTCGAACGAATGATGAATTTCCTGTTTTAAATTTAATTTTGAAGTATACCAAATAAACACACCTTATTATCATTATTCCTTTGATTCTCAAGATAAATTAATAGATAATTAATTGAATCTGAGATTTACCTGTGAACAAAGAACTAACAATCAAGTAAATAAATCGCCAAGAACTATATTATTAGTTTTATGTACCAAGAAAAGCATAAACTCGCAACACATAATATTTTAAACATGATTGAACTGGTGAAATTTATTTTTTATTGATAAAACTTTTCACCAGGTTTCACTATATGATTATTATAAATTACATGTTTCCGTGCCGATTCAAATTATATTTTCCATGCGACATGATGGAAACATAAGGACATCGAAAGCTGACTCACCAATCTGAACGTTCCTGAAACTAAAGTTGTGGCTGGTTGTGGAACCTAAGAAGAGAAACAGTTTCTGTTAGTGAAATTCACAATATTCTTAACCAAGAATTCAATATTCAATATAA
This sequence comes from Synergus laeviventris, assembly GCA_032275145.1. NCBI lineage: Eukaryota > Metazoa > Arthropoda > Insecta > Hymenoptera > Cynipidae > Synergus > Synergus laeviventris. Next base: position 6,278,877 of record JAUESI010000018.1, on the reverse strand, counting down.
GTATTAAAACTAACGAGAAGCCTAGAGAATTACTTAGTTATCAGAGTTCAAAGTAGGGTTTTCTCTACGACAATGTTTTATGATAATTTTTGTTCAAACAAATCATTTTAAAACCTTTACAAAATCCAAGATTCAGACACTTGAGGTATTGAAAAAAATAATTTTACAATGTTGGTTACAGGTACCAGGAAATAGAAAATTTTTAATTAACTAAACATAGAAATGTCTTTCTTTTTAAAAAATAACCTGAAATTTGAAACCAAATTAACAATTACACTTACATCCAGATTCAGAATGAATAACCTTCATAATAAATACTATAGATCTACCTTATAGTAAATTAGAATTGTATACCTGTTGTTGATTTTTAGAACATACCATAGTGATAAACATTTTACATATTTAGTCTATAGATAATTCGTTAATCTTCAAAAATAAAACTACTTTTATAAAAATCAGTTTGTCAATATTTTGACTTCTTAAATGGACCTACTTCATAAATAAAAAGTTGGTATTAGTGAATAAGAACTGTATACCTGTTGTTGATTTCGACAATCCAATATAAACATGCCCAAAATATATCCTTCGTAGCACTTCGTTTAATTTCTCAAAAGTTTCTCCGGAAAAAAAGATTTTCCAAACAACAACAATCTATTACATTAATTGTTGACTCATATTCGGAAATTTTAACAATTGGCCTTAAACTCCTCTATGTTGAAAAATTCCATCCTATAACCTAACATTAAAACGTTCGCGTCGATTTTAAAGTATAAACTATAAAATAAAATATTCACTGAAAATTTTTTTCGATTCTTAGAAATCATATTAAATCGCAATTAAGTGTTATACATTATCTTTATATTATTACATTATATACATTATCCTCAAATATAGAATGTGCCAAGTGTTTTACAACAATGAAATTTTTTAGAAGTGATAGTTCTAAATAGAAAGGACACGAGATTAATCCGACGAAAATTTTCACACCATGATTCGCGATGAACACTAAAAAAATATGACTAAAATCTTTTAATGTGTATTAATTTATACATGGAATCCCCGGCGATGCCAGTTCACGACATTTTGATGCATTGTTGTCAGATGGAGCATCGATCAAGTCGTGTTAATTTGAAATATAAATCGCCTAATACATGTAATTTGGGCTTTATTAAAGGTGACTTTCTAACTTTTCTGACACTAGAAGATAATAAATGAGATTCTTTATAATGCCCAATTTGTGGCAAGTTGACCAATTCAGCAATTCTTGGAAGAAGGTATTCCCGCCAAATAAACTGTTAGCCCGCCAAGTAATCGACCAATAGAAATTAAATTATAAAATAGAAATATTCTCGAACGTGCGTTCGAATTTCGATATTCAATGGTCATCGATGTTAGTCTCATGCAAACTTCACTCGAGTGAAGATGTTGCCCGCCGGAGAATCTTGAATCGTAATTTGAATAAAAGAAACGTTTTCACGTAAAAATCAGTATTTTCTTCTTAAAAAGCTCGGCATTCACATTTTAAACTGTTTATCGAACGAAATTGTACAGCAAATGGTTCCTGTCACTCTCTTTAGTCGCGTTTAGTCGGAACTTTGTATGTGCAACGCGATTGGTGCATCTTTTGTTAACTTATTTGTAATTCCGCCATTGTTGCTATTTTTCGCTATTTGGCAGGAACGGATTTCCCGAGAGTTTTATTTCTGCTCAACTTAGAATTTTTTATCTCCAATATTGTTTATGTACTTTTTTATACCAGCCGAAGCAACTGGATCGAATATTGAATTATTTAAATTACGAATGAATGTTATTTGTAACCGATACTGAAGCATCTATAATTCTACAGGTTATTTATTTACTTGATATTTCCAATATTATTCATCATATTTATTAAGTTAAACCTGAGGATATTAAATTGTTTCCTAATTGATTCACGCGTAAATATAAAAATTTCAAATCAATTACCGCCAGGCGGCAGAAGTTTCTAATCAGCTTCCGTTTCCGCTCCCCATAAAGAATTGTAAAGTGGGTATCGTGCCGTGTGTGCAGACCACTGATATATATTATATATCAGTGGTGCAGACTGCAGAGATGAGGGTGTGTAGGGTGCCTGCGTGTGTAGCAGTGTGTAGTATTTCAAGCATTTCGCGTATTTCGTTTCGTGTTTCGCGCATGCGTGTTGCAACTTGAAAACAGTTTAATTTTATCTCGAAATGACAGGATGATAGTTTATAGTTAAAAGGTTTGATACTTGAATCGCGTGCAGATAAATACTGGACATTAGAATAGAATTTTTTAATCACATCAAGAACACGAAGCTCCTTTCAAGTATCAAATTTCTAAAACCTCAGGAACAATGCGAATCTCATAACGGTTTCCACAAATCTCTGACACGTATCTAAATATTAAAAGAACCGTAAGTAAGTCAAATATTCAGTAATTTGCATTTTACGATGAAAAGGATGATGGAGGATGTTTGAGGTTTATATTTATCAACAAATGTCTCGGTATAAATACGCGATGAGTCGCATACTATTGAGTGAAAGTTGTGACAGTGTTCTGTATCAGAGGTTATGTTCTTATTTTGGAAAAAGCATTTCTTTTACAAAAAAGACAGAAAGGATGACATAAATTAATTTTGACAGCACATATCATGATTATTACAACAAAGGATCTTGCAAAGTATAATTAAGGTAATTATAGTGCTTACTATTTTTAACATTGTTACGGGATATAATATCGCTTTATTTTGATTGATTTTGATAAGGGGTGAATTGAACTTATACCTCTTATTATTACATTAGCTGACATTAGTGCTGTAAAGCTAACAATAAGTTGTTTGAATTCATTTTTTGACTTATTTTTAAGATGTCCCATCAGTTGCAGAAAAATTATAACAATTTCTAATAGTCATTTTAGAAAAAATGGTTTAAACTCTTATATATCCCACTTTTTCGCATCAAATTTAAGTTCCCGCACAATGCATGGATCTTATTGTAAAATAATATCAATATGTTCGTCGGACTTTATAGAAATTTACTTTTAAAATGAGACCAAGAAATTAGAAGAATGTTAACTATTTCGAAAGTTACTGATATTTATATAAAACATTACGATTTGACGTTTTTTGCAATATCTTCTTTAAAAATTGACTTCATGGGATAATTTTGATGTAATTAAATTTAAAAGAATTTAAACTATCATCGGAAAACAGGTGTGAACTCACTACATATTCTGACCGGTAGTGTATTTGTGGAGTAAAATGAGGAAATCGAATTTTGAAGTTAGAACTTTGATCCAAAACTCCTAATTCTATCGTTTTGTAATTATCATATTTACTGCTGCAGGAATAAAGCTCCATCGGAATGGAGATAATAAGCCTAGAAAGCGTAGAGACTGGAATTCGTTCTTCCAAAACTGGCTCGCCAATTCGATGCAATTGCATCAGTTCAAACTCAATTTGCTACGTGACAGTAACAATCGCAACTTTAGCATTCCTAGGCGCAATAGTTTTTATTTGTCGAGATTACATCAAAGTTCTTCTCTACTGGATTGAACATCAAAATGGATGGATAATTACAATTATTTTCGTGGCCTTATTTACTGTCGTGTCGTTCCCGATAGTGATAGGCTATTTGTTCCTTATTATCGCTAGTGGATACCTTTTTGGTATTCTGCGAGGAATAATGATGGTCGTCTTATCAGCGAACCTTGGAATTGCAATTGCACATGCTACACTCAGTGCTCTTTCTTCAAAATTACCGATTGGAGCACTTTTACAGAGTGACACTGCTCGAGCAATTCTGAGGGTAATCTCTGGACCTCAAGGCTTTAAGGTTGTTCTTTTTACGAGGCTGACGCCCATCCCTTTTGGCCTGCAAAATACTATTTTCGCGGTAAGTTTCTTTATTGAATCTATTTATTTATTAAATTCCTAAAGACGAATTTAAATTGTTATAAAAAAGAGTAGTTTAAAATTTTTAATTCAGTAGAGTGTTATTAACGCCATTTACAAAAGCATATACTCATTTCAAGGTTTTTTTTTTGTTGTGCCTATTTATCTATTCAGTTACCTGAATAAATTCTGAGAATGGTAATTAGGAATTTAGTTGTTAAATAATGCTAAATCTTTTCAATTCTCTGAATAGACTACAAGTTTGCAAAAGATTATGCATCATTTTAATACAGCCAATTAGCCATTCATCAATATCTCGTTTGTTTCATTTGCCTTCAGATATTGGTTTAAAAATAATCTCAAGGCTTTCTTATATTCTGTTGAGTGCCAATAGTTTTTTTTTTCTAGACGATAAAACTATAAAACAAATTTAAAATTACATGATTCTAATTCGAGATTCAACAATTTTAGGCCCTTCAAATAAACATTTAAAAAAATTTTAAGGCAAGTACATTTGATTATATGAAATTTTGAAAACAAATTTAGGAATTTACAGGGATTTTACAAATTTTATTTAATATTATTTAATATTTAACGTCTATCATTTTTATTCACGAATTTGGGTAAATAATTTATTGATTTATTTATGTTTATACTACATTTTCATACAGTTTAATTTTTATTTTTTGTTATTTACAGGTGAGCAACATAAGCGGAGTTCGATACCACATAGCAAGTGCGCTGGGTCTGCTTCCTGCTCAGTTAATCAATGTTTACTTGGGAAGTAGTTTGCGATCCATGCAGGATGTACTCGAAGATAAATCGACTGCTGCGACTGGATACATCGTTTTTATTTGTCAGGTACAATTCAATTGCATAATATTTACTTTGATTTGAAAAAATATAAAATTAAAATAATCATAAGAGATATTAAATTGACGATTTTAGATAATGATAGGAGTCTCCCTAATGGTTTACGTAGTGCAAAAAGCACGAAGGGAACTGCAATTGGCTCTGATGGAAGCCGATCTCGAAGCTATGACTGAGAGTTCTCATTATCTCCTTGACTCTCTACCAGAGACGAAAATTGATTTCTCGAGTCTCATTGCCTAATTGAGATGAAGGTCTGAAAAACATGACAAAATCTGAATTAGAAACCAGTATTTTGGTATAACAATCTAAGCTAAGTTTTCCATTTTTCTTATTTTATTTTGGAGACGCCAGACTGGACAGAAAAATGTGCCAACTTCATGGCCAAATTTATTTTTGCTTTTGTTATATTTGCATTTAAAAGTTGTTGACTTGTTTTTTAAGTGATTAACGGACGGCTATAATTATTATTGATTATACAAAATCTATTTTGCTATTCTTAACCGTATTTGTTATCAAACTCTCACTAGTTCTTCCTAGATTTTACTGTGAGTTTAATCACGTGATTGAATCTTTTCTGCATTTACGAAAGTTTTTTTTTTACAATGATTTTTTTTTATTAAAAAAAAAATTGTCAGTGAGGATTGAATTTGACTTCTTAGTCAAATAATGATAGTTAGGTAGAAGACTCAGAAAATATTCAAAGATTAGTTTATTAAAATATTTTATAATACTTTCTGATTTTGGTTCAAGTAACAAATTACGGTTTCAATAATTTTAAGCAAGTTAATCGATTGTGATTTATGGAACTGATGTCGTTTCATTATAGCATAGGATAGGTATTTTTATCAATATTTATGAGTATGTGATCGATAGCAGTAAAAATAGTACAGGTGATTTTACAACAAAAATCCGTTTTTCTATTATTACGACGATATTTTATGAAAATTACTGACTAATAATGAATCTCTTTATCCTTAATTGCGAGACTACAATAATCCGTTTTACAATTTAATTCTGTTCGACGATTATTTTGTATTTTAAGTCGAAAAATATGAAAGCAACGATTTTAAAGTCTGATTATAATTTACTTTTATTTATTATAACACATGGCACTAGGATTTTTAGTCACTTCTTACTTCATGTTCCTGTACACAAGTGGCAAACGCTTTATAATCTAGCATAAATTATAAATAAAATTGTAAAAATGTATCATACAAAAGATGTGAAAATAAACCCAACCGTACGATATACTTTCTCTTATCTTTTTGATATAATTCGAGTTTTAAAGTCCCTTTTACTTAATTTCAATTATCACCCGATAAATAGATGGAGAGAGAATGTGGCTTCAGATTTAAAAATTGCGAGAATCTATTTTCGATATGATTGCAACCTCTTTTTTTATGATAGGATATTTGTTGAGTAAAACGAGGAAATCGTCGTTTGAACTTATATAACTTGGATCCAGCACCCTTAATTGAATCCAAGATTCAATTGACGCTCATGAATACAGATTCCTTATCGGTCAATGTTCTATCTTGGTGTCTTTTTAAAGCTATTTCTATTATCTCCACAGTAAAGTCCGCATCTTCTTTTGTAATACACATTGGTGGTTTAAGTCTCAAAACCTGAAACCATAAAATAGATCATTGAAATCAAAAAGTGACTATATCTTTGATTTTTATTTTATTGGATTCAAAAATAATTACGTTTGCATATAATCCTCCTTTTCCGACCAAAACTCCATATTCTTTTATATCCTCAAAAATCTCTATCATATGCTCACTCTTTAAAGGTTCTTTGGTCTCGGGATCGTTAACAAGTTCCACTCCAATCATCAAACCTTTTCCTCTAACGTCACCAATTATATTCGGAAATTCCAACATTAAAGTGCTGAGACGATGGAGCAAATATGTTCCAACGTCTAATGAATTTTCTTGTAATTTTTCATCTTCTATCACCTATAAATGTTATAATCTGTATAGCTACTGATTTTTTAATTATAATTATAGCTATATAGCAGAAAAATCGGTTATTTTAGTACTTTTTGAGTAAAATGAAATTATTGAATTTTTTAATTAATTTTGAATTCCTTATTTTATGCATAAAGTATTAAAAGTAAACATTTTTTCGCTCTATAGGCAAATTTATATTTTAAAACAGAATACATCTACAGAGCGAATAAATATTTAATCCTTATAATTTTTTTGTAAAATGGAGAGTCTAATTTTGAGCTTCGAATTTGGATTCAACACCTTTAAGTAATTTATCTGTATGCTTTTTTCAGAATTGGGGAGAAAGGCGATACTGTAAAAATTACAGAAGACTCGCATAAGTATTTTAACAAAAATAACTTCGTTTAGTTTTGTACATTTAAATTTACTGAGCGAGCGAATGACCGCAAAATATGTATGTAAATATTTTCAAGAGGTCAGATGTCAGGCGCTCTTTATGCAATTGCATTCTTCAGAAATACCAAAGAATTAAAAACTTATGTGATAATTTGAAAAATCAATTAAATTTTTAAATTATGGAAAAATGTATTTTTGAAAACTTACGTTAATAACTGCAGAGCCAACAGCACAGGCTACCGGATTGCCACCAAATGTGTTAAAATGTGCGGCTTTGGTTAAAGCATTTGCTATTTTTGGGGTAGTTACTACGGCACCTAAAGGAAATCCATTTCCAATTCCTTTGGCCATGGTAACAATGTCTGGTTGAATTCCATGGGCTTCAAATCCCCAAAAATGTTCTCCGGTTCTTCCAAACCCGGTTTGAACTTCATCTGCTATAAAAAGGCCTCCATTTTTGTGCACATGATCCGCTACTTTGCTCAAATAAGTTTTTGGGTATTGAACTGCACCTCCTATTCCCTATAAAATAGATCATAGTTTAAAATTCAAGTTCTGAATTTATTAATCAAAGTATCTTAGAGGATTTCAAGTGATTTTAAGAGTATGTGGTAATTGCCGTATTAGCAAATTTAAATAACCCCGTTTTTTTTCTCACAACTTTTACTTTTTCGTAATTTTTTAAAAATCTTCTTGAATTTATGTTTTAACGCACGCATTACATTCTAATTTATTACATTAGTGATTCATATAAATAAAAGTAACATAAAAAAATCAGAGAATTCTCTAAGTAAACTGATTTTGATATTCTTTTCTACATATAACAGTTAATTTGAAAAATAGGAAGTAGGTCAAATACTAGAATGCATAGTAAACTGAAAGAAAAGTTCATTGATCTCTCGAAGGTCGAGTTTCCATTTCGATTGCAGCACTTCGCTTGAAAGTAAACACATTAATTCATCTTATGTATAAGGCTTTTATGATTCTTTACCTATTAGGTTCATTTTTATTTTTATCAAAATATAAACTTTTCAAATAAAATTTTGTTAATCCTAGCTTAATTTATCTAATCAATGCTGCGCAGTGCACTTTGCTTACTTTATTACAAACAAGTCTTATCACATATATCACTAAAATTGAACTGTTGACATCAGAGATTAAAAAACCGAATTCCTAGACTTAGATTTGAAATAGAAAATGCTTTCTTCGCTTTCTACTAAAATTGACAGCATGATATTCTTTATGGTAGATATCTTTATAGAATATTAGTATAAATTTCATACCTGAATACTTTCAGCAATAAAAGCAGCGACATTTCCGTTTCTAGGCAAAGAAAATTTGAATGTGTCTAAAAATTCCGAAAAGTATTTTTCAGATGCAGTGCATTCATTTATAGCACAATCGCATTTTCTGCCTCCTGGTGGAATTGGACTGTCTCTACATCGAGAACCACCCCAGGGTCCTAAATAAACATCAGGATTCATTACCTGCAAATTAAAGACATTTAATAACAAAAATTAAAGAGTCTTCTTTACGAACTTATTTTAGAAAAAGAAATGTGTTTATAGAGCGAAGAAAATATTCGTTTGAATGCTTTTTCCTTAAAACAGTTTTTTTTAACTTTTTAAAATTCGAATTATAAATTTTTTCGCTTTGTAAAATTAAGAAATCGAATTTGGAAGTATGAACTTTACCCAACACTTATAATACATATAAATTTGTTTATATTTTTGTTTCAGAAATGGTTTCAGAGTTCTTGTGGCTTCTCAGTTGAGAAATGATAAAGATGGTCAAAATAAAAAACTCAACATGAATGTGCCCAGAAGGTCGATGAATGGGATGTCTGAACATGGACATTGCGGTTGCAGTGGAAGCAGCATAAGTACCACCATGATAACAATTTTTAAGAGAAATAACGTCATGGCATCCGGTATAAAGTCTCGCCATTAAAAGGGCCAGTTCCGTAGCTTCAGAACCACTGTTTACTAAATAAACCACCTTCAGATCTCCAGGTAATTTTTTTGTCAATTTTTCAACATATTCCAAAAATCGGGGATGCATGTAAATCGTTGTTGTGTGACCCAATTTCAACATTTGCTCTGTTGCTGCAGCCACTACGGTTCTAACAATATTTCAAGCAGAAAATTGATTTTTAAAAAATACATATAATACCAGCCATCACCTAGATAAAATTATAGAATCTTGAAAATCATTCAAAATTTCTTGAAATTCTTCTTTTTAATTCTTTTGAATTTTTTCTAAATTCTTATTTTAAATTTTATTTTCTTGGATTGGAGGTCAAGGTTTTTTTTACTTTTAACTAAAGTGGTTAGTATTTCCGTTAAGTTTTTGTTTCAATTTTATGTCATCTATTTCTCCACTATTTTTATCTAAAACAATCACCTTTACACCTTTTTTAACAAAGTTCATGAAAAATGATATTGTTAGGAAGTAAAAATTAAAATGCCTGAAAATTTATCATTTCAACGAATGGAAATGAGAAAGCTATTTCTCAAGAATATATTTACAGTCATTAATATGTAAATAGTTTAAAAATACTTACGGATGAGAATGTCCAACCGAAATGGTGGCAATTCCTCCAAACATATCCAAATATCTTTTTCCGGCATGATCCCAGAGCCATTGTGCCCTTCCCTCATGAAATAATAGAGGTTTTTTGTAAAATGGTTTTAAACTTGGAGATATTGTCGTATTATGAGCTTTTGCCATAATTCCGTAATCGATTCCCTGTAATAAAATTCATTTTAGACTTACTATTTACGTAAAGCAATTTTAATATTCTTTCTATTAAAGAATAGAAAATTCGAAATTATTATTTTTAATAAAAATTTAATTTAATTGTTTTAATTTCAATTTCAATTTTTTGGATTTTTAAATGTTTTTTTTAACTTCTGAAAATTGTTTATCAGAAAATAAACAAACTTACATGATAAGTCGAAGGAATGTGTTTGCATTCTGGTAATTCAGGTAGACTGGACGTGCTAAGTTTACGAATTTGAACCCAGCGAGTACCAGCAGCTTGAAACGTAAATTTTTAAATAAATAATAAAAGTATTTTATTTCTTGTACAGTAAAAGCAAGAACATTTTTGATTTTGAGAAACTCACATTTAAGGAAAGGCATTTTAATTTTTGTAATTTATTTTCTGCTATAAATCCAGATTTATTTTAACTCAAAGATTACTGTCATTCTCGAATTAAAAATGTTTTTTTTTCTTAATACTTTTTAAAAAATATGTTAAATTTAAAAATAAAATGACTTTTCTTTTTATAAAAAAAAAACTCTTTGAAATACAGGACTTCTTCTAAGCCGTCCACTTAGTGTTAATACGATTGTCAAACTGTTCAGCTTCAGTATGACGATTTAATAGGAAAGTGGCTTTATTTGAAACTTTCTACGTGTGTGTACGTGCGCACGCAGCTAACAGAATCAGGCAACCATTGTAACATTCGTGATGTAAAATCATTCTTCTATAGGCGAGTTTATTAAATCATATCTTAGAAAAAGCTTGCAATTACATATGTATATCGAAAATAGATTCTCGCAATCTATTGGTAGGATTTATATTCCCCGCATGTACTTTAGAATTGAGATCAGAGCTGTATTACTATTTAAAAGAATTGAGAAGATTTTTAAAAATATCATAAGCATAGATTACGGAAAAAGGCACGGGCGTTATATTCTAGTTTATTAATTTTCTCAAAATTCCTGATCGATAATTTATTTTTGCATCATGTGTATTGTGGAGTCTATTTAAAAGTGGCAATCAAAGGGAGATAGAAAAGGGATAAAAAACTTTATCTATAATTTATTCATTTATTTACAAATATTAAACAATTTTTTTTTCAGAAGATTGAAAAAAAGATTTATCTTTCCTCTATTTCCCTTCGTGATACTTTAGCGCCTTCTGCTTTAGAATCTCCTTCCAAAAACTTCAAATCTTCTTCAGTTTTCTTCTTCAATGTAAAAACTACGTGTAATTTGCTCAAAATGGGATTTTCTTCTTGCAAGCAACGAATCCATGAAAGAAGTGAATCTTTAGATGAAGTCCCAGTAGCGCAAACAGAATAAATCGTCTCTTCTCTTTGCTCGTGTACGCTCGGATATTCTATTACAGAAGTCTTTTTTAATCCGAAGTATGAAACCTTGATATTTGATGTATCTGTAACAAAACAAGTTTTATTTAATTCTAAATACAGTTGAACAGTTGTTTTTAATGATGTTCGTTCCAAGTTTTAACTTATAAATTCGAATTCTTTATTTTACTCAACAAATATTATAATTAGATACTTTTTCGCTCTGTAGTGATATTCATTCGTTAAATAGAAATATGTATACAAAATGAAAAAATGTATAATTTTAATACTTTTTGTGAAATCAGAGCAAAAAGATACTAATATTTTTGGAGTGAAACGTGGAAATCGAATTTTGAAGTTAACATTTTGATCCTTAATTTCTAATTTTCTCAATCTCAACATGAAATGGTTAATTAATTATAATCTCACTCCTTCATGATCCCAACTCACCATCGATATCAATTTGAGGTATTTTTATCGTCTCCTTTTCAGTTTTCGTGAGCAGAACAAAATAATCCACTGCCTTGTCTCCTACCCAATTTCTAAAAGGTCCCTCAACATAAATAACTTTTGTAAGAGGTTTATGTTCTGCAAGTAATTTTTTTTGTTTAGGTGCCATTGCAGAAACAATCCACGTTTTATCAATAGAATCCTGCACAGTATCAGTTTTAAAAATTGTTAATTCTGATTGATGATCGACACTAGATATTCTTGAAATTAACAGTTTTGCTAATTCAAAAGGATCATCTGGCAAAGGTTTCGGCAAGGGCCAAGGATTTAAATTTTTAAATTTGGGCATCCAATACATCATTCTCCAAAATTTGTGTATTGGTATCGAGTCCTTGCCAAATGTATTCATTAATATCCTTTCGGTTTCGATATCTGGAATAATTTTGTTGCTTTCCATTTTCTCTAAAATAAACGTAGCACACTTTTGCTCTTTTGGATAATGCATAAATTCAGCCTGAATTTTATTAGTGGGAATCATCTTCCCCACTGGAAAGGTACTGAGTAATTTTTTATAACACTCAAGGTCTTTATTTACTCCAAATTCGTCCATATATTTCAAAGCTGCGTAAATAAACTCGACGCGGTCAGTGTTTCGTCCAGTTTGATTTTGGTACCTCCTTAAACATTCTAAATAAGTTTCCTTCTCTTTCTTTTCTTTCATTTCAAAGGAGTGGAGAGTAAGAGCTGAGTGAGCATACTCTTTTTGATACTGATTTTCATCGTCTTTTTTGGCACTGAAGAAACGCTTAGTAGTGTAGTTTATGAAATTTAGATTAGAAATTATTCTTGATTGGTGATATTTCTTGGATGACAAAACAGATCGCGTTGACAATCCAATTTTAAGTATTTGTGCTGATCTTCTCGTTGCTGAGAACATTGTTAACAAGTTGTTTAGAATCGCTCGTAAATTATCTTGAAAAATGACTCATTTCTGCACCACTTCAGAGTTTTTTAAACCCATTTTTAATGTTGATTACACTCTGTTTAAGAAACAATCACTTTTGCGTGTCACTTTTCTTATTTCGAACGATTCGAAAATTCGAACCTTTATATAACCTCCACAAACCGGGTTTCACTTCGATATAGATATTATTTCTTCTAGAATAGTTATATTTGTTAAGATTATATTTGTAGGAATTTTTTATTAAATTATTTACAAATGCAGTTCCAATTTAGGAAACTTCAATTAACTAAATCAGACTAAATCACGAATTTGTAAATATTAAAGCACTTGGACACTGGGAAGCGCCATTTTGGTTTTAGATTTAGACTTTTAGCCGCTTATGATTTGTGATTTTTTCCAAAGAGGGCGCCATTGAATTTAAAAATGCGCCAAATTTGAAATATTTGATGTCCTGAATTTGATTGGATTCAATATAGTAACAGAATAGTAATATCATGTACTCTGGAACAGGAATAAAGATAGTTATTTAGAGCCGAAAATTTTTAACAAAAGAGTATTTTATGTTCATATGATAAAATATTAAGAGCATATTACCATAAGAGCAAATTTAGTTTCATAAATTCTTATGGTAACTTGTTCATATGATAATTATCTCATATCCTTAATATTATTAATATAAATTGTAATATATTTAATTTTTATAATCAATTTTTTTACTTCACAACATATCAATTCGATTGCTAAATTTAAAAAACAATAATTAAATATACTGTTAATGAAAAAGTTCTTTATCAAGTGCTGCCACTTGCAGAGAAATCTTTAAAGTTTTAAACTAGCGACAGCAGTTCTATTATCCAAAATTGCTTTATCCTTCTTTAATAATTATTTATTTTTGTTTTTTTATTGCTTTATAGGTCAACGTTAATTTAAAACGAAATCCAGAGTTTCAGAGAATGTTTTAGTATGAAGCACTTATATATAAATTTGAATAATTTATAATAACAAAAACATTCTAAATCGCTAATTATGATTAAAAATTAAAATGTTCAAAAATCAATCTGCTGATTTAAAATTAATAATTCATTAGTCTTATAAAATAATTTTTTTTATTCGTGCCGTTATTTTTAAATTCAAGATTATTATCAGAATTTCGAGACGAGGGTTTTGTTTTACCTAAGGAAATTCCGGTTATCACATAAACGGAATTTCCCCCTTAGAACCTGATTTCAGTATTGATCATAATATATGTATAATTATCACACTTGATTAGAATAGAAATAAAATTCTTTAGTAAATAAAATAATTTGCTGTTCATTATCATGTGATGTGCTATTAGAAATAAATTTTTCGCCGTTCATTATTCGATGCTATAATTCTTTTGATGAGTATATAGACATGATCCTAGAATCTATAATACATACATATTATCGCAGGGACTAGAAGAATGTTGAGGTACCATCCAGTACCACTCGCTAACATGACGTCAGCTCATCTGATTCTTTTTCTATAAATTAATTGTTTGAGATTCTCAAAAGAAAAATTACTATAATAAACAACATTGTTGGAATTTTAAAGAAAAATGTCTTCTATTTAGAGCAAGCTTCTTTAGAATTCTAAAATGTCAATAGTTTATTAGAAATTTCGAATGATTTAAATTTGAATAAATTAATTATTCATTATTATAATAATTTATTTTAAAAGGTGCTTAATTGTAAAATTTTTCAAAATACTAATTAAATTACAATACTTTGTTTAGAATAGACTTTAGATTTTGACTTTATCCTCAGTGTCTGTGTTTTTCAGTTCCTCTTTTAGAAGAAATGAAAAATTTCTTTTGAAATCACTCCAAACCTTTTTAAATCGCTTGAAATCGCTAAAAATTCCCTAAAATTCCTTAAGATCACTTGAAATCTCTTGAAATCTTTCTAAATCTTTTAAAATCAATTAAAGGGTATTAAAACCTTTTCAAATCGCTTGAAATCGCTAGAAATTCCCTTGAAATTCTTTAAAATCTCTCAATATTAAATTGTTTTGAATTCTGTCCCATTCACCTTGAATTATTCATGATCATCAATCATATTATTTATAATTATATTAATTTCTGCAAATAATTCGATCTTTCAGTGAATTAGAAAGCGCAAGAAGCTACAAAACTGGAATTGATGACATCGGAAGATTCGAAAAGAACCAAATTTTGGTGAGTGCCAGATAATCAAAACATCTATAGTTGACAATTCGATGTCTTAACGGATAAACCAGATCTTTTTACAGATTTGACGTTTGAATTGAGCCAACCAGCAATTTATGACGAGAGCACTTAGAGAAAAAACTGATGATGGTTAATTAATGGCAGCAGTGGAGCCTCTGATGATGATGCCGGGAGAGATTTCGAGGATTTCGAGGAGGACTCATTAGCAAAATTTCAGTGAGTAGAAGATAAACAGAACATATAATAACAACAAAAACATCAGCAGCTAAGGCACAACGCGATCGTGCCGCTCTCTGCTGTGTAAGTCGTGACCTTGTGGCATTTGGTACCTGGCTGTGCCAGCCGGCGCGCACACTAGGACATACCCATACCAGCCAATACTAACTCACAGACGTAGTGCCACGATACGACCACGAACCACAAAACAAAGTACCATCTCTTTCTTACTCTCTCGTTCCCTTCCACATCTCCAATTCTCCAACTCCAAGTGGAAGTCCCCACTAGCTGCCAGGATCACTTCTCGTGGCTATGACTATGCCCCACTCAACAGACATCAATGCCCTGTGACTGTGGTCTCATGGCTTATTGTGCCCCTTACCTTTCGGCTCTTAGAGCTCACGCTCAGCATGCAATGTGGAATGGGCACTGTATGTATTCTACGGATACGTACACATTGAGCCCATCCGTGCCTTTCGATCGGATGATCGTTATGTACGTTTTCTCGCGAACACGTTTATTAGCTCGCAAATGCCAGAGCCTGCGACCTTTCCTATTGTCCCGCGACGTAACGTTTGTTGCTCGTCCGTTTGTTGTCCAATGCATGCAAGCAAAGAAGACTAACAAATACAGTCAATTATGATCCAGAGACCGACCTTTCAGTCGAGACTTGCTCCAACCGCTTCGAGAGATTAGGTTCATCAGGTTCACCTGCTGAGATTCTTGGAAATATTTACTGTTCGAAGGGGTTCATATTAACAGTCATCCATTACTATCATTAGGGAGCAGAGGGAGTATGATACTTGCTTCGGTATGATTTTTTTGTAGTGTTTAGCATAAAAATTTTCAAATTTTTTTGAAGATCAACCTAGTAGTACAGAAGTTCTCCTTCGCAAGCGATTCATAGCCATTTTCAAACTTAATCTAGTCCGCTCCCTACTTATCATATTGTACCTATGTCGAATTATTATGAATTCGTTGAAATTTACCTTGAATTCTTTTATAATTCTTCTGAATACCAGGAAATAGCTGGGAATTGTTTTCTGAAAGAGAAACCGCCTAGAAACGAATTTAGGATTCTGGAAAAGCGTTTGCTCTCGAGAGTAATAAATTACAGACATTGCTAGTCTGAGAACACGTCGATAAGTCGCTTAATTGAGCGCGAAGGTCAGAAAAACTCAGAATAGAGGAACTACAATTTCCCAACGAGAAAAGCTTGTGAATCGTTTCTATATTTTTTAATAGACGACGGGAAAGAGAAGCGGCAGGTCAACTAAAATCGTGCAATTCAATCGACATGTAGAGAAAGAATTATATACATAATGGGACAGAATTAAAAAAGAATGGTAGAAACGCATGAAGCAATCATATATATACATTATAAATGTATAATGTAATAATGTATAATGTATATAATTATAAAACTAAGATACTGTAAGCGCACTCGTGCAATATCGTAATTACAACTGGCTTCCAAATAAACGAAGTGATGGTTGATGCATGCAGTATTCTTCATACTTGGTTGAATTGTGGAATATTTCAAACCCCGAGAGGAATTCCACGCAAAGTAGTTTCTATCACATTATCGTAAAGGTATCGACAATTATTATTATATGAAGATTAAGAAGAAAATAATAATTATTGCATGTCCTATTTACGAGGCACGTTCAGAAAGCTTCGATTGTCTCACGCGCGAAGAAGTTATTCCGATGGAAGGATATTGTCACGCATTGCGATTAAATGTAATTTCTTTGCCGATTGTATGTGAGGTCTAATGACTTTTCCCAGCTCTCGGAGAATGTTAGGTCAGATTAAAGAGCAATGATTACAGGCTCACTAGTTTTTATTTTTCAAGGGATTGTCTGGGGCTTATTTAGACAATCGTCACAGGTCGCCACCTATTCACCTTTTTTCAATTTGTTCACCTATCTCACCTAGATCATTTGAAATTCTTCATTGAAAAAAAATCTCTTAAAATCGTATGAAATTCTTGGTATTTAACTGGATATCGAATTATTTTCAATTTACCTTTAATTACATTCTATTCGCCATTTATTTAAAGTTTTTTATTTCTTTAGAATTATTTTAGATTTATTTATTTCTATTCCATGTTTTTATATTCTTTTAAATTCTTTTGAATTCCTTTGAATTCCTTCTGAATTAAAATTTTATTCACTTGGATTAGAAGTCAAGGTCTGTTTTTGCATTATAACAAATTGTTTGGCAACTATTTTCATTTGAAAAATCACCTTTTTCAATGAGAATAGGTACTGTGATGACTGTTTACATAATTTGAGTCTTTTTTTATCTTTGCAATTTTTATGTATAGAGGGAAAGTGAACCAGCAAAAGGTTGCTTTTGAGTTCCAGAATTCAAAAGTTTGAGTTGAGTTTTAGAACTAGGTATGGAAACTCACCCGGAGATTCCGTGTATGCGTCACGTTAGAAGATGAGAAGTTCGTTACCTAAGTTATCAAACGTTTTGAAACAGAAGCTCACTCGAGTTCATATTACGGAAACGAGAGTCACATTTGAGCAGAGTGCAGAGATTTGACATTCTTCTTTCGATTTTCACCGGGTCAGTAAATCTGTCTGATGTGACGTAAGAATAAAATTGATGATCGTTTGCACACATGTAGTTTACGAATTTCATGAACACTCGAATCAATACCAAAGCAAATTGCTAATTGGTAAATTATTACACTCAATTGAGTCAAATTCTACCCGGGATTTTGACGACATTTTTTTGAATGCATTGAAAACTTCGAAGATACCTAAAAAATCTTGGTTGATGATCGGAAGAAGAGTTTTTTCCAGTGTCATCATAGACATCACACATAAATTTCCTTTATTAGGGAACTCGTTATAAACTTACACACTTATTTAGTGTTTATATCTAATGAATCATGGAATTTGGAGTCTAAACTATTCTGAACCTTGAACTTTGATTCTGCGACTCTTCTTACAATAGATCAACAACGCGATTTTAGATTTACAGAGAAGATAGATAGCATAATTCCGAGTAAAGAATATCTATATTCAAATTAAGAGAGATTCGTAAATTACAACACTTTCCTCTCTATTTTTTGCACCTTCCCCATGTAACAAGTCGTAATTACGTCGTTTGAACCTCCCTATCCCACCCTTATGTAATATAATTTTTTCAAATATTTCCATCACTGATTCATTAAGTAAAATTTACCTACTATACGCGCGGGAAAAGTAATTAAAATTGATAATAAAAAAAAGGCAAATGGAATGCAAATCAAATGAATATTATAATTGATTTATTTCATAGAAAAATACCCATCAAAACTTCTGTGAAATTCCTAGAAATCTTTGAAATCTTTTGAAGTCTTTTTAAAATCCTTGAAATATTTTTAATAACTTTTAAAATTTTTTCACAGATTATATTTTAAATTGAAATACCTTAAAATTCCTTCAAATACATAAATTCTGTTAAAATCCCCAATAATTTTTTAAATCCCACGAAATACCTTTCATTTTCATTTCACCCAATAAAATTTGTGAAATCCATGGAAATTTCTAGAATCTTTCAATGTCCCTTAAAATCTTTTAAATTCTTTAAATGAGAAAGACAGACAACAAATGATTTTCCGCACCTGTCAGTATCTCAGTAGTGGATATATACTTCCAATTGTGCGCTTTCTGTTATAATGCAAACAAAAGTCCCGAGGGACCGAATGGAAAATTTTTAAATCCCCCAATTCCTAGAAGAAACTACCTGTTGCTACTACATCGTACGTTGAAGCTTAAAATCCAAATCTCAGGAATTTTTTGAAGATCAGTAATTTTGCAATAATGATAACAATAACGGTAGCACGTTACAATTTTCGGATAACAAGTTCTCATTGCTATATAAATATCGTAATAATCAATTAGAAGAAATATTATTACATCAAATAAGATTAAAACAAAGCAAGTTTTTTAAAATTGATTAGTATCTTGGAAATTTCTGTAATGAAATAACTTATAATCTCTAAAAATCTTTGCATTTTTTTTAAATACGTTGAAATGTGTCTGTAAACATTTTTTGAAATCTTATGTAAGCATTGAATATCGTTCCAAAGCATTTATTAAATATTTTGAAGTCTCTCAAAATCTTTGGAATCCCCTTAAAACTCTACAAATCCTTTAAATTTCTTTAAAATTCTTTGAAATGTCTAGATATTTCTTAAAATCTCTTGTAAGCATAGAGTATATTTTGAAAACATTTATTAAATCTCTGGCAGTCCTCTAAAATCTTTGAAATTCCTGTAAATCCCTTGTAATCTCTAAAAATTCTTTGAAATCTCATGTCAGTATTGAACAGCTTTTCAAAAAATTTATTAAATCTTTTGCAATCTCTCAAAATCTTTGAAATCTCTGGAAATCCTTTGAAGTCTCTTAAAACATCTTAACTTCTGCTTTGTACCTGTCCGCGCAGAGGAAGGTGGAGGGGATGGATTAGAATAATGAGTATAATCCCGATCCATCAGACAATGGAACCACATAGTTCTAAAACTTATTTTTCACAGGTACCAATAATTTTTCTTATCGATAACGTTAGCGTGCGCCCTTCAAAAAAAGTTTACAAGTCCAGAGAACTCGAGTCTAAAGATTCAAAGCGTAAACAGCAGGGAAGTGATTCACCTGCGAGTTGTTGAGGCTCTATTCTATAGTCTGTTTATGCCGTCGTCGCTGGTCCCGTGGACCAGGGGTACCAGAAGTGCGAGTGTCTTCAGCTCTGATTGGTCGTCACACCGGTCCTGCCAACGTGAGCTCTCTCGCCGGTGTGCCGCCATGTTGCACCACTCGAATCTTCGGCCAGTCGCCTGCTGACCGCGACCGGGTTAACGTCAGCCGCCTAAGCTATGGATTGATCTGGATGTCTTCTCGTGCCGCGCTTTTTTAAATTTTTTTTATTTTTATTAATTCCCCCTTCCTTTGGTTCCTTTTGGTTCCACATCAGTCACCCTCCCTTCGGCAAGGAACTCACTTCAAAATCGACGAGGCCCACTTCCGGCAACCGTTTCGGTAGTTCGGTAGTTATCTTTTGGAGTGGTAACACATTTATTTGTTGTCCTTTGTTGCCACTTTCAAAGTGATTCTTGGTGCGTGATAGTGTGTGAGAGAAACCACGGGGGTGTGCGATGGCGCTGGCTGCGGAGCCGCGGCGGCCCTGCACCGTCCCTTCCGGTGGTGATCGTGTGATCGGAAGTAGCGGTGGCTCCTACTTCCGAAGAATCAGGACAGCAAGTCTTATCACCGTAGGACTCTTTCTCCTTTCGCGTGTGGCTACTACCGGTGCCATCAAAGGACTCGGTACGTTTTTACAATTTTATCACCTTTACTTATTGTGTCTCTTACAAGAAACGGAGCACTATAATTTTTGCTACTAGCTAAAAATTATGGATACATATCATATCACTCATTTGAATTAACTTTACGTCAATGTGAAGTTAATTCAAAATTCAACATACCGTCTTCTATTTAAAATTCTAACACTTTGCATAGATACGATAAATCCGTTAGACTGTTGAAACCTCTGCACTGACTTTTTAAGTAGTGTGAATGAATTTTAGCTCTTTTTATAATCTTGGAGAACTTTATTCCTCCTAGTATCAATTTTTTCCGTTCTTCAAAGATTAGCAGATTTTAATTGGCTTCTCGCGTTTATTTCTTTTATGACAATCACTTCGATTGTAGGTTGTATTGAGAGAAGTAAATATGAAGTGTTTATAGGACAAGTTTAAATTTTTAAACTGTGGGACACCGACGTGGACTTGGACCCCAACTATGAAATATCCGAATTTTACCTAATGGAGCAGTTTTTTGTTAAATAAAAATAGGCCAATTAATCAATTTTCTGTCGTGAAGTTGGCACCTCAACTATAAAATTTGGATATTTTATAGTTGGGGTGCCAATTTAACGACGGTGGTGCGTGGGAGAAGTCTCAGAGTTTAATAACCTTGTCAATCGTAACTAATTGCCAGGTTCACCGTTCACTTCTGATTCTTTGACCTTTCACTCTGAGATTTCCTCAGACTTCAAAATTGACTTTTTTATCTGTAATGAATCCTTATCTAAACATCTGCATTTTTCGAACTAGGAAAATTATAAATTTCAAAAAGTCTTGAGGATAGAAGAATGATATTTTTTAATTACTTGCTCGAATTACACCATCGAATCAAACAACTATCGTATAAAAACACTAGAAGGCACTTAAACTCAGGTAATTGTCAAGGATGGTAGAAAAACGCTTTTCCGTGCGACTCAACTTCATTTCCGGAGAACTGGTCTTTTGTCATGATTTTTATCATGAGGTTAATTGATTTGATAGAACTGACCAGATTCTAATAATAAAGAGAATCTAGGACATCACTTAATATAATATTACCCTTATTTTAAATTATACAACAGATTTTAGAGTGGAGTATTTTAATTTTTTTGCAAATTATTTATTGAATGTTTAACCAGGAGTAATATATAGTTGATACCAATTTCAGCTATAAGTTGCTTAGTTCCCTAAGGCCCTAATGTAATTTTTGTTACTTTTACTACTTCGACATAATTAGTTCTACTACTAACTACCTATTAGTAATTTGTACTAATATGTTTTAACTAAAGCAATAATGGTTGGTTTAATTAAGAAATTAGTTGGATTTACTACTTTCCGGTCAACTATATGACTTAGTTAATATTTCGGAAAAATTTTTTTCAACGTATAGAGAGAAAAAGTATTTCATTTTATCTTTTCTTTTCAAACCGAAGAATTCGAAATCAAACTTATTTAAGTTCGATTTTGATTTACAGTTGAAAAAAGAGTATAAATACAGAGCGAAAAAATATCTAATTATTGTAATATTTAAAATATTTATGCTAGTTATGGTTGCTTTATTGATACCATTTTTGATTCCTTTGATAAATTCGATTGGGTCTATGAATTGAAGGCGTTTTTTTTCAATCCCGTTACGAAAGCGTCTGTTTTTCGACGTGGCCCCTCAGTCGTTTGACCAACAGTAGATTGCGGGGCCACCTCAAAAAGCAGGTAAACGCTTTTATAACGGGTATTTATTTATATTGGTACCATTTGTAATGTACCTATATATTTTCTTTACTAAAAATACAATATCTGTCGTCTTATTTTTGAGACGGGATATTCAAACACATAAAATATCTCAAAAATATTCATTGTTAACTATTGGAACTTCTATATTGTCAATATTTCTGTAAATATTCAATTTAACGAGTATTTTCTAAAATAGAAAGAGTTGAGGAAAAAATGTTAAATTTCTAGAGGTGTGAACTCATTTTGTCTTGTGGAAATGAGCCACTAACTAAAATAGGCGTCTAGTTTAACAATAAGCAATAAATCTCTTTTTATACCTTTTAAATTTAACGATCAGCGGTTGTGCATATCATGAAATCTTAAGGAATTATTTGACCCAAGACGGTTGACCTACACTCTTCGTGAAATCTTGCAATGGATTTCACACTGATTCGACACGCTTCCGATGGATAAGTAAGACGACTAGGAATAGAGCATTTTTTGCGAAAAGACGTTTTATCTGTCCAATACCGGGATGTCACTTTCTCGATCGAGATTCGAGCTGCATTTAAACCTGCAATCGACACTCGAATGGATTAGAGAGCTACCGCCTTGAAAACGCCTGAAAAAAAGAATTAAAAAATCAATCAGAAGTGGAACTAATTGTAAAATAGAACAATATTTTTCTTGCTTATTTTTCTAATTTCTCAAAGTAAAATATCATGCTAGCGCCTTTGTCAATTTGTGTTTATGATAATTTAAACAAATTTTATCCATAAATATCGTAATCTTCAATATAATTTCATTTTAGAGTAAAAAATATAATTAAAGGATAAACACTGCTTCTATAAACTGGAAGTTTCAAAGGATTTAACAGATTAAAAATAATTTATAAATTTCAAAGAAATTTCAAAACGCTTAAAGTGATTTTAAGGTATATTGAAACATTTTAGAAGATTTCATAAAATCCTTATTCTTTTTAAACATCGTCCAATACCATAAAATTCCTTAAATTCACTCTTAATCTTTGGAGAAATATAGGCAAATTCAAATCCAACCAATAAATGAAGGGAAAATCTCTGAAATTTTAATTCATTGAAAAATTTTGGATGTCTGATTCGAAATGATATCTGACAATGTCAAACCGATTTCTAAATTAATCTAAATTGTCCGAGAGACCTGTACATCATAGGCTATAGGCTAATTTAGTTTGTTACATTTTTAGGTCATGGCTTTCGCAAACGTAATGTTCTTTCAATATATGTAGATGTTTTTGATCTCGTTTGAGTCAAAGATTGTCAAGACCAAGATTCAAAAGAGTTTCCTCATTTATTTATACGATATTATTACGTTTTTTGGAGAAAATTTCAAAACTCTTCAAAATGTGCAGTTTTTTTTGGAAAAAATGTGGTACAGAATTTCGAAAATTTCCAATCGTTTTATGCTTTTAAAAGTACATACTTAAGTTCGTTAAACGGTTTTAAAAATTAAAAACTAATTACAAGAAGTCTGAAGGATAAGAATGAAGATGATTAGGAAGGTGAAACGATCCGTTTGCAAGTAAATATTTGGGAGGAGATTTTGCGAGAAAAATACCTTTATTATCTCACGTTCGAAATTTGTAAACGAGACTAATGTTTACGTTGCTGCTCTTGAGTTAATATTTACTAGTCTCGTTTAGAGAACTGCAAAAGATAAAATTCCTCTAAAGATAATTTTTATGTAAATCACTTTTACACCTGTGGATTGCTTCCTTCAAATATGTAGGTTTATAAAAAAAATTAATTGTCTAAAAACTGTTCTCTGTAAAGAAATGAAGTTTTTATAGATACTTAAAACTTTTTTACCACTAAGAAGTTTATTTAACGGATCTATTATCATTGAATCTATCATTTATTGTAAGTTTATTAGTTTGGAACATATATTTCAACTGATTTCTATTAAAGATTTCAAGGACTTTCGAAGATTTTAAAGGGTACAATCGATTTAATACTCTGAGTCACGATTTATACTTTTTTTTTCCTGAAAAACTACAACCGTAAATGAAGATCTAGCCTACAAGAGTCTTCATAAAAAATTATATAGATCATCTTAATCGATTTGAAAAGG
>JAUESI010000018.1:6208480-6239728 GCA_032275145.1 Synergus laeviventris | reverse complement strand
TATATAGTTCTGGAATGAAATGTCGAATATAAGAATATAAAAATATAAGAATATAAGGATAAGAACAAAATATGACAAGAATGACACTATATAATTTCAAATACCCATAAGATTATAAATTTAGAAATAATCAATATTACAGAATTAGGTCAGCAGACGTCGGCAGAAATTTCACAAAAAAGAGTCAGCGAATTTTTTTGCAGAGCTGAGATGGCGATATGATAAAAATTTGACCTCCTTATATTTTACGACATGTGGAAATTAAAAAATATACAGTTATCACAGGTCATTACCTATTATCCTTTTTTCACCTATTTGGAGTTTGTTCACCTATCTCACCTTTCAACTTTCGTCAATTTTTAATCATGAGTACATCAAAGTTGATTCATATGTGAAAAATTACTAACATTGGAATTATGGGATAATAAATTTTTGGTATCTTCGTTCTATTTTTGGTGTATATTTTTAGGCTACAGTTATGTGTAACGACTATAATCACATTTTTTGTTTATGGGAATGATTCTTTGGGATATAAAGCAATTTTTAAAAGTATGCTCGAGAAGTTGAACGACTTACGGTAACATAATTTCAATAGTGAATTACTAGATGCGAAGACTTTACGAGCATCGAAATCGCTCTTAAATTGCCAGAGCGATATCGAGGTCATGTTTCTTTATAAGGATCTCTCACTTCCTGAATTTTCAGAAAATAAGTAGAGTACTCTAATAAGAAAAGACCTCAGTCTGTGAAAAGAAGTTTGGATTGTTTTGAAAAAGATTCATTTGTGGTCGAGTAAACCGGTAGTTTGGTCACTCGGTGAAACTGCACAAGAAAACTAAAAACAGCAAGCTATTTTTTCTTCAATCTTGTGCAATTACTTTTTGGCATAAATACACAATAGTAGTTAATTTTACATATTAAGAAATATTTTTAATATTAACTGGGTATCGCTGAAGCGCAGGAACGAATCCACACTTCGCTCATTGTGTTAAATAAAAAAAAATGTAAACATAAATATTACGCGGTACTTCTAAAGTATACAGAAGCGGATATTCGCTTCGTTGATCCTTCCATCAGGATTAAATAACGTCCTTGGGTACTAAGTGGCGCCCAAGTTATTTGATATTCTGGCCCATCCTTATAATTGAACAAATTATTTCTAAATTTTTTAAGAAACATAATAAATAATTTATTTCATATCATAACGAGTATTTTTTCTTTCTGTTTCAGGTGAGTTATTTATAGTCAACTAACTTCAGCTACAAACATATGTAAGATTTTTATTTATTTATTTTATAAATTTACAATCATCATCATAGGTGCTTTAAAATCCCTCAAGTTTTTTTTTAATTATTTAAAATTAAAATCTTCTTTTGAATTTCTTCTGAATTTAAATTTTACTAACTGGATTATAGAAGTCAAGTTTTTTTTACATACTGTGATGACTGTATTTAACTTTGATGAATAGCTGTAAACGTAAATGATTTATTATTACAAAAATAAGTCTAAACGATCATATTTATATGAGCGAAATGGATGTACTTGAGCTTCTGAACGTTCAGATGAATGAACTTTGTACTTATTTGGAATTATTTACCTTAAAGACCTTTAGGATCCCATTGAACAAAAAAATCTCAGGGTTTCTCGTTGTTGAAATGCGAAAACAGATTCCGTCGACTAAGGCACTCTCTCATTGAAATTTCACGAGCAGCTCGTTCTCGTTACTTCCGCCCAATTTACTGACCTCGTTGATACGAACACCATACCTACTTTTACTACACGCACATGAACCACGTTTCATATACATATTAAGTCGCATGACGCAGCTCTCTTTGTTTATTCAGGTATAATAGTAAATTCAAGTTCAATTTTTATTCAAGGTGCGATCGGTGATTGTATTTACACCTAGAAAAATTACAAGGCAAGTTTGATTGAGATAGAGTGATTGAGGGCAGTGATAGATTGACAATAGTCATTGAATCATACCTCGTTAGTGAACAATTGAATCTATTTAAAGAGAAAATAATTTCCAATGATGTAATAATTATAGAAACAAAATTAATTTCTTAAAATTCAGATCCAATTTATGTTTATGCTACCGTTTATTACAGGAAATTTAAATGTTTTTTCAATCGATAAAGTTGAATCATCTGGCAAATGATTGAAAATTAAATTCTTAAAATCACTTAAAATACCTGGAAATCCTTTAAACCATCTTTCAATCGCTTGACATCCTTCCAAATCATAATAATATGTCTTCAAATTTTACAAAAATCCTCAAGCTCATTTAAAACCCATTTCTCATA
Source organism: Synergus laeviventris (assembly GCA_032275145.1). NCBI lineage: Eukaryota > Metazoa > Arthropoda > Insecta > Hymenoptera > Cynipidae > Synergus > Synergus laeviventris. The sequence continues at coordinate 6,237,422 of JAUESI010000018.1, read as the reverse complement.
GTTTTTATTTTAAAGAAATATTTTCAGGTACTATGATGACTGCAATAATTTTTCTTATTACTTAATAGTGCCATTGACACTTTTATTAGTTTTCCTCTTCTCACAGGAAATATGAATCTTTCCTATTGACTACTCATTTTTGTTCCCACAAGATTTTAAATCTTCATGTCTTTACATAAACTTTTTTAGTGCCTGACAATAATTTATAGGGTATGAAAATACGTCGTAATTAAATTTGTCCATAAAAGCGCCACTTTTCCTCTTTTCGCGAAAGTATATTTGATGAGGGATCTTTGAATCATGTTGAGAGTCAATCCTGATATTAAGAGAAGAAAGAAGTCGTTTGACGAGTGCAAATATCACGAGGACAAATTTACGATTTCATTCCAGAGTGATACGAATGAATTTAGTGAAACGTATGAAATAATTAGCACTTGACAATCTTGACATGTGATTCATTATCGTCTCGCTTATTATATATCGTTGTTTGAACCAAAAGGTGCAAACGAAGCGAAATATCGTAAAATCGTTTTATTCGAGTTCTCACTTTCTATTTTGAAAATCGATATGAACAAAGAGGGTGCGAAGATCTTTGAATTGATTTCCTACTGCCAAATCCACCGCAGTTTTTCCAGGTATTTAAGGAAAGCTTGACAAATAGAAAAACAACTCGCGATAAAAGCTAAACCCACATTAAAATGCAAATTACGTAATATTTGATTCCATGCATATTGTATAACAATATACAATTTCTCACGAATTATAGTACCCACCTCTCTATAGTTTACCAAAGTATGTCCTTTTTTAACTTCATAATTATTTTTAATGGAAAGACTTTTATAATTGTATCATATTATACATGAGATTCGTGTGGCATAGCATAGCAAACTCAAAACAGAGTGTATATTATTATTATCGTTTACATATTTTAAATTCATATTGTTTGAAGAAAGAGAAATTACCATCTGCTGAATATTTTTTTTAAGAAGAATTTTTTGTATTTTTTCAAGATATAAGCTGTCATTTATAACTTTAGAGATATACTAGCACCTTATCATGTGTTGATATTCAAAATACACCTGCATGAAAAGCTGTAGGTTTGAGTCATGCATGCATCAGAGATATATGCTCTTCAATGAATATGGAAAAATAGATGAGAAAATAAATGTACGAACATTTTTCCCCGGAGCTGGTTTATCCAGCAAGGCCGGTTTTTGTTAACAATTCATTTTTAAATTTACATACCTTATACCTATCGTCCATTTTTTTATGTGAAACTGAAGGCTATGCTCGTTTGGATGCCTTAGCTTTTTGATTCGAGTTTCCAAGAGAATTTTAATTCAATGTGTATACAAATTCATATACATATTTTTATAACTGTCCTGAAATATTTTTCTATATATTTTGACTATAGATTTCTTTTGGCTGACTTATTCCAACTTTTGTAGAAGGTCAATATTTTGGTACCTAGCTGTAGTAGGTTCTCTTTCTTGAGTTTAATAAGATAAATAGAGTAGTATATGAAAGAGCAATGCACCTAGAGATTGATGAATAAATAATGAATGATCGCCGTCTTCAGCGAATGTGCGGCCTTAAAATAATTATTTTACTAGTTCAAGGAGATCATCAGTATCACAGAGGGACTTTATTGGAAAATGGACAGAAAATCTGTATTATCATGACACTCTAGCCTTAGTCTAGATTCACGCAGAGAATGTCGTAAACTTAAGAGGTAGAAACAATCTTAGTTCGTTTAACTCGCGCTTACCAGTTTTCACTATGATTGCACTTAGATTTAATGAGATTTTTTCTTAGGCATATCATATTTTCTTCTCGAGTGAGAGTATTGCCTTTTTAAGAACTGAGAGTGAAAATCTCTTCCAAAATCCCCGGGTAGAAATAGTACTAGGGCCCAAATTCTTCTAACTAGTAACTAGTTTGCCCTACTTTTATTAGTGCTCTAGCGAGAAAATCTACCTAGCACTTAATTATTTCCTTGCAATCTGATCCTATTAAAGTGCTATCTATGGGTAGCCATGCCTAGTATTTATTATTTATTAATATTAAATTCCTAAATATAGATAACATAGTATGCATGAGTAACGTTTCTAACATTCATTGAACGATCCAAAAAAATGTTTAATATTTTAACATTTCTTTTGCTAATATTACTTCAGGCACCTCAAAAATATATTCTATGGAAAAAAATACATTTATTCAGCGAAATAATTGTCAAAGCCTTTAGCACTCGTAAACGAAAGAAAATTAAAAATATAAAAAATTCTTTTGAATCGTTCAATGAACTTTCGAAACTTTACTCACATGATATAGATTACAGAATATATAGGTTTGCCAAATTTAAAGCTGTATATTTTGAATGAGCTATAAGAATTAAAATATTTTCCTTCCGCGTGAAGTTGTAGGATCAAATCACTGGAGTGTCAAATTATTCCTTAACCATACATCCATTTTGAACCAAAGAAAGCACCGGTTTCATGCATCGTGTGGTAGTTACTGGGTTAGCGATATCACGCAGAGTGCGTTGAAACAGTTAGGATGTTATGGCTTAAAGTGGAAGAGCGATAATTAAAACGTGCTGGGTTTCTACTAGGAATTGCAGGAAAGTACGCGGAATACTGATACAACATTTATTTTTGTGTTAAATCCTTGGGAACGTGAAATTTGCTCGTTCCATAGAAAGTATGCAGGGGGATTCCTTAAACGGTGTTTAAGGGATTATAATTTGTTTCGGATATGATGTGATGCCGTTTGCATTTTTCATCGTCGTGTCTAATTGAAGTCCGAAAATGAAAAATACTTTTGTGTACCATATATCTATGGGGAACTTGTTTGGTCAAATACAAGGAGTTGATCATATTTGAAATCTAGCGCACAGTCTATCATGAAATGTTTTGGAAGTAAATTGGCCAATTAGAAGTAAAAGTAAAAGAATAAAGAAATAACGCCGAGATTAAAAACAAACTATAAAGACCCATTACGAATGCTAAGACTCATTAAAATATGCATTGAAAAAGTAGATGATACCACCATTCAGTTCTTTTTAAACAACAATTTGAGTGGTTCAGTATGTAATACTGGAGGATCATTGGAATTTGACAAAGATGGACGGTTGGTTATAGATTTTAAATTAGTTACCTTCTGGTCACGCTCTTTAGGAATCGTTGCTCAAGCTTATCGAAGCTTGCACAAGCATGAGCAAGTTGCAAGTAAATCAATTCTTGTTCTAGGCATTCGTATCGATCTAAGGATTTCTAATCGTTCGTATTATACGATTACATTCCAAGCAAAATTGAGAAAAAATCAGTTTTCATCTGCAGTCATAAATTTACATGCTATAGAACTAATTAAAGCCTTCATTAAAATCAAGTTACCCTTATAAAATGTAATTATGTAATAACACAGAACTTTCTTTTTTAAAAAGAAAGATGCAAAATGGGGCTCTATGAGAAAAATAATACTCCTGGTATAGTATATGTAATATGTATTCTTCCTCATCACTTTAAAGGACTAGAATCCGTGTTATAGTTTGAACTCTTTTTGGGATAGGTACGAACATTTTAATTTGTTGATTCAGTTAAATTGTATGAAAAATTATTGACATAAGAATTATAAGACAATTCTATAGAAAATCTCTTAAAATTCTTTACTCTCTCAGTCTGAATTAGTAAGAATAACTTACTAATCTATTTAGCAGTTTTTATATTTACTAATTAAATTGTTCACAATATGAATTGCTCGTTGAACATCAGTAATGTTACACTTTTTGTATGAATAACTATGTTATTTTTTTCATATTATTTAGCTTTAATATAGTTTTTTTAAACAAATTTTAGAAGATTTCTGAGGATTTCAAAGTATTATAAAGATTTGTCAGTTTTTCTATATGATTTTAATGAATTTTCTCGAATTTTGAAGTTTTTCATGGAATTTTATTAAGCGATATTAAAATATTTTTATAATTTTCAAATTATTTGATGAAATTTTAAGGGGTTTCTACTATTTTTTAAAAAAAGGAAAATTGTAGAAAATTCAGATTCTTTTAAATCGTGTAAAATCTGTTCAAAGCTCTTGAATGTATTTAAAGTCTCTTTGAAATGTTTTTTTTTTTAATGAAAAATTGATAGAAAAGGTTTCTCCGTGTAGAAACAGTGAAAAAAATAGTTTAGCTGTCCCAGCTAGACGTTTCGCTGGATTTCGTCGTTCCAAGGAAATATAGTTGCGTTATCTAAATTTCTAGTTGATTTACCTAAATATCTGTCTGATTTAGCTAAATTTTGCTAAAACAGCTAGATATTTAGAAATTTGGGTAACACAGCTATATTTTCTTGGAATTATGAAATCCAGCGAAACTAGCTGGGACAGATAAATCATTTTTTTCAGTGATAGTTTAAATAGAGTTAAACAAAAGTAAAAAATATAAGAAATCGTTGTATCCTCGATTCGTTGTATCACGTAACTCAGTGCTCGATCACGCAAGGCCCGAGGATGGTTTAACGCCAAAAGAGGTTTAGCTGACGGATCGTCGCTTAACGGCGCTGTAATTCACTTGTCGATCACCGAGACTTAATTGAATCAGTCGGATCAACGAACGCAGAGCGACACATATATCGAGAGCTCTCTTTCCTCTCGACTTTATTCTCGATTTAACCAACCTTCTCTTGCATGAATCGTCGATCGGTAGTCATGCTTGCGTATCTACTCTATATGCTATAATACACACAAACTCTAAGATCAAGATTCCCTACTGCGATCAATTGACGATCCTCCACTAGGAAAATCTCACAATCAAAGCCAGACTCAATGCGGAGAAGAAACCAGGCCAGTCGATTCAAATCAGTGCACAAAAGAAAATACTATACGTCTGGCATTTATATTGTCGGATAGACAATTATTATAATCTAGCATTCTATCCCTATAGAGGAAGTACTGAGTACAATGACAATGCGTTGTTTGTATCATGCAACAGTTCTCTGATTTATCTAGAGATTTCGGGAACTTTCATCTCTTCCTTTTTTGGACTTTCAATCAGATTTCTGAAGATTTTTTCGAAGGAAATTGCATGGAATTCTTGCAGTTCATTCAGCTGATGAAATTCAATTCAGTTGTAATAAAATCCTTATGATTCAAATTGTATTTAAATAATCCATACTGAATTCCCGATCTTTTTAGTAAAATATATGTTACTGATCATTTTAATAGTCTCCCCTCAAACATTCCATCAGCTAATTTAACAACATTTGTAAATAACAAAATAAAGTTGTGTATTTTAAAACTCTCTTTTATAGAGATAATTACAACAAAATTCATAAATAAGACTAAAGAGGTATATAATATGTCCACTGTGTGAATTGAAAGTATTCGTGAGAAAATGTTCTTTAGGTTTACAACCTGTTGGAAACATTTAAGATTGTTAAAAGGTCGTAAAAGTTTCTCACTGATTTCAAAATGTGAATAAAATGTCTCTTTTCATCATGTCGTTTATATATAGCAATTTTCAAAAATCATCTTTAATTTTTATATGTAATTTAACACTTTTTTCGATTTGTTAATTAGATTCTGCTTATACTAGCTCTAATAGATCAGTTATATACTAATAGATCAGTGTGATAAACTAATTAGGCGCTACTTGGATTTTCCCGACTTGGGCCCTAGTACGATTTCTACCCTGGTTCTTTTCTTATGGATAGTTTTAGACGAAGTGTCTTTTCATAGTTTAAATTTAAATTGAATTGTGCAATGAAGGGACGAAATTTACATTTGCTTCTCAAATCTAATTTAAAGACATTTTAAATTACAAATTACATAAGGTATGTAGTTTGAAAGTGAAAGAGCGGCTTATGCACTTGTTTGCGCATTATAATGTCTTGTTCGGACTGTGTAACCTCCAATCAAAGAGTAATAAAATCATCCATTATTCCATTCAGAAAGCCGTCTTTTCTAATAATGCACTTTATTAATTAGAACCTTCACTGTATACAATTTTTTCAGGTAGGGTGCAATACCCGAAACGCTCTTTTAGGGAATAATTACTCCAAATTTTCTAAATTTTACCCAAGATTTTTTAGGGAATGTTAAAAAATTGCCCAAATTGCATTACGTTATTTATAGATGATGACTGGACATTCAGACCCTTTGAGACAAATTTAACTTACATAGAAAATTAAACATTTTTTTGGGACAATTCCTAGTATTTACTAGGCATTTTTTAATTCACTCAAATTTAGAGGATATTGTCTAATTTTTCCAATAAATTACTAAAATATTTAATGAATAAGCCTTAAGAATTTGAAGTAAATTTCCCGAAGTTTTGTACACTTTCAGTTACAAGATATTCGTTTGATAAGCTAATTGGCTGGGAATAGATCTCGAAAATATCTGGATCGTAGAATCCAAAAAATAAATAGTTCAAGTTTAAATAAACTCCTTTCATTTTGCTGAGATTTCTCAATTTGATCAGCAGTACATATCGGATTTAACCCCATCAAATTGTCGGCCCAACCAATTTTGTTTAGTTCTATCAGATTATCTCTGTTGCATAATTTATGGATTGCCTAGTATAAACGCTTCTCAGTTCTCACACTTGTCACATTGAAAAATGGCATACTGAATATCTCAGACTAAAATTTCGGTACAATATTATATAATTTGACCAGTGTCTAGTTCTCAATAGTGACTTAGGCTTTGAAAGAAAGATTGTCCGAGAACAAAAGTATGAAAAGGATGAAGAGGAAGGATCCTGAGATTCTGGAGTTTTGAGAGAAAGAGGGAGAATGAGACAATGAGAGTTGGAGTGAGGAGAGGAGAGGTAGGACACTGGGCGACGACGACACGAGTCACCTCATGGTGTTTGCGACTTGTGGCGGTACGTGTGAGGAGTGGGTGGGTGGGAGAGCATGAATGAGGAGGGGTGAAGAATCGAGGGGTTTACAAGTCTGCGAGAAGTGCACTGCTCGTGCCAGGCTGTGCAGCCTGGTACCACAGAATGGGAGACCGGAGAACGCATGAGGACTGAGGAGAGTACCTTCATACTATGTATATATAGGATATATAGGAATACAGAATACACACCTATGCACGTATATTATATACATATATATATATATATATATTATAATGGTCCCGTGCCTGACTGCCTTACCTACTTGGTATTAAAGCCGGCTTGATTCAGCTCTGTACAATCTACGTGGATCAGTGCAGTACACTCTACTACACGTTTCAAGACTGAGCTGATGTTTTGAGCTAAAGCAGCTAAAGAGCTGCCCAAGCCGACAAGATCTTGCATTGCGCGCGAATTACGACAAGAGCATGTTAGTACTCTGCCCTACTATTAAAGCCGGGTTACCGTTGCACTAACCTGTAATAAAGGTCCATTTTGGACGAAATCGAGATAACTATAGAATTCGATATAAAAATCTCCGCTCTATCGTTTAAGATTACTAAAAAATTAAAACTAATCTTTCAGCAGTTAAGTTATACAAAACAAATCAATTTTTAATGTTCAAATCGTAAAATTTTATTAATATTTTGATAACTACTATCTTAAACATAGAATGAAATATTTATACAAGAATCAATTGGAGCTAATAACGCGACGATATTAAAAATTGAAGATCTAACAAAATTACATACCAGAAAAACACCAATCGCTTTTTAGTTATATTCTTTTGTATTGGCCTACTATATATAGAGATGAGAAAGATGAACACTAAGTGAATTTATAATATGAATATCTGTTTATGAATTAATATTTATGACGTTTTCAAAATATTGTCTTTATTGAAGTTTTTTATGTTTATTGTGTAAATATTACATAAAAAGGAATTTTATAAGATTTCGTCCCTAAAGTACCCTATTTTCACTCAATAGCTTCAAAAAGCCTTCTCTGCCTATTCGAGAATCGACTGCCTTCTCAATCAGTGCTGCAGTCATCATATATGAATTTGTTCACACGGAGAAAACTAGACAGTCAAAGTGATCATCTGGAGGGTCAACTGTGAGGATATAGTCAACCTGAATATCTTTTATTTTTCTTTCGCCAAAAGGTTAAAGGCTGTTCGCCAAGTTCTATAATATTAATATCCATATGCTTTATTATGTAATAGTTTAATTCCGAATAGTAGCCAATACCTATAGAGAACAAATTGTTTTCACTTTTATCGATGATGAAATTCCAACTCGAGGCACTAAATCGTTGTTCCAAATCTGCATCGAATCAAAAGCCAAACTAGTGTTTTGCATCTGTACGTATCTTTCGGGCCTGGAATTTTAATCATGAGTTCCTAGAGATGATTGAGCACTTATTTTCTCCATCACACCGTACACGTGAACACCATGGTACGAAGCAAGGTACGAAGCCAAAATTAAAGTTTACTTCGGCGTTGTTACACTTTCCATTGGCAAAGGTCCATTAACTGGAAATGCCAACGGAAATCGTGACAGAATGGGACTTTTGTTCGAGCATCGCCTCAGGTTTTGACGCCTTAACTTTGAGATCAGTAATTTGTTTTTTTGGATTTATGGTATAAAAATAACGATGACATAAAAGATATTTATAATTCAAATTCTTGCTGTATCAATTTGTTAAGCACCGTTGAAAATTTATTTCAGAGTCGAATCATCGTATCGAAAAGTAACGCCTTCTTCTCATCGACGTTGAGTTTGCATTGCAAATTTTATAGCGAGGATCTTTTTTGTTTTATTTTTAAATAACAATATTTAACGCTTACAGGATCTCTCAAACTTTGCAAAGTCCTCCTGCGCGACAAAAAGGCCCGAAGCATTTCCTCCTCGCGCGAATGTATAAGTGTTGACCGAAGAAGTCCTTAATGCTCCATTCTCTCTCTTCAAAAGGCATCACTGACATCATTTGTCTTGACGAAAGCAGCGTTGAATCATTCTGACAACATATTTTCTCGGTTGGCTTTGTAGCCGCATATTCTATTTATTCATTTATTTATTTTTACTAAAATACCTCCTGCTTATTTTAATCAGAAAAATTTTTGATTCATCATCTTCCCTACCTTCGTGAATAAATTAATGACTGGCTCGAATTTAAATGAGAAACAATCCGTCTATACACAATATTATCAAAAGTCAGATATTATGCAGAGAAAAACACATTCATGTCGCATAATTTTTAATAATTTAATGCATACCTACGTACATGACAAGTAGTGCAACCTTCTATTGTTCCCTTGAAATTCTTAGTAGATCAGGCAATTCTAATTTGAATAGAAGGCAATCCTTAAAAAGAATTGGATGAATAATTATATTATTTACCAATTTTCTTCTGTTTACTATATAGTCGGGCGCTATATTAGGGAATTATTTCTGGTTGAGAGGAATGACCTTTTGAGGTAATTCTAGTTAAACTGAGGAAACAGGAGATTTCTCTTGCATAAAATGAATCCTGAAAACGATGTTTGACTTGAAAGACGGCATCCTGTCAAATTTAAATTTCTTGCTCTCGTGACATGCATTTCTCAGTGGACATATTATATGTGAGACTGAAGTTTGCAACGTTTACGATACACGAAAATTAAACAAGGAATTTCCTCTAAAACATACAAGATCCAAAATTTTCTCGTAGAAAGTAGTTGTATATAATCTAAAAAATGCACCACCAAATTTTGAATCCATTCGTGAATTTGGCGTTCACCCTACTTCATCCCTTAAATTTTAAAAATTCACCAAAATTTTTCTAATTGATGGAGTCAAAATTTTATTGCTGATAATAGGTCTTCCCAATACTAAAATCCAGTTCAAAAACTTTCATCCCACCAATTCATTTGGAACTCACCCTGTATCATCCCCTAGACCTAAAAAATTCAAATTTACCCTAATTCATGCTGGGATCAAAATTATAATGTTTATAATAGTTCTTCTCAATTCTACAAGACATCTCTAAAAGTTCCATCCCTCTAGCTCACTTGGGACTCACCCCATGTCATCCCTTAAATCAAAATGTTTTTAGGTGTGTATGGGGTGAGTTCACTGAGCATCTTTTAGCATTGAAAAGAATCACTATGAGCAATAAAATTGTAACCCAACGAATAAGGGTAATTTTGATGAATTTTCTATTTTAAGGGATGATATAGGTTAAGTTCCTAATGTGCAGGTAGTTTGAAACTTTGGTAAGTCATTTATTGGGTTGTATAAAACTACTTTTAACCGAAAATATTGGATCTTGTATGTTATAGAAATTTTTTTTCTATTTTCGTTTATTGTAAACGCGTTGCAAAATTCTGTCTTATTTTATATATTTACGAAAATTTTAGAATTACAAGTCAGCCAATATCCTCGAGGTGAAGTACTAGGAAGGAAAGATTGAGAAACTGACAAGTCGATTGTATAATTTCTCGATTCACGATCGCTTATCAATAACTGACTTTCCATTATTCCATGATCAGCGTAAAGCATGATTTCTCGAAAAATCGCATTTCATGCGCGAAATTACTTCCGCTTTAATTAGGCGCTAAGAGGAATAACAATCTCTTTGATAAAACTTTATATATGTTAATTTACTTCAAGGTTCATTTTCTAGAGTAAATATTGAACTAAGGGGCATTATCTCCGGATATGAGGGATAGATGCAATTAAAGTGATGAGAAAAAGAGAGATAAGGTGTGGATAAAACTAAGTCTATCAACCTTTCTCTGTATAAGCTTGAATCAGTGAAAAATCAGTCAACATCCACTGATTCAATTTTAGGGAGTACGGAACACATTCTCGCATCAGGACACTCGCGTTTCGCGCTCGGCTCTGTTCACCATGAAAAAAATATCTTATAAATATCTTATCTAATATAAAAATTTTATACGATCAAAATGTAAAAAAAATCGTCAAAATTCACATTTGTCGGTCCGAAAATTTTTTCTTTTAAACATAAACAGTTATGGGGGAGGGGAATCTAATTCTTTATTTATTAACATAATTTTTCGCGAAAAAAGCGAAAACTACTTACTCTATCAACAAATGGTCAAGGGAGAATTTATCATGTTGCTTCCTCATAGAGGAAGCTTTGTATAGTGGCGGGCAGATTCGAATTTCTGATTACTATGAATATCCATTCATAGAATTTATAAATTAAAAAAAAAGTTGTCTCAAAAATGTTCAAAATGCTCTTACGTTTTGAATTTTTATCCAAGATGATTGGCTAACGAACTTGACTTTTATTTTAGAACACTAAAAGAGTATACGGAAAGTCCATCTTTTTTTAAACTTATCTCTGACGTTTGGCTTACACTGTGTCTAAATTTTTGAATTACTTTCGAATTTCTAACGTCATGCCTTATTGTCATGTGTAATTAAAACCCCATCCCAGATCACGTTCGGTTCACTTAGCTATATATGTTACATTCGACATAAAACGACCTGCATTATTTGCATAATCGATTGTAAAGGCCTCACGTTTGTGCCACCGGGTTCGCAATTGCTTTTGGGAAAAGTTCTGCTGCTCTTATATGGGGGTCAATACGTGTTCATTGACTGGAGATCAAGAAATTATGTTCCTCTCAGACGTAACTTGTAAGCCTTTGCTGAAATATGTAATTTTATAATGTACTTTCACAGACTGGGTGTCCGAATCTAAATCCTTCTAAATTAAAAGTAAATTAAAAGTTATAGTGAATTAAAAATCAATATCTTCTCAAAACCTATTACATTACATATGCTTTTTATTTCTAAATTTATTGAGATATCAAATTGAAAATTTATAAAATTAAAGTTAAAGCATTAAGATGTTATCTGGTCCTAAATATTTAAATGTATAAAAAAAATCATTATTTTGAAATTTTGTTTGTTATTTTAATAAAAATTTATAAGTAACTAAATTGCTTAAATTACCATGACCTTTTTTCACGTTCTTAGAAATCTCATAAATGCATTGAAAGTTTTTTGAAAGTTCTTTTTTTTACAAGTTTTTCAAAATTTGAAGTAATCAAATGTACTTGCATTAAAATTGAAAAAATGTTTATTTGAAGGGTCTAAAATATTTTTGAATTTCAAATTACAATCATATAATTTTTTATATATTTAAAAAAAAATATTTATGAATTGTTCATGCAATGTTTCCCGAGGCTTATAATTGAAAAATATAATGAAAGCATGAAGAAATAATAATTTATAATATATATATATATATATTATAAATTCACTATATATATATATATATGTATAGTAAATTCTCAAAGCAGAAGGCATTGAACCTTTCACCTATCACGCTCCGAATATTGTTCATTGGTTTTTATTTATTTCTGTTTTAGGCGATGGAGTTGGTTGTCCAATGGGAATGTTCAGATGTTCTGACGGAAAATGCATTCCATCCCTGTGGGTGTGCAACTACCAAAAGGATTGCGACAATGCAGAGGACGAATTTCAGTCATGCCGTAAGTAATTTTGTATACTTGCACTACTGAAATTGAAGATGCGCATAAATGGTATAATTTATGTTTACATTTTATGAAGCATAAAGTTGAATGTGAAGTCCAGATGTCCAGCGAGGTTTCTGTCGGTAAAAACATAAAAGTGTAATTATTTTAAAAGAAGGGTTGGCTGGACTTTATGCCTTGCACGTCAATCCTACTGATACTTATTACGATACTTACTGTTACTACTGTGTCCGGTTATAACTTATAATCTTTAAAACCATTTTCCATCATCAAAGGGATATTCAACCTTTAAAATAAATGTCCTCTGTTCTCTCCTTTTTATATTGGTTTTTGACTTGAGGGCAACTTTACTTAGATATATAGTCAAACAAAAATCATTAATTCAGTTATATTATAACAATTAATGATTGATTAATAAATATTAAAACGTGATTGTTCTCGAGCACAAATTTGATTCCATTGTTATATAGTTACCTGAGAAATGACATATTTCATAACAAATATCTATATATCTATCTCTCGGTATATCTACTTCCCGTAATTATATTACGTGAATGGTAGCTTTTGCCAGAGGTAAACAGGCATTTGAAATAAAAACGAAATTAAGATAGCCTAAACAATGCGACAGCAACATTGTTGTATTGAAAATGAGGAAGATCGATCAACGGTCTTTGTTGAGATTCAATCACTCTTGAAGCGGAAACGAACGTGACCTTCTTTTGCTCAATACGAAAAAAAACTCGACATGCAAGCGTAAAATCCGTTGATCCAGATAGATTATCTACTAATTTAAAAGAAAAATCACTTTTACTGGAAGAACTATGATAAGAAATAAATAACTATTTTTTAAAACCATTTTTCATCAATAACCTTCAAAACCACTTTACATCTTCAAATTAATTTTTTACCTTTAAAATAACATTTGCCTAGTTTAAATAGGAATTTTCAACCTCTCAAATAAATTTCCACCCCTAAGACACTTTTATTCGAATAACTGTAATAAAAAATAAATAACTTTGTTTTAAAGACGTATTCTATTTGAGTTTTTATATATAAATACAGAGACAAATCTTATTTATTCTGAAGATTTTGAAGTTGATTTGATTTTTGTTTTCTTCTAGAACCTCCTGAATGCGAGCTTGGACAAATCACATGCGGCCAGTATATCTTTAATAAAACTTACTGCATACCTCCCCACCAGAGATGTGACATGACAGTAGATTGTGTCGACGGCACCGATGAAGCCGGATGTAGTAAGTATTTTTTTTATTATTCTCTCATCAAACCTACACTTTACACAATCAATTTCTATAATTGTCTTCAAAATTGAATCACATCTCTCCGAATTAGAACGTAAACAAGAATTTCTAGCTTATTTCTTCTTTTATAATATTATAATATATATAACTTTCTTTCTAAGAGTTAAAGGGTGGCACGCCATAAGGAATTAACCGACATTTTTTCTAAAATGAGATTATTAGGTAGACAATTCTGAATAATTCAATTATATGGTACATCCTGACTAAAGATTTTTTTATTTGATGAAATTTTGAGTAGTATAATTTTTGAAGAATAAAATGTTAAAAATGTTGTATTCACAAAAGAAATTGAACTAGTTAACTTTTTCTAATCAATTGCCTTTGGGCTTTAATTCTAATTTGGGTCTCAAAGTTTTCCAGGCTTTGCTGTAACCTCTCGATGGGTTATTGACTCTAGAGTATCAACCAGGATGAAAAAATCATAATTTTTAATTCCTATTCCTGTCTCCGAGCATTTATCGTCTGAACGTGAAGGCTCTTGAATAGTGTGAGAAGAATTTGGAGAGAAACAATGAACGGTAGAAGAAAAGAAAAAAAAGTGATGAAGGAGGAGATGGTGCTTTATTACTACATAACATTTCTCGAAGACTTACTTTCCTAGGCACACGAGAATGGATAACGACAGCCACTGATCGGAGCCGGAACCCTTCGAGGTCTCTATGCAGATGTCGAGAAACAGGTTCTTCGTGTTAACGTTTGAGGGATCATAGCTTTTTCTGCATTACCTTGAGTTTCTTGGCCGACAATCTTCTCCTTAAGATACTCTAGGCTCAGTTTCTCATACGATTATCTCTACCATCTACCAATTACGAAATAGATATTTAACACTCCTTGCCAACACCATAAACTCCAAAGTGTCCAACAATCCTATAATTGAAACGATTAGACAATTTAGATGAAAACAATTCTTTTAAATGGTCCTTGTTTTATAAAAGACCATCAGAAATTTACAAATTTTGAATTCTTTTAAAATTAAAATTTTAAATTTTGTTTTCTTACTAGCCAAATTTTTTAGTAGTTCCGATTTTTTGGTTTAAGTTTGTTTCAATTTTTTTCACCTATTTGTGTACAAAAACTCACCTTTTTTAATGAAAATAGGAACTGTGATGATTGTGATTGAAATTCGTAGCTTAAAAAATAATATTTTGTATAAAACTCTTCTCTAATTGGAAATTCGTTAAATGTGGTTAAACCTGCTTAGTAAACACTGTATCTGTAACTAAATAAACCACAGTAAAATTATAGTTTCTAGATTCAGAGAAAGGCTATTTAAAACAATGATCAAGTATTTCCTCCCATTTTCAATTTACGACTCTATTTTTCTCGAATTTATGAGACTCGCGGACTTGACTCTTCAAGGAATTTTAATAAGAATTGAACGTTTGTAGAGATGAGATTCGATATTTTATCGATGTCATTAATTATTTAAATGGCAATAGTTCACATTAACGGAAAACGAATGTCTGAAAAGTCGACTTAGAAAGAGGACTATAGAGATTGGATTAAAGTCCAATCCAATAAATCTGAGTTGTTTCGATCAAGTCCGACTTTCACTTACAATTTATAATTAAATATATTTAGTTATTTAAAAATAAAAGGAGGAAGAGATTATAATCTCTTTCATTGTCTTGTTTGCAGACTACAGGAAATGTCAGACAGATGACTTCAGGTGTAGCGGAACGACGCCTGAACTTTGTATACCAAAAGAGAAGAAGTGCGATGGTTATTTGGACTGTCGAAACGGAAAGGACGAAGAAGGCTGCATGACTGCTAAAGCTCCTTGTAGACTAGATCAGTTCAGATGTAACACAACACAACGCTGTGTTGAGCAAACTGCAAGGTGTAATCACAGAGACGACTGTGGTGACAACAGTGATGAAGCACACTGCAGTAAGTTCAGAAATATTAATGGTGTTGGATCCAAGTTCTAACTTTAAATTCGAACTCTTGTGATTTCACTCAACAAATATTATAATTAGATATTTTTTCGCTCTGTAGCACTTCTCATTTTTTACATAGAATTGTGCGTACAGAGCGGAAAAATTTTTTATTTATTTCATTTTGCGTAAAATGAGGAAATTAAATTTCGAGGATAGATGTCGAACTCTTTGTTTTTTGCAAAAGGTATTCAAATTAAGTATTTTTTCGCTCTATAGTCACACTTCTAGTTTGAGGAAGAGTATGACTATAAGAGAGCGAAAATATATTTAGTTATAATATTATATTTTTTAACTCAATTCCAAACTGTCAAAGCATTTTATCATTGGACATGAATCAAGCTTTTATGATAGGATTAGCTGAAGATAAATCTTCTTTTCATTAGATATTCTATTTCGGACTTCACTCTTGAACACACTATAAATAAATTAACAATTTAGGAAATTCATTACTTTTTGCAGTAGGCTATGAAGTTTTTATCCTTTCAGCCTCGAAATCGAGGTTTATGCATATATTATTTCTTTATCCCGAGAGTACGTAATGGGGACTGCAGTCGTTTATGAGCTTGTTAAGAAACATTTGCGGCTCTGCAACGGGATTGTCATTTCCTTGGCAAATACGCAAACGACTCTAAATTCCATTCCGTCTTTTTCAAACGCAAAGTATACATTTCATAAGAATAAAAAAAACTGGAACGTATTTTGAACATGCACAATACTCTGAGTAAGAGAATTGAAAAACTTTCAAATCCTTTGAAATTTTCGAAATCCATTGAAATCACACTAAAACTCTTGAGATTTGTTACAATCCTACGAAATTATTTAAATTTCTTAAAATGCTTTGAAATTCCTCGAAATTCGTTGAAATCTGATGAAGTCGCTTGAATTTAATTCAATTTCCTTTGTTCCCTAAAGTTTTCTAGTTATCCTTTGAAATCTAACTTGCTCAACTTGTTCAACAGGCTTTCCTGACTGCACGGCAGAGCAATTTCGATGCGCAAATGCACTTTGCATTCCCTTAGCATTTCAGTGCGATGGTTACAGAGATTGTGATGATGGTTCCGATGAAAAAACTTGCACAGCCATGGTTTGTCCAGGAACCAAATTATTGTGTCCAAAAGGCTCTCCAGGTGGAAAACCAAAATGTATCAACAAATCGCAACTTTGTGATGGCAAACAAGACTGTGAAGATGGCGCTGATGAATTATCCGCTTGTTGTATGTATTTTTTACTTACTAAACGAAGTTTTCAATCGATATTTATCCATTGAAAGAATTTTCTCGTTATTCCAAAATCAATAAAAATTTATTGCAGCAACGAACCTCTGCGGTTCTCTAGGATGTCAATACAAATGTCAAGCCTCTCCCACCGGTGGTGCTTGTTCTTGTCCAGAAGGAAGAGTTCTTGCAAACGACTCGAGGACTTGCATTGGTAAATTTCCACCTAATTGTATTTCATTATTTGTAGAGAGAAAACAGCAGAATCAACAACAGTCGGAAATGTAATTTTGTCTTTCAAAATTCTTACGTACGAAATCAGCTAATTTATATTTTTAGATTTACATAAGGATTATAAATTAAAAAGCGTTTGGGTCATTGTAGGCAATTGTCATTAAGAGAGTTCAACGTAAGGGTATAAACTTGAAATATTTTCTACTGTGAATTACAGAATTTCGTAACATAAAATCACGCAAGAAAATACGACTTTTTTCTCTTGCCTTTCTTCTTTTACTTTCTAAGCATTCTTGTTTTGTTAGATGTTGACAAATTTGTAAACAATCTGAACCAGGTAAAAATATAAATTATACTCCCCGAATTGAATTTATAATAAAAAAAATTATTTATTCATAAAAAATCTTTTCTAACATGTAAAATTTGGTTTCTGTTTCTGGTAGATAGGGACGAATGTTTAGAGTGGGGTTTCTGTGAGCAACTTTGCGAAAACACTGATGGTTCCTACATCTGCAGTTGCGTTCAAGGATTTGAACTCCAGGGCAGGAATTCTTGTCGGGCTTCAAAATCAAATGCGCCAATAGAATTGCTGTTGGCTCAGGATAGAGCGATTTGGAGAATGACTGCGACTGGTCAAGACCGGAAGCTAGTGGCCAATACAACCGGAGCAAGTGGAGTAGACTTTCTCTACAATCGAAATCTACTTTTCTGGAGTGACATTAAAACTAGGAAGATTCACTCTCAATCTCTATCCGGAAATCAAGCCAACTCGGACGTGGACATCTCACTTCCAGGTTCTTGGGTACCAGTTGCAATTGCTGTGGACTGGGTCGGAGATAAACTCTATGTAGTCGACTCGATAGTACAGAAAATAGATGTTTTTGAATTAGATGGCCATTTTCATGGCATTGCTCTTGGATCAAACCTTACTAGTCCTGCAGATATTGCCCTTGATCCTACCGTTGGCTTGATGTTCATAGCCGATAGCAAACAAGTATTAAGAGCCAATATGGACGGTACAAACACAATGGCCATTATCTCTGAAGCCGCGTACAAGGTTTCCGGAGTAACAGCTGATATCTATGCTAAAAGGATTTACTGGTGTGATTCTCTACTGGATTATATCGAAACTGCTGATTACATGGGACGAAACAGAGTGATGGTTCTTCGAGGAACACAGGTTCCAGCTCCGATGAGACTTGCGGTCTTCGAGGACAGAATCTTCTGGACCGATAGTACAAAACAAGCTGTCTTGAGCGTCGAGAAAACAGTCGGTGAATCCTCGATTCATAATATATTCAAAGCCAAAGATGCGAAAGCTGTGAAAGTTCTGCATAACCTGGTCCAACTGCCGGTGACGAATCCTTGTGGAATAAATAATGGAGGCTGTCAACACATGTGCATCGTAACAGCAGCAGCTGATCGCGATTCTGGATTGGCTTATCGTTGCGCTTGTAATATTGGCTGGAGGCTTTCATCAGATTTGAGGAATTGTAACCTGGTGAGAGAGTTTCTCATGTACTCCCAGCAGAGATTCATCAAAGGACGTGTTTTGGACCCTGTGATGGAAGGTTTCAGTGATGCTATTCTGCCAGTTGTCTCTAGGAGAGCCAGGTTCGTCGGTCTGGACTTCGACGCTCGTGATCAGTATATTTATTACAGCGACGTGTTGCAAGACGTGATCTACCGAGTTCGTCAAAACGGCACTGGTCGTGAGATCGTACTGGCAAGTCAAAACGAAGGAGTGGAAGGATTAGCGGTCGACTGGGCGTCGAAGAACTTATATTATATTGACTCACGGAAAGGAACCTTGAACGTTCTCAGCACGAGGCACGTCGCCTATCGCAGAACACTTTTGAAGAACTTAAAGAGGCCAAGGGCAATCGTCATACATCCTAATCAGGGATTCATTTTCTTCTCGGAGTGGGACAGGCCCGCAAACATCAGTAGAGCTCGAGCGGATGGATCGAACTTAATCGTCTTTAAGAATCTGACTCTCGGATGGCCAAACGGTCTCGCGATTGACTTCAGCAAAGACAGGCTTTATTGGTGCGATGCCTTGCTAGATCATGTTCAACATTCTAATTTAGAAGGTACTGATGTTAGGACTGTTAACTCAAGGCTCATAAGACATCCATTTTCAATCGTAATTTACGAACAGTGGATGTACATCACCGACTGGAGATTGGATGCCATCATACGTCTACATAAAGAAACTGGAGAACAGGAAGCTATTCTTGTTCGTGAGCCAGATACAAATCGATTGTATGGAGTGAAGGTATATAGTCCTGCGATTCAAATCCCACATACAGATCATCCCTGCACGATAAACAACGGCGAATGCGAGAAACTCTGCTTCGCTGTTCCTCGAAACAGTACTACTAGGTTTTCACCGATAAGACTCACAAGAGTTTGTGGCTGTCCTTATGGCGAGAAACTACGGGAAGACGAAGTTACTTGTATGGAAGACCAAGAAGCCGAACCGCCAGTAAAAGCTTGTCCACATTCCTGGGACTTCACGTGTGCCAACCAACGATGTGTACCTCAGTCGTGGGTTTGCGATGGAGACGATGATTGTCTTGACAACAGCGACGAAAATCAAAACTGCACAAAGCCCACTTGTGGAGCTAATGAATTCCAATGTAAATCAGGCAGATGTGTTCCCTCGAGTTTCAGGTGTGATTCAGAGAACGATTGCGGAGATTACAGTGATGAAGCAGGTTGCCCCAACGTTACTTGCAGTACTAGTCAGTTCGCGTGTAACAACAATCGCTGCATACCTGCAACCTGGAAATGTGACTCTGAGAATGATTGCGGCGATAGCTCTGATGAAGGTGATTTCTGCGCAGCTAAAACTTGTTCTTACTTCCAATTTACGTGTCCACGATCAGGACATTGTATACCACAATCCTGGGTTTGCGATGGTGACAATGATTGCTTCGATCAGCAGGATGAAATGGACTGTCCACCAGTTAATTGTCTCAGCACGCAATTTACATGTGCGGACCAAAAGATGTGTGTTCTTGAATCTTATAAATGTGACGGCATCTCTGATTGTAATGATGGAAGCGATGAAGTAGGATGTCCGTCACTGGCACCAGATCAATGCAATACTGAGAAGCAATTCCAGTGCGCAAGTTCTGGAATTTGCATACCGAAGAGCTGGTATTGCGATGGAACTGCGGATTGTCATGACAAATCAGATGAGCCTGAAAGTTGCGGCCAGGTTCATTGCCAAACTGGGTTCTTCAAGTGCAATAACAACAAGTGTGTTTTCAAAGCCTACGTCTGCGATGGAAAGGACGATTGTGGTGATGGATCAGATGAAGACACAAAGTTACACGCTTGTAAAGCCCCAGAATTTAAATGCGAATCCACGCAGTGGAAGTGTCCGAATATTACGAATCGATGCATCAATGTTACAAGTGTCTGCGACAGTAAAATGGACTGTCCAAATGGGGGAGACGAGGGCATGGGTTGTGATCTTGAAGAATGCAAACACCAGGGTGGACTCTGCACGAATGGATGTTTGCAAACACCCTTCGGTGCTCAGTGCACTTGTCCACCAGGAGAGGAACTCGGCAGTGATGGTTTCACTTGCCAGGACATGAATGAATGTGATCCACCTGGACGTTGTTCTCAGCTCTGTATCAACACAAAAAGTAGTTATCATTGCAACTGTGTTGATGGTTATGTTCTTGAAAATGACAAACATACATGCAAAGCTTTTAATCACAGTGCAGCTTTCCTCATAATTTCCAACCGGCACACGATTCTTGTTGCTGACTTGCAAGATCAAGCACTGGAAAGAGTTCCAATTAATGTAGAAAACGTGGTAGCAACCTCCAGCAACATGCACACTGGCACAATCTTCTGGTCCGATATGAAGCTGAAGAAGATCTCGAGATTAGACCGAAGCAGTGATCCTCAGGATGTGATATCTACTGGTCTGGATCTGGTTGAGGGTTTGGCGTACGATTGGATCGGACAAAATCTTTACTGGTTGGATTCGAAATTGAATACCATTGAAGTTGCTAAGGAAACTGGTGCAAATAGATTGGTCCTTGTGAAGGAAAACATAACTCAGCCTCGAGGAATGTGTCTCGATCCTAGTCCAGGTGCTCGTTGGCTTTTCTGGACCGACTGGGGAGAGAACCCAAGAATCGAAAGAATCGGTATGGATGGTACAGAGAGATCCACTATCATTAACACAAAGATCTACTGGCCAAACGGTCTGGCTTTAGATATCGCTAACAAGCGGATCTACTTCGCAGACAGCAAACTCGATTTTATCGACAGTTGTCTGTACGACGGAACTGAAAGAATTCAAGTTCTAGCTGACTCTCACTATCTGCTCCATCCTCACTCTCTCACTCTCTTTGAGGACACGATGTACTGGACTGATCGACAACTGAATCGAGTTTTATCAGCTCACAAATTCCACGGCACAAACCAAACCGTTGTCTCACATCTGATCTCCCAACCACTATCGATCCATGTTCATCACCCGGTACTTCAACCAATTACACCAAACCCTTGCGCAAATGCTTCATGCTCTCATCTCTGCCTTCTCTCACCGACTGCACCCAATGGTTACAATTGTAAGTGCCAAGTTGGATTCAAATTGTTAAGTGACGGACGCTGCATCGAAGAGGAAAATGCCTACTTGATGGTTCTTCGAGGATCGCAAATCATCGATGTATCACTTATGCCTGGAGATACCAAAACTGGATACATTACTCCAGTTGTTGGAGTTGAAGGTGGTAGATTTATTGACTACGATCGAAGTGATCATATCATCTACTGGTTGCAAGGAAAGGAAGGCGATGAAGAGAACGGTACTATATATACGATTCCATATGGAGGTGGCAATAAAACCGAGTTCCCGAGCCCGACTGGTGACACTGGAATTGTTGGTTCTCCATCAACTTTGGCTTTTGACTGGCTTGGAAGGAATCTCTTTATTGGTAACAAGTACGCTTCCAATATCGAGGCTATAAAGGTAGATGGGAAGATAAGATATAGGACGATTGTTCTCGCGAATGATGGAACGTCAACTAGTGTAGCTAGGCCGAAATCTATGTGCGTTGATCCTCTTGAAGGTCATGTCTTCTGGGTTGACGAGGGAGGCTACGGCGTCCCTACAAAAATTGGTAGAGTCAACATGGACGGTGGAAATCCTCTTACTCTTGCACCGAACCTCTATGGCGCAGAAACCATCACGATAGACATACCAAGCAAGACTGTGTACTTCAGTACTTCTCAGACTATTCAATCAATGACAACAGACGGTCAGAATGTCAAGACTATTCTATCAGCAGCGAACAACATCGCATTGCCCAAAGCCCTTGCCGTCCACGAAAACAAACTTTATTATCTGGATCCAAAGTATGAGAAGATAGAGAGAGTAAACCTACCAAATGGTGATAATGCGACGATAATAATGCAGAACGATGCTGACTTAAAGACTCTCACCATCTACAAAAAACGAGCTACTGGTTCTCACTCTTGTCTTGTAAATAATGGTGGCTGCGATCAAATTTGTCTGCCCTCTGCTGGTGGTACCAGAGTCTGTGCCTGTGGCATGGAATACCGCAAAGTTGGAGACAGCAGATGTGAACCTTTCAAGACTTTCGCGGTCGTCACTCAACTCGATGTTGCACGAGGGTATAGTTTGAAGGACTTTAAGGAGGCGATGGTACCGATCGCAGGAGTGGGTCATCACATTCTTCATGTTGATGTGCACTATGCTAACAACTGGATTTATTGGGTTGAGTTCAACAGAGGGTATTGGAACGGAATCTTCAGAGTGAGACCCAATGGCACTGAGCTTGAGCAGATTGTTAAAACTGGAATCGGTTCCAATGGAATTAGAGGCTTGACAATTGACTGGATCGCAGGGAATATCTACTTTGCTAATGTTTTCCCACACGACAACTACGTTGAGGTATGTTGGTTGGATGGAAAAAACAGAAAAGTATTAGTGAAGACAACAACAGATGCACCTAGAGAACTTGCGGTGAATCCAATAAAGAGAGTCCTTTACTGGATTGACTATGGACAATATCCAAGAATAGGAAAGGCGAATTTAGACGGCAGCAATTGGACAACCTTAATTACCAGTGGAATCAGCACTCCTCGGGATTTAACGATCGATATAGCAACACATGATGTCTACTGGGTTGACTCGAAGCTTGACATGATTCAGAAGATCTCTTACAATGGTGGCAACCGAATGGTCATCCGAAATCATCTACCAAATCCGATGGGAGTTGCGATCTTCGGTTCGGACATGTATTGGGTAGATCGCAATCTTGCCACTGTCTTTAAGGCGAGCAAACTGCCAGGAAACATCAGTCTGCCAATTTCAGTTAGAACAAATTTACCGAAACTGAGAGACATAGCCATCTATGATCAAAGCTCTCAGCCGATGGATGAAAACAATCCATGCTCTCGAATTTCTAATGGCGGTTGCGAACAGTTATGTTTCGCTCTGCCACGTGATAGTCCTACACAAATGAAGTGCGATTGTGCTACCGGTAAACTAGCATCTGATGGCAAGAGGTGTGAAAACGTTGACGAGTTCCTTGTCTTCGCTACAAGAACCGAAATTCGGGCTATTAACCTTGACCCCAAATCGACCAATTTACCTTTCAAGCCAGTAGGAAACTTAACAAACGTCGTGGGCGTTGACTTTGACTATCAAGATAAGAAATTGCTTTTCACTCAAATTAGACCCTGGGCAATGATTGCTTGGCTTAATTCAGAAGATCCCTCATCCATGAAACCTGAGAAGATCATCAACAAAGGCATCAACCCAGAGGGTATTTCATACGACTGGACCCAGAAAAAAGTTTACTGGACTGACTCTTCGAACAACAGCATCTATGCCATGAATATTGATGGTAAAGATCTGGTGATGATTGCTAGGGTAGATAGACCACGAGCCATTGTTGTAGATCCTTGCAACGGTTCTCTGTATTTCACCGACTGGGGTCGCTTCGGCACCTCTGGGAAAATTTTTAGAACTACTATGGCAGGTTCTCTGAAGAAAGCCATCATAGACAAAGATCTTTCTCAGCCAAGTGGTCTTGCCATTGACTACGAAGAGCGTATGCTCTACTGGACCGATGCTGTTCTAGAGAAGATTGAAAGATCAGATCTTAATGGAAATAACAGAGAAGTTCTTATAGGAGCCACAATTTATCCATTCGCAATCACTGTCTTCCGAGAACACATCTATTGGACTGATTTGCAACTTAGAGGTGTTTACCGAGCAGAAAAGAACACAGGATCAGACAAAGTGGAATTAGTGAAACGACTCGAGGACTCTCCGAGAGATCTTCACATCTATTCCCCAGCCAGACAACAATGTAAGGTCAATCCTTGCAACATCAACAACGGAGGCTGCGATCAATCGTGCCATCCTGGACCGAGTGGCACCGCTGAATGCAAATGCGACGACAACAGCCGACTCGTAAATGAAGACAGAATGTGTGTACCCAAAAATGTTACTTGCGACGGCAATAAATTTGCCTGCAGGAACGGACGATGCATCTCTCGAATGTGGGCTTGCGATGGTGACAATGATTGTGGAGATGGCTCTGATGAAGACATTAACTACTGTTCCTACCACTCTTGCAGTCCGAATGAATTCCGTTGCAACAATGGTCGGTGCATCTTCAAATCCTGGAAGTGCGATCACGAGAATGACTGTCGCGATGGAAGCGATGAGGAAGGCTGTGTCTATCCACCTTGTGCAAATGGAGAATTCACCTGTGCCAATTATCGTTGCATCCCACAAGCTCAGGTTTGCAACGGTGTTAACGACTGCAAAGACAACGTCACATCTGATGAAACACACGAACGCTGTCCCCTGAACACGACCTGTCCTCCTAATCATCTTAAGTGCGAGAAGACCAACATCTGTGTGGAGCCTTATTGGCTTTGCGATGGCGACAATGATTGCGGAGACAACAGCGATGAAAATCCTCTTCACTGCGCTCAGAGAACTTGTCCTCAAAATAGCTTCCGTTGTCCCAATCACAGATGCATTCCTGCTACTTGGTATTGTGATGGAGATGACGACTGTCTCGATGGAAGCGATGAGCCACCAGGATACTGTCAATCTGAAGGTAGAACCTGTTTCGGTGATCTATTTACCTGTGACAATGGTAATTGTATTCCTAGAATATACATATGTGATGGTGACAATGACTGTCTTGACAATTCTGACGAAGACGAACGGCATCAGTGCAATGATAGGAAGTGTGATGAAGAGACTGAGTTCACTTGCACCGCTAATAAACTCTGGAATCGTGCCCAATGTATACCTAGGAAGTGGCTCTGCGATGGGGATCCAGACTGTGTGGATGGAGCTGATGAGAATGTGACTCTACACCATTGTCCGGCACCCACGCCTTGTTCTGATAACCAATTCACCTGTACGAATGGCAGATGTCTCAACCGAAGTTGGCTCTGTGATCACGATAACGACTGTGGAGATGGTAGTGACGAAGGCAAATTCTGTAACTCAAGATACAAAAATTGTTCGGAAGTCGAATTTACTTGTCAGAACTTTAAATGTATAAGGAAGCAGTTCCACTGCGATGGGCAGGATGATTGTGGGGACTATTCAGACGAAGTAAATTGTCCCTCGAAGAAGAAGAACACAACATGTCCCTTTCCGGGAGAATTCAGGTGTGCGAATGGAGTCTGCATCGATGAGCAGTTGGTTTGTAACAAAGAACCCGACTGTGCTGATGAAAGTGACGAACCAGCTCACTGCAACGTTGATGAATGCGCCCGAGTGGAAATGAACCAATGTGGACACAGATGTGTGGATACACCAACGAGTTTTTACTGTGAATGTAAGCCAGGATACAGGCTTCTAGATGATGGAAAGGCTTGTGCAGATATTGACGAATGTATAGAATCTCCACAAGTTTGTAGTCAGGAGTGTGAGAACACACCAGGATACTTCTACTGTAAATGTAATGACAAGTACTATGAACAAGCAGCTGATGAACACACTTGCAAGAGGAGAGACAACATTACTCCTTGGGTTATCTTCACAAACAAGTACTATATCAGGAACATGTCCACAGACGCTTCTAAATACGCCCTGATGCATCAAGATCTTATAAATGTTGTTGCTCTCGATGCTGATTATGCTGAAGAGATGTTGTACTTCTGTGACGTCACAGCTAAGACAATTTACAGAGCGCCAATCGGTGGTGGAGAGAAGCAAGCGATTATTCGACACGATAGTCTTGGTTTAGAAGGAATTGCGATTGATTGGATCGGAAGAAAGCTTTACTGGTTGGACAGGCATGCAAAACATCTGGAAGTAGCTGAGTTGGATGGAACGAATAGAAAGACTTTGATGACTGGAATTGCTGATCCAAGAGCGATTGTTGTTCACCCCGGAACTGGGTACTTATACTTTACGTCATGGCATCTTCAAGCCTACATCGGAAAGATGGGAATGGATGGTAGCAACTTTACCCAAATTCTAAACTGGGAAGATGATATCGCTTGGCCAAATGCTCTCACGATTGACTACTTTACTGACAGGATATTCTGGGCTGATGCGCATCTTGATTATATTGCGTTTGCGGATTTGGAAGGACACAATCGGCGAATTGTTATTTCTGGGAGTAGAGTTCCACACGTTTTCGCGATGACAGTCTTTGATGATCATATTTACTGGACGGATTGGAATCTGAAGGCTATCAGTAAGGCAGAGAAGTTCTCCGGAGATCATATTACACTCTTGAGTAACACAACTCATCGACCTTATGATATCCATATCTACCATCCTTTGAGGCAACTTCCTTATATTAATCCGTGCGCTCAGAATAATGGCGGATGCTCCCATCTGTGTTTGATTTCTCCACCAGCTAGTTCGTACTTATTGGAAGGATATGGGCAACCCGGTATGACTTCTCACAATTGCACATGTCCTAATCAGTTTATTTTGGATAAGGATCAGAAGACTTGTATAGCTAATTGCACTGCTGGACAGCATCGTTGCGGTGCACCTGATGAGAAATGCGTTCCTTGGTATTATAAATGCGACGGAGAGAAAGACTGTAAAGATGGTTCAGACGAGAGTAACTGTCCTACGAGAACTTGTCGGGCAGGAGTCTTCCAATGTGCAAACGGCAACTGCACACCAAGTCTTACTGTGTGTGATGGCTCTGACGATTGTGGAGACAATAGTGACGAAGCCAACTGCTCACATGAGTGTCCTGCCTTAGAATTTAAGTGTAAATCCAACGGCCGCTGCATCCACGAATCCTGGAAGTGTGATGGAGACGCTGACTGCAAAGATGGTAGTGATGAAGATCCAAGTATATGCTACAACAGAACATGCGACGTTAACACAGAGTTCAAATGCAAGAATGGCAAATGCATTCCAAAATTGTGGATGTGTGACTACGACAATGATTGCGGAGATGATAGTGACGAGCCAGCGTACATGTGCCGACAAAGAAATTGCACAACAGGCTGGCAGCGTTGTCCTGGTCAATCGAACTACCGTTGCATTCCCAAATGGCTCTTCTGTGATGGCAAAGATGACTGCAGAGATAATTCGGATGAGAAACCAGAAAATTGTCCCGTCTGCGATCTTGCTACCGACTTCAAGTGCGCCAACAATCGATGCGTTCCTAAGCAATGGCTCTGTGATTTTGCTGATGATTGTGGAGATGCTAGCGACGAAGCAGATGCTATTTGCAAAGACAAGTACAGAAAATGTTCGGAATCTGAGTTCCAATGTGGAAATGGCAAGTGCATCGCTTCTAGATGGCGATGTGACCTCGAAGATGACTGCGGAGATGCAAGTGATGAACAAAACTGCGAGTCTCACAAATGCAAGGTATATTGGAAACTCATATTTCAAGGTTGTAATAAAACCTGGAGAAGTCATTGTATTTTGAAAAACTTCTAGAAATAAGAAATTTGTGAACTGATTAAAGTTTGATGTACGTATTTACATATAGAACATTTTTTTGTTCATGATTTTTAAAAGCTTTCTGTAAGTTTAAGTGATTTTAAGAGAGTTTAAAGTTTTTCGTAGAATTTAAAGGAATTTTTAGATTTTTCTTAGGATCTTGTTGTTTTTACTATAAACTCTTTTTAATTTGCTATTTTCATTTAAATAATACATTGTTCACGTTTGCAGAATGATACTTATCAATGCAAGAGTGGCCACTGCATCGCAGGTCATCTCCGATGCGATGGTACTAGAGACTGTAAAGATCTCAGCGACGAAATCGGATGTCCTGCAAAATATCCCGGAGGAAGATACTGTCCGCAGACTCACTTCCAATGTGACAACAACTTCTGCGTTTCTCTCCTGGACAGATGCGATGGCACTGATGACTGTGGCGATGGATCCGATGAAAATATGGCCATGTGTGGTAAGTTAGTCTGTTTCATAAACCTTCAGGTCTTGAAGATTTTTAAGAAAGCGGATAATAATTTAATTTTTGGTTTCAGCGAGCTTGCCTTGCGATTCTAACCGAAGATTCCGTTGCGCAAATCACAAATGCATTCCTAAATACCAGGTTTGCGACCAAATTGACAATTGTGGAGATGGTTCCGATGAGAATAACATGACAATGTGTGCAACCAGAATTAAACCTTGTGATCCGGTTAATGAGTATCTTTGTGCAAATAAGAATTGTATCAGCAGACTTCAAGTTTGTGATCACACGGACCACTGTGGAGACTTTTCGGATGAATTGGGATGCCGTAAGTTATCTATGTATATATATATATATATATATACATATATATATATATATATATGTATACAT
>JAUESI010000018.1:6173582-6187169 GCA_032275145.1 Synergus laeviventris | reverse complement strand
TTTGTGAACGTTCAAATTAATGAATTTTAATTTAATTTAATTTAATTTAATTTTTAAACTATAAACATTAATGTTATAGGCACTTTCACTTTTCCCAACGCTTTTAGGGAAAATTATGACACTGGTTGACCTGGATGACAGTGGACATTGGACTAAAGCTTATGGACAGAGCCTTAAATGAGCCAATAATTCCAATTAGGCCATGCTAACAAATTTGTTGAATTCAATTTTTGAAACAATTGTTT
The DNA here is from genome assembly GCA_032275145.1 of Synergus laeviventris. Lineage (NCBI taxonomy): Eukaryota > Metazoa > Arthropoda > Insecta > Hymenoptera > Cynipidae > Synergus > Synergus laeviventris. The sequence goes on along the minus strand of JAUESI010000018.1, from coordinate 6,186,924 downwards.
AAATAAATTTTTTACTTTTCTCATCATATTTCTGGAACGCAAACTGAGCCTAAAGTTTTGAGAAGGATCAAAATCAAGTTTATGAACTCGTAATTTTCTTAATGTTAAACTGGCAAGCTGGCACGCGACTACATAAGTTAATAAAAAAAAATATTTCTTACAAGTATATTTATTTTTCAAAAAGTGATTAGTGTTGATGCTACGGGATGAAAGAAAATATCTAAAATGGAAGTATAATTTGATTTAAAGAAATAAATACATTCTTGCAGTTTGGCTACCAAAATATTTTTAAAAATATGCTTATTTAAATATCTTTTTTCCCTTTCATGCCAGTAATTTGAATTATAGGTTTATTAGACTAAATTTTGTGTTTTTTTTCAGGTTCCATAACTATAACAACGGGAACGTCCAGATTGGTGAGTGCTTTTTCTATTTCCTCCTGTTCCCATTATCTTACATGGTGAATGTTGTCAGCGGAACAGAAATTATAATTATTACTTGAAATCAAATAGTAATAATCTTTTATTATATTTCTTGTAAGATTTATATAAGCTATTTTGTGGATTTTCCTTTTCTTAGTACGTTACTTTTCTCGCTATTTTGAAGATCTTATTCAAATATCCATTGTTGTTCATAATGATGAGAAGCTTTTAGTGAAGTTTTAATTTCAAATACCGCATTTCGATATTTTGACTCGAAAGCGGTTTCTAATAATTATATTAATTTATAAAGAAAATCAAAGTCCAAATTACTAATTCTGCATTTCTGCAATCATTTGCAGAATATTGATTGAATAAAACTTCTAGACTAACTCAAGTAGTTAGACGTTTTTTTTGTATAAAATAGTTACTTTAATAGAATTAAATCTAAATTATAAGTAAAAGTAGGTAAAGAAATGATAACATCATTATTCAGAGATAATACAGGCTTCTTATATTGTTTAGATCAGCACAGAGGCTGGACGAATTATATTACATATTTATAAATTTTTATCGGTATATAAATTCAGAGAAATATCCTATCGCACATTGACCTTAAAAGCTGTCACGATTCATATGTATAAACGAGGCAGTACATGAACGGCATACATAAAATGAGATTCAAATTATGAATAGTTACATGTATATAGATCACTTTCAAAGTGCATTCTCGAGAAAAACTGCGATGATTCGTGACAAATTCATTTAAATATCATAATCATGATGTGGTAAACTCAAAAAATCATTTAAAAAGAATTCTTGAAATTAACATATCAGATTTATTCTCCCATTAATTCTTTCATCTAAGTGAGTTATGTATTAGTCTCATGATAACATTAATTTTCTATGATGATGGTGATAGTAAAATGAATTACGATAATAATGGCGATATTTATGATGTTAAAAAAACAATAAAGGACATCTATCGTAATTGTTATTCAATTAACTTTCACCTACCCATGACTTGACTCATACATATAAACTCTTAATGTTACTTTTATTAGGGAACCTTCTCGAATATTTCTCTCTTTCGTTCTATCAATCTCTCTTTCACTTTCATGCTCGTTTATATTTAAAAAGTAGTCTCGCAAATTCTTTGCCTTCTTCCCTTCCAACACTTAACAGAATAATAATAATTATTTTTATCATTTAATCTCCTAATGGGCGACAATCGCCATAATTTCCTTCTTTACTCTGTAGTTATAAAATTTCTCTTCGCTATCTTTATTCTTTCTTTTTTGGATTGGCAGACGAGTTAGCTGCCGCTCGCTGGACTAGAGATTTCACTACTGCTTTATTGCGCATATTTCATTACTATTTTGCATATTTGCTTTCCGAGAAAGGGCCGCGACTCGAATCAGGCTCCGTTTGCAATTAAGAATCAAACGCGTTTCGAGCTAGTCGGTCACTTTCTTATGGTTATTCTATAAGAACGATTTACAAACAATTCGAAACGACGAACGTGAATCAGACTTTTTAAATTTTGGTACACGAGCTTACGTGTGGAAAATTAACTCTTATGCGTCCTCCTTCGGAGTTCAAACACAATATATACAAACGAGCGTTCCAATCCTTACAAGACAAATTTCAAAACAAATCGCTAACATTAACAAATTTATCTGATCCGAGTTCATTTTTGATTATCAAAACCATCGAATTTTAAAATAATTTAAGCGCTCGAAGACACGACAAATTCTCAACCAAAGCTGTGAAACCTGCTGGTATATTCTTTTTACAACAAAGACTTTAGAACACTATCGATAATTCAGAGTGAAATTCGCGCGTTCATTGCTACCGATACTTCCTTCCTTTTTTTATCTATTTTTGAACCGAGAAATAAATACAGTACAAGTGCCTTTAACGGTTAAGTCAATTCCAGTGACGCTGCTTTTAACATTACACCGATACATAAGGCACGGCCTAGAAATATATGTATTTTCAGTAGGATTTTTTTTTCGGTTGCATACGAAAATAATACAGCTTTGTAGGAAAGAAGATCTCTTCGGAGCAACTTTTAACGACGCACCTCAACAATCGAGGATCTCTCTTTTTTCACTGTACACACAAAAATATTTCACTGTCAGGATTATATAAAAAGATGATTGTATAAAAACTTGTGTCAGTGTGCGTTCACTTAACGTAATATAATTTGATATAGTCAAAAAGCGTTGCATCAAACGTCACGTTTGCTTAACAATCTACTGGAAGATCATTTCCACGATCGCAATGCTACAAACCATTCAGGCGCCTTAAGAAGATCGATCCACTCTCAATCGGATTGCCAAGAAATTCGGATTCGTAATACAAATTTCTCGTATCCGAACGCGATAGAACCGACTTTATCAATTCTCGTCTCCGTTAATCTATTACGATCGATCGGCAGTAAAAGTACAGTTACTTCGAGTCCTTCACGGTTAAAAATAATCAGTGGGGATCACTCAAAGTCTATAATCCTTCGTGCGGTCTACGAAGAAAGGAAAATCACACGCAGGATTTCTTTGGCAATAAATGTGGGCACGGCGACGCTTCTGGATCCTAAGATAGAAAATTCTTCAAGAATATGAATTATTCCAAGTATTGTAGACGTGAATTACGAGAATTTGGTTAATAGAAAATACTCAAGAGAGAATTTTCAATCAAAGATTCTAATCGTACTCGGTCAAGGAGGAAGAGAAAATATAGAATGCAAATAATAATTCTAGTGGAAAGAATGCGCGCAGTCTAGCTAAATGCCCTTAAACCTGAAACGCCCGTTACTACGTAATCACACTGCGTTAAGTAAATCAATAATTAATAAAACTAATAAATGACAAACGTATAAAGTAATTCGAAGCACAATAAATGGTAATAAGACTATAGAAAAAAGGGGGCGGGGGGGTAATGTAATGTTAAAATTAGAGAGCGGTCTGAAGTAGAAGCAACAATAGTATTATTAACAGTAATAGTTAGTAGTAGTAGCAGAGTTGAATAATAGCCATGATTATGACTTAAAAATTCTACAATCGACCTATCAGTTCGTTCACTTTTCTCTCGAGAATGGCGTTGCGCCAGTATCGTCGGCAGTGTTAGGCTCTACATTTTACAAATTCCGAGAAAAGTTGTTTAAATTCTATTAGAAAAACTATAGTCTTCCAGGAAATTATCTTCGGAATTATCCAAATTTTCAAGGATTGATGATTTAATTGACAGAGTGTTTCCAACGCAACGATCCTCAAAGATAATGTTCGTCATTCTTGTATCTCTCCTCTCACACATGAATTTTCTCTCTAGCTGTCTCTCTGGAAAGAGTTTACCTCAAGGTCTTAGGTTGACCAGGAGGAATTTAACGACAAGGATAGAGGAAGGGGTCCTCGGCACCTGGAATTGGGTTTTCCGCGTGGTTTGAACTCGGTTCAGGATCTGTATATCCGGATAACGTCTCTGATTGGTGCCCGACAGAGAGGACAGTGACCACCACCCTTGCCTCGCCATTGTTGAATTGCGCACGTGTAGCACATGCACATATGTCCACACATGTAGAGAACGCTGTCGATGCTGCGTTCATAGCAGATCGAGCATTCACTAGGTTGTCCAGGAGTTGGCTGGAGACCCTCGCTCCACTGTTGGAGGTGGGATGACGATAGAGTGCCATCCAGACTTTGATAAGAAACTGGATCAACGTAAGTTGAGGACCCTGTGGAGGTCATCGTACCAGTGAGTGGAGGCGATGATTGCCTTGAGGATCCCGGATGTGGGACTGAAGGCTGTGCTGGAACAGGCGGAGGATTTCTGTGGTTGCCGGACGATGCGTAGATAGGTTGAGGAGTCGGCGGTGGTGGAGTTGGATAGCTTCCTTGCGGTGGAAGATTCACGACAAGGACGGTGCCCCCACCGACTGCTGGTTTAAACTGAACCATCTCGGAGAATCTGGAGAGTTCGGTCGCAGCATTACTGTGATTCGAGTGCTGCTGTGTTTGCTGTTGGGCTCCAGAAGGTGAAGGAATGCACTGTCGTGTCCTGGGAGGCGAGTTGGGTCTGCTTGCGAGCATTCTGACTCTTTGGGTGCTTCCATAAACGTCGACGAAGGGCCAAAGTTGGAGGCTTTGATCTACGTGCATGACGACGTTGGGTGGACCACCGTTTTTGCTCATCTGGACCTCGCCGTAGTGGGTTACGGTGAAGGCAATTTCATCGCCGGGTTGCGGACTCGAAGCAACGTCTTTTGAAACTACCCAGTATTCAGGTCGGTCTAGGAGAAGATCGCTATCGTCGGGAAGGTCTGTGGTTGTTAGTCTAGCTGGGTCGCATGATGTGAATCCAAGAGCCAAAGCGCCGACGTACATTGGTTCTGTTGCGAGAATCTGGACGACGAGTCTCTCGCCGAGGAAAAGAGGTCGACTCGTGAATGCGTAGCCGTGGCAGAATTCCGTGTCGTCACGCGTTGCGACGCATTGCTGGTTCGTGAAGTGGATGTTTCTACCTCGAGTTCTGTAAAATAGAGAATTATTTATCAGAAGGGAATCACGTGATCAAAGAGTTTGTAAATTAAGTACGACCTTTAGGAAATTTCAAGATTGATGTTGATTGTTTTGCAAACAAATTTTTAATTTTAATTAGAGATTAAAACTCCACTCTCATTATCACTTATGATGCATTATGTTATTCGATTTGTATTTTAACTGATATTCAGTATTTAGTCTAGAGAAGATATTTTAAATTTAGAGACTAAAGTTCGCTTTTTGTTATTATTTGTTGGAATGACTTTATAATAGACATTAGAAACTTTTGAAACTAGTGACACAAAATGTTCTTATCAAACTATTGAACTCTGTTACGTAGTAAAGTCACGCGACAAGCTCAATTTCATTAAAGAACTTCGTCGTGGGAGTCCAGAGTTCGAGACTCGCGACTTTCTAGTGAAGAATCTTCTCGAGCTTTTCTTGCGGATTCTTCTTGGAAGAAGATCGCGATGGAAATCTAATAACAGATCGTTCCCGGGGGTATTCGAGAAAACGAGCGTAGACCTTTTGCAACCTCGGCACGCGAGAAGAAGGAACCGAGGGGATCAGCGACCTCGGGCGAGAAGTGGCAAGTGCGTGGTGTAGTATACTTACGGATGGAATGGCAGAGGAGTGAAGAGAACGCCGGAAGGTTGAAACCTCAGGCCGGGGAGGTCGATGTCGAGTTCGTGATGGATGGACACGTTCTGCATGGACGGAACGATGATCCTCTCAACGTCTCTGCGAGAATTGCTGACGTCGTCCATGGCCGAGTGCCTGCTGTGTTGAGCATTGTCCTCGTTGCTGTGCTCGGCACCTTTTTTAATATTGTTGAAGTGCTGCCGATTCGGATCCACAAACTCAATCTCAGTGCTGTTGCCATAGACGTCGATGATGGCCCATAGCGGTCCTCTCGTCTCTACGCCACTGAAGAAGACTCCCTTTTCCTCCCCATTAACTCCAAAGTGAACGTCTCCAGCAGATGTCACATAATAGAAAAGGACTGAATCCATTTCGGCGAATCTTTCAGCCAAGGCTTTCGCCCAGTATCCTGGTTTATTTGTCAAGTCCGGACAAGCATATTTCGGCAGAGCGTTGCGCAGGTTCACGGGGTCGTTGCTGGTAAATCCAAAACGGATGACGCCACTCCAGTTGTTGGAAATTGCGAGGAACTTGACACAGACCTGCAAATAGAAATTAATTAGTACTGCTGAATGATCAAGTTTCTTTGTCTATAAATGAAAAAGATCGATATGTTCCAGGTAATTTATGCTTTCTTCGCATGCTTGCGAAACTCAAACCTTGGAATAACAGAGAGAAGTTTACATCAGTAAAAGCAAATTTTCTAATGAATTGTATTTACAAGAGACCGTAGTTTCAGTCTCGAGTTGCGAAATCTTTGATTCTCGCGAAACGTGCCGGAGAGCGATTTATCGATCTGTGTATCTTCGCGAAAAGCGAGGTCGCGCTTCTCCTGTAATTAGAAGGAAGACTGCACTTAGGTGCTCTCGCTGAACTCAACTTCTCTCAATGAAAACAACCATGTAGATACAGGAATGGCATTAACTTCATTCTTCAATTAGAATAAAATCCAGAAGGGATTAGAGTGAGAAGTGAATAATAAAATTAGAACGTAAGATGTTCTCAAAGGAATGACGATTAGAAAACAACTGTCGGTAGATAAAAGAAGAAAGTGGGTGTGAGAAGATTTGAAAGGCAGTGAAGTAAACTTTGTTGTGTATGGATCCTCGAATGCCGAGCGCTCCAACGCCCACATTCTGCCAATCTCTTAGCCAGAGACACGTTGACTTTAACCTAGAATACTGTTGCTAACAGAAAGCATTATCCCATACTTTTCTGAGCTACGAGAACTCTATAGATCAACGTGGATAAATTAATATGAGTTGAAAAGGCTGGCGCCTGCTTTTCTCGGATGGATAATGCTAAATCGCCAACCTACCTTAGTGCGTGGGCAACCAGGGTTAGTTAGGATCACATTTGCGTTAATAGAAAAAGCTATATTGCAAAAACGATCAGACCAAGACCATGTCATAATTATCTAGAAAAAAAGTTGCATAAACTGATCAACTATATTTTTACTTTTGCAATTAGATTGCTGAAGTTATTGAAGGTTTCCCAAGAGCTTTGGGTGTTGAACTAGACTGACTATTTTCTCGATTGATTATTCGCTATGTTAAGTGCGCAGTGGAAGGAACAAGGGGATTTATGTGAGACTAATGAGAATGAAATCTCACCTTCTCGCCGATTCGCACCGGCCGTGCGCTGAAGGTGACACCTTTGCAAAAGCTCTCATGCCTCCTGGCGACGGTGCCGCCATTCCACAATCTAATGTTGTCGCCATGTACCTGGTGGAACGTCAAGGGCGGCAGATTGTTGGTACCTGCACTGGACGATCTGGGTGCTGTAACAAAAAGAAAATTTCTCATTGAAAAAACATTCGTAAAATATCCCTTACAAAATAAAAACCAAAGGAGATTCTCAGATTTAAATATATGAATATGAATATAAAGAAAAGTGGAATAATGAGCGATAAATAAAATCATGTAGGGAAGCGCTCTCAATCCTGAAATTCCGATCCAGCAAGTACCGAGAGAACAAAGAAGCACTAGAGGGGTTGAGTCCAGAAAGGGTGTATACTGTACAGTGTACACGCTATATAGAGGCATTTCAAATGCAAAGCACCTCCGGGAATGCAGCGGGCATTTCCTCTCTGGTATTTCATAACGGCGAGGAAGTGTATTAAATTTATCCTAGAAGTGTCAAGCCATCCAGAACTCTTTCAGAGGCTATTCGTCAAAAAATTTCACTCGTTTAAAATCCTCCATCGTGACACTTTCACAACGTTTCAACATCAGCGCTATTGAGACTCTATAAATTAAGTATTTTACTATTTAGCATCCTTTCAAACAATATTTTTTAACACCGGACGTAAAATCGAGAGGAGCCTCTCATCGATTTGAAGGTCGGATTCTCACTGATGCGATGCGAGTATATCGATATGTAAGCGAAGCGTAGAGCCGATATTTACACCGGAAACCGCACGCGTTTAGCCGGAAGCTTGAAACGAGTTCGTACAAGGATGCTCCAAAGAGATAGGCTTCCTTTCGCACAGGATGTGCCGAAACCGCGGTAACAATGAGCGAAAATTAAGTCGATACACTTCACAGGTTTCTCCCGAAAGTGGTGATTACCGAAAGGAATAATAATACTTTTAATAAACTCTTCGTGTTGAAATGATAATTAGAGATAGAACTCGCTGAACTTTCAAGTGACAATAATTAATCTGTTAATGATCGCAGTGGCATAAGTACTTGGCAGAGTCACGATCTCTGCGCTTGGTAGCCAACCGGCTAAATCTCTATCGATTCTCACGTTCCCTGTATGGCATTTAGGAACCAGAAACTAGTTTTTAGAATAAATAAATATATAGATAAAACAACAAACCGGTGACATTGTAATTTCTAATATCGCAAAGATATTTCCCTCTCACTTCGACACAATCGCGCGTGCCTCAGGTCGCAGTTGCTCTCGGAAGTCGACTACTGGCTATAGAAAAAAATTAATCGAAGGGTTATTAGCAGGGAAGAGGCACGTGCTAATAATAAAGATCCTCTATGGGCATGTCTCCTATTTCCACTTAGCCAGGAAAGTTAGTAGATAAAGAGAAAATAAGTTAATATATTTGAAGTTAAAATATTAAAAATGTATAAAGAATCGAAGACACGGGAACTGACGAAAGGAGTGAAAGAAATTGATTCGAAAACGTCGCGGTTTTGGGCGTGACGCGATGACAATGAGGAGTAAATGCCTAACTGTAGACGCTGAATGAATAAAGCAATAATAAAGTCACAAGGAGGAAAAGATGCGAGTGTATATAGTTATGCAGTGGATTCGCAAGGGAGGTCACGGTTTCTTCGGTAACCGGCAAGAAGTAAAGAGCGAGTTGCAACGGTATACGTCATAAGATTCCCACGGTGAGTCTTGCGGTGAAGTATTACGAATGAGCCTATAAACATTGCCTAGAAGATCAAGAGATTGACTAGCTGCTGCTGACTGCTCAACAACATTCGCCAAGTGTCTCACTTTAACGAAAATAATTTCTTGCTCCTAATTATAGACGCAATGCCTTTCAACAGAATATGTGGACTCAACTCTACCACGTGCCTATTCGTAAACCACTTTCATCTACAATCAGAATCTAAATTATCATTTCATTAATAATCCACGAAAAGTGCTCTAGGGTTTTAATAATAGAGAGTCATCTATAGGGTAAGTTGAATAGAAAATTTTATTTGGAAATTCGAGGGAAACTTGGAAGTTTGACATGCTTCAATTCTCGTGAATGATGAAACGCAATTTGGATAATCCGCTTAAAATTCCGAATACGATTCTACCGTAATCATAAAAGCTGCTGCCTATTCACTCGAGGCGTTTTAACTTTGAATGAGAATGATTGCTCACGATCAACATGGATCGACAACTTCATCCACAAATCATGTCTTCTGACGGGTCAGCGATTCACTCACTCTTATGCACTTCTGAAGAATTCTTCATGCAAATCAATAGCTTAAATGTGGATAATTATTTTTTACAACTTTATTAACCTCTTCCTGACGAGTCGAAATTTTCTCCATCAATAACTCGATTCATTGCAGGAACTTGCAAAAGGAAGCAGTCGATTACACGCCGGTCGATTGTGCATCTTCTAAATGGTAACAATGCTTCGAGGCCAATTACTATTAACGAATTTCTGCCGATCGTTTTTCGGCTACTAATCATTACAGTTAGCTTTGCACGTAGAAGTGTGTTGTTCATTAAAACCTATTATATCGAGAGGAGGGGAAAAAAAAAGAATGAAAGGAAATAGCAGAGGTTACTCATGGACCAAAAAGTAATCGACAATTGTCGCGGATGTCGGGGAACGAACTGTAACGGAAGTGATCGTCGTAATCCGTGCAAATCCCGATTAAATACGGCTTTTTCGATCCGCCTTTGGCCACAAACTTTGCTCAAGATCTCACGTTTCTTCGACGGAAGCCATGACCATCGGTCAACGACCAGGAAGCTCGAGTTTCCTGTCGAGGACTTAAAATTCCACGCTCGAAGAGTCTGCGAGAATCGTGTAAAACTATTTCCCTTTTATGCTCCTTATTTAAATTCAATATTAGGTAAAATGCTCAAGAAATGCCTTGTTGTCAGACAAGGCCAAGGTATCGAAACAAAAATGAATTGTTTGAGATTCAAAAAAGAGAGAAAGTTTACTTAACTTTCCCTCTTTTTACAATATACTCAAGTTGCATAAGATTTCTAAATAGCAAGTATTCGTGGCACGAAGATATTGTAAATGATTGCAAACGTCTATAGTGTATACAGAAGTATTATTACTGAAGTAAAAATAGGATTACAAACATCGTGAGAATTCATCACGCATATTTTGTAAAGAATAATGCGAACAGATGGTTTTCTTCAAGTCTGGTATGCTTTTTACAAAATCACCGTTAAGTTTATACGTTGTATAATTTAATTGACATCACATCCAGTGACCTATTGTGTCCCTGCTTCAATAAAAAGAGCTCACAAGAGAAACCGTTATAAAGCCAAGTGTAACAATTTTCTCCCATCGAACCTTTTTCCAAATACTTCGTAATAAATAACGAAAGGTTTTACTGGCAAGAGAAATTGGAGAACAAATAGAGCTGGTGTGATCGAGTTCTATTATTTCCCAAGAGCACTCAATCGTCAACGATTGGCGAAGAATGCTCGAGGCATCAATCTTAAATGATCCAAGGAACAAAAACCTAGGAAGAAGAAGGAGAGTTGAAAAAAGATGTTAGATGAAACTTTTTAGAAGCGACGTACTCGAGCAAACAAGTGAAACAAGGCGAATGAGCAACAAAGGGCGCCGGGATCTCTCAGGTTCGAGTGGTAATGGCAAAGGTTCGCCTTTCTGATACCAAAGTGCTCCACAGCAGTCGAGGAGAAAGGAAGAAGAGAGGATAGATCAGAAGGTGGGGAGATGAGGCTAGTCTTAAAGGTGGATCTTCTTTGTTCGACTGATGCTACAATCCACAGTAGATCGGCTTTAACTTTCCTCGGTATAGTGACCTACCACCTATACCACTAGAAAACCTAAGAAAAACAGATCCAAGGAAAGCACATCTATTGTTCCTTCCATTATAATCATCCTCAAAAGAGCTTAGCCAATGTTTAGAACTATGTCCTAGAATCGTATCATTTTCTTCATTCAATAAAACAGCAAATCATATTGCATCATCGTCTTGGACTTGTCTGTTATTGATAAGGTTCTGAACTGCTGATCTTCCAGGTGCAATTATGGAGCCCTTCCTTTGCCCTATGTTTATCGAAGCGCAGTTCTGCAAGTCTCGCGCATTCGAAGACCCAAGGCATGGTAATAATTGGTCGGTTGGGACCTCTCCTATGTCGTTGCCATTCCCTGGGATATGGGTAGAGTATATCTCGTGGGAAACTCGTGACACACATTTCTGTCGCGGAAGTATTCCTTGCATCGTTGGGATCATCTAACATAAGTTGTTACGACCCCTCTCATTTCAATTTCAAGAAATCGACTTAGGGTCTCAATTGATCAAAAGACACGATTCTCTCTTCTTCTGCAAATCATACAGCCTCAACTTTGATGCCCACTCTGGAAACCGGTTTAGTGCTGAGTAACAAAATTTATCCCTAGTAGAACAGGAGAATCGATAAATCCGACAAGCTCGGGAAAGCAGGCCCTGAGGATCTCGTAAACGATGTAAACGGGACAAAAAATGTGATCACAGGTCACGTGCAAAGGGCTAGGATAAAGATAAAGTCGAGTGTTATTCATAGTGAAGTACTTAAGACGGTGGTACGGAAGTCAATTTTCCGAGTCCTGGGGAGCTCGTTTGAGGAGGGGTCTGGTTCCCACGACCGCCGCCATGATCTTTACCGAGTCGCTACTGCTTAGACCTAAGAGTTAAGAGTCCCTCGCCCTCTCTCTTTTACTCCTTTCCCTTCCCTCTCTAGAAAACAAGGATCTCCGTGGCATATGTGGGTTACGTAACTGCGTAGGATACATAACTCGCTAAACTCTGTCATATAATAACAGAGCTACTCCCGCAATAAAGGGATAGTCATAATTTTAAACACATGTCGTACAGTTGTACTCTCTAATTAAATCCGAATCCTTGTTCTCATCTTCAAGAATGCGGTCCCCAGAGTTAGAGGATTTAGAAATATGATAAGATTAGCACATTTAAGCAGATCTTGATTGAATACAAAAAAGTTTACAAATGGTCTGATTAACATTATCTACTATTTTTGTTACGATGACGCTCGATCTATTTCCAGAACTCTCTAATCAATTTATTGAGGTTCGAGAGTTTTATTGAACTTGAACTCCACTCTTAACCTTTAAACTGCATAAGAATAAATTTAAATAGTCGATACGGGTTCTTTTCAATTTTTAGATACGTTTCAGAATAAAGGATTCTCAAAACTCGAAGGGTGCATATTTTAAGTTCTTGAAGAATCTCGGCATGGATATTGTTTATAGTTAAATCCCAAAGCGACAAGTGTAAATTCTCATGAGGCTGCTTTTGGCTAAACAAGAACAATTGGATTAACGAAGTTAGGGGTTTGCTACAATTTGGATCTGTCTCTTAAGGGCTAAGTTGCGTATGCGAGGGTGGTTGCGTCTCTGCGGTCGCAGCATCTGTCATTTCGCACGTAACCGTCGTTGCGGGGGTGTATATATGTTAAAGCACCAGCCCCGACATAAGCGATCATCCAAAGTAATGGATTCTTTCTTTATCAGCGAAGGGGATGCACGAAAAAAATGCAAAGGGAACGAATCGTTTGATCGGTTAACGACCCAAGCCACCCCCTTATTATAAGGGGTGACTATTCAAAGAGGCGAAAAGGTACACAGTCGATAGCCTTTGAATGCAAATCGGCTTAGATCTAGAATTTTAACTCTAATCTAAACTTTAAAGTCCTTTAATACTAATGCAATTCAGTCTTCAATGTTCATGCTATATTTTATATCTCAACTGCTACTAAACAGAGAAATTAGCAAGTGAAATTCGGGAAGACTTATTATTTTGAGGGCTAATAGGCAAGCGAACTCGTCTAGGAGACAAGGCTAGGTCACAGCTGCTAACGAACACCTTAATGAAATTCCACTTCTCGCGGGACAAAGCAGCACGTGCCTCACGAAGCGTCTTCGTTAAGTTTGCAAACAAACCTTAGAAAACCAGGTCGAGTGTTGGGAGGAAATTTTCCTCGTGGTCAGCAAATTGCGCTTCTTGTAAAGCAGCCCTAGAGGCTTTCTATGATCCATATTCAATATGTCTTAATTTCGCA
>JAUESI010000018.1:6119166-6139863 GCA_032275145.1 Synergus laeviventris | reverse complement strand
ATTGCTCTTAACGATTCGCATTGTTACCGTAGCCAATGGTCAGTCTGCCGAATTGAAAGTTCGTGGGAACGCACAATTTTGACCACAGCTTGAAATCGATAGCATCAGTCTCCGTTTAATCTGACTGGATAGTGCGATTTTCAATCTGTTGGTATATTTTTGTAGTTGAAATGTTTAATTAAGGACCTATGTAATAGGTCATATTCATTTCCCGTGTTTTATTTTGAATTATTTCTCTCATGACAATCTGGAATTCCCTAGCTTCGAATTCTGTCAATTCACAGTTTCAATAACTCAAGAGACGCCTTGGCTTGAAACTTGGTACCTGAAACTTCTATTCTTTCCGATTCACGGGTCATGGATTTTACGAGCACGTGAGAAACCGAGATTTCGTCCTTTTCTTATACACAAAGACGCGTGGCTCAAAAAATATATACCCAGGAGGAAAAGTGCAAAGAGCATGGTGGGCATCTTTTTTGAAGAAAGTCAGGTAGCCGATTCAACTAGAATCACTAAAGGTAGGACGCAACCTACCTGTCTTAGACTTTTTCACCCTCGCGTGCTTAAAGAAATCGTATTCATGTGCACCTATTCTTGAGAGAAGGTGCATAAAGAAGGTGATCATTTTTCTCAGTCTCGTAAAATACCTGCGACATCTGCTAAGAAAGTGAAAAACTTGAGAGACAATAATATTTTCTAGCATAACTTCTTTTCGCTTTGTACAATCGTTAAATTTTCCAATACTTTAAACATGGTTTAATTAAACTTTCCTCAGTTGATAAATGTCTAATACAAGGTTCTAATCAATTGAAATATTTATTTATATTAAATAATTCATTTATACAGTAAGTTCAATATTTTGAAAAAATCTTTATGCAAGTTTTTAGATATTAGTTGTGCAAATAAACCTTACAATTGTAATCAATTTATCTAAAACTGTCTTTAATTTAATGAAATAAGAATTAATTGGATGTTCAGCCTAAATATTTCAGATACTCAAATATACAGGTAACCATTGATCACAGCTTGTTTCTAATATTTAGTTGATCCTTTAAAATCGAATGTGAAATGCAAACTTTAAATAAATAAAAACTAAGTGAAGAAAATGTAATCTTCAATTTGAAGCGAGGCTCGAATTCTCGCACTCATTTAAAATATTCTCGTTTCTTACGACTCTCTTTGCGCGAATATTTCTTTTATTTTCGCAGTGTGTGTGCAAGTATCTCAACATTCTCACGTATACAGCTTACGAAATACAAATACCCAAGAAGACCCATGAAGAGGAATGGTTCTGAGTCTGAGAGAAGTAAAGAGGGAGGACGGATGGTGCTGTTACCAAGTGAACTTGCCGAGGGTGGAAAGAGGTCCGACAGATGTTGTAAATTTTGGGAGAGAGAGAGATGAAACGATCTGTGGGAGACAATGGAATGGAGTCGAGTGGCGCGTGGCTTCTCAGGTACCCAGGTAGGGATAAGTATACACATACAGGGCATAGGAAGTAGTAGTTTAATAGGTAGCTGGTAGTAGACAACTCTTGGAATGATGAGGGAAAGAAAAGAGAACAAGTGCGAGAGACAAGGAGCGTTGAACCGTAATACTCCAGAATGAGCAAGTACTGATGGTTTTTATGATGGTTAAATGACACGCCTCTCTATCTCTCTCTCTCTCTGCCCGTTTGCCACTTAAGAAATAATTTCTTCAAAGCGGGTGCTTATAACTTACGTGCTTGCTCGTCCTACGATCTGACCTGCCCTGAATTATAATTTTTGCGATTTTAATCAAAATTAACGTAACGACCTCTTATGATTTTGAAAATTGGATGACTGAACTGAATTGGCCACTGAACCAGAAAATAACAGTGAACTTTTGTAACCAGAAAAAACCGGAACACCAAGAGAAGTGTTTTTAGTGGTTTAACAATTAGTGACTATAATTATTTGAAGTATTGCTAACGACATAATACTCCCTTTATAATACTCTGAAAAGCCTACAGTAATTAAGACAATTTAATAAAATCTATTCATATTAAAAAATAGTTGATAAAAGAATTAAGAAAAGAAGAAAAGCCACACTATTTATTTACCGGGACATATAATTTCCTAATTTAGAGAAATAAAATTGATTTTCTTACAAAATTATAGGAATATTGTGAATTATAATATTTCAGATAATATATAATAGGTAAGAGGCAGTTTAAAATGATATTGAGAAGAGGTTTACATTTTAAATATAAACATTCGTATATTGTCATTGTCGCACAATAACACCGTGCGAGTATCGATGGCAGAAATAAACAAATTCAACACAAATACAAGAAATAAAATTGATAATTATCGAAAATTTGCAATGGGCGAAATTTAATGGTTCACTTGAATGTAACGGTTTCGATTTTTAAAAAAACCGCACTCTAAAAAATAGCAAACAAAAAAACCTTAGCAACCACACTAACGGAGAAAAAAAATTTGTTTATTTTATAGAAAACGTCAGTTAATATGGGGACAGCAGACTTTTTATATGGAGCTTATGGGATTTTCTGTAATCTTTACAGAATTTGTGAGTATTTTGCAACTTTATTCACAATTTACAGAAAATTATGAATAAAGTTACAAAATACTCACAAATTCTGTAAATATCACAGAAAATCCCATAAGCTCTATTTTGTTTCTACGCATGTACCGGCACAAAACTCTGAATCTTACCTCTGGACAAAAGACAACGTTACGCTGAAATTTCGCTTGCTCACAGGTGAAAACTTTAAAGAAGATTGATTTCGCTTAGCAAACCCTCGCTTGTCACCTGGAAAGTTCGACTATTCGCGATCGATAGGCGTAAGGTGATAGGCAGTTGGCAAGAATGTCTTATTGATTTGCAATTACCTGCCTAATTCGCGCGCCAAATATAAACTTCATACAATTGTTATAAGAATTTTTGTACAAGACTGTAGTGAAGTTTGGCATGCAAAAATTAAAGATTGATATTTTTCTGCATCGTAGAGTGAATAACGTAAATTCTATGGATCTATTTGATAGTCTTGAATTGAAAGACAGAATTTTGAAGGGTTAAAATTCGAGTAGGGCCTGGTGGCACGAGGCACATTGTCCTAATTTTTGATGCATCGGTTCTTTTTTCCTTGAATTTCGCATTCACCCGACAATAATAAGTATTCTTCTCTCAAAGAAATATAAACGAGCGTAGGAGTAGACGCGAGCCAGCCGTCCACTATTAAAATCCGTAAAGGGGACTCAATGCAAATTTTCGAAAGGGTTTATAGTGTGAATGGATTCTCAACGTAGGTGAATTTACCGAAATTTTATTATCGTCACTCCACCTCCTGCAATGGACGGTTCGAGTTGCTAAGAAATCAAAAGGGAGCGGACTCTATATTTAAATCTAAATATTTGCTTTTCTTCTTTCTTTTTAAATCTAATTTGACTGTCTATCGTTACGTTTTTTACTTTTGTTATGTCTAATAACGTAACCCCTTTATTTAGAATTTCCAATTGCGGTCCAATTGAAGCAAAAGTGCTCTTCATATTAATGGTTCTGCAATATTAAGGTCACATATGGTTAGCACTTGATCAGTATGTTTATCAGTATGGAAAGTTCAAGACCTATTGTCAAAATTCATATCCGTTATTATTTAGTAAATTAAGGTCAAGATTAATCCTGTAGATAATGTGCAGAAGTAAATTTGAAGAATTTTATAGGGTTGATTCACAAAGAATTTTTTGGGATTTGTATTGTCATATATATTATAAACTATTAACGATTCCTTTTTTTTATCTACACTATACGAGTGGAATTCAATGGGCATGAATTAGAAACCATTAAAAAGGGAGTGGATCAAACGTTACTGGAAACAAATAGGGGAAAATTCGGGAAAAAAAACCGAGTTCGAAACTGTGCTATAAATTACAGCAACAAATCCTTTTTTTTAGATCTTCCCTCCCTTAAACGTTTTTTTAACCCAGCAATGCGAATAGTAAAACTTTTCACACAGGCTTCACAATCTAGAAGCCCTCGTTGTCGTTGAATGCATCTAAGGGTGGTAATTAAAGGACGAAGAACAAGCACGTACTTCTATAAGGGTTGAAATCCCCATAGTAACGATCACACAAGGGGTTAATTCTACCCATTACACTTTCGTGAACAAGTGCTGCGATTCTCACTGTTGTACCTCCCTCGACACGTATCGGACGTCATAAGTTAGATGAGTTATGACATTTCAAATGTGTGCAACCACTTTTTTTTGCTCATAAACCTTAACCCTTCAGTCCAAGTTGCAACCAATTCGAGCAAACTAAAGAAAAAAAACGTCTCAAAAAAAATAGTATAAAGCTAGAATTCGGGGTGAGTTTATGTCGAATTGAACAGCCCTTGCTTTCCCATACTACGAAAGTCGTTTATTATATTTTTTTTCTCGCAAACTTACATAGCTTTTTTTTACATTTTTTTTTCATTTATTTCTTTTAGTCACTCCACCCTATTGGTAGTGACGAATAAGCAGCCGCGGGTGGTTTTCATAATTACGAAAGGGGAAAACCCATAGCTAAAGCCATTCTTTTAACAGGGGGTAAGCTCTTTTTTCAGATTATATTTCATCACGTTTTTTTTCCAGTTTTATATTTCGTTTTAAAGTACATACCGACCCTGACATTCAGCGATGCTACTGAAAGCCTCGCGGTAGTTCTGCGTTTCCTTAATTGCAAGCGGAGGAGGATCGGTATAATTAATTGTGAATGAGAAAGGGAAATCTGATTTGCATCTCCACATCATGTGCTTATCATTATGCTTTTTACGAAGGCAACATTTACCTCGAATCCTCTTTATTGCTGAGAAATGCAAGAAGCAAGGTCTTTTTAGTAAAAATTTGAAATTATTACACCTTAAAATTGATTTATCTTAAATTTTTTAAAATTAGTCTGAATTTAAATAAACTTGGTCTAAATTTAAGATGTTTATGGTAAACCAATTTTCAGAACGAATATTGATATTTACAAAATTTTAAATTGTTTTCATACATGTAATACAGATTCTAAAATTTTTGAAATTATGTCTTAAAACGCATAAAAATCTGCTGATTCAAATACTTATTTTTCTATGAATGACAAATTGTCATGTGAACTTCAGAATTATATGTTAAAATCATATGCAAGATCCTCCCACGCTAGGGAACAGCTGATCTCGCTGCCGTCTTGATTTTACATATACCTGGCCTTTAAACCGGTTTGGAAGAATTGTTGTGTAATCGCAAAGTGTGAACATTTTTTCAAAATCTGTCGGGGGTGGTTCAGAACTTTAAGGGGATACTATTGTGTCACTTTCCTTGTGTAGTTTCGAATGCATTGTGCAATTTTTCGTTACGGATTTTGGAGGAAGAGCATACTTACACTGGACCTTAAAATCCGAAAGGAAATGAGGGTGTTCTTAGTTTTGTAACGAAATCCTGGGCAGGTAGAGTTTTGGGTCTGAGGTCCGAGTAAAATTTGCTGATAGATGAATGTTTGAATAATTTCAACAGATTTGAAATTGAGCTTTCATAAATCGACAATAACTATAATAATCAGTAAACCAGTATAATCCAAGATATGTGCTGAAATAACAAAAGGATCATTAGGAGACAAATTTGTCTTTCGCTTTGTCAATAAACTCTTATAGCTATCTAAAATATGGGTCATTCTTGTTTTTCTCGTGTCTGGAAAATCAAGCTTTAAATTCTAGGTCATTGAACTAAGAGCTATTTGCAGCTTTAATAAATCAGAGTCGAAATAAAGCCTTTTCCAGAATTATTTAAAAACATTCTTTAGGAATCGGATCATAATTTTGAAAAATGTTTGCTTCTTTTAATACGAGACAATGAGACTTCGTTGAAAAACAGAGAGGACGCTGCCCCGAAGTGTTGAATACGGAAATGCTAGATGAGTGTCGTGGGCATGGTACTTGGCTAACTTGGCTGCTACAAAGATATAAGTTTCTGTGTATGAAGAGAAATGTCTGCTCACACACCAGCGTACATAAATGCACCTTTACACGTGTTCTATTTTTGGTGCATACATTAAAAGTTTCATATCGTACTGCATCTGCGGGGAAATTGTATTCTGCGTCGAAATGTTACTAAAACTTCAGAAAAAATTAAAGAGTTTTTGAGGAAAATTAAACATTATAAGTAGATGTTTCAGATAGAGCGGAAGACTGATAATAATCTAGCTTGGCTGAGTTACGATTCAGTAGATGTCAATAATCACAGCTTAGAGGAAATATTGACGAATTCAATGGTCTTATGGGTCATGAGAAAGGACACGCTAAGATCTTAGAATGGATTTCCATGTTTACTAGCCTTGTTCTATTCTCCTTATCGATAAACCGAGTTCAAATATGTTAAACATGTCAAAGCCGTGACTGCATGACATTTTTTCATTTATCTGAGACCTAATCTGACTTACAACGAGCCTATGTTTAAAAAGCAAACGTCAAGAGCATCAAGTTCTAAAAATTGAGAAGAGAGAATTTTGTTTTGTTAAAATGGAACGAGTTTATTCCAGCAAATTAAGGAATTCATTAAGAGTGGTCACTTGAAGAGAAAGTGATGGTTATATTTTGAAATGGAAGATCCGGTCGCGAATTTAGATAAAACGTCGAATTTAATTCAGCCCTGGCTAGACCCAGCTATTCCCGGTGCAAGATCGTTGCAACACGGAGGCCTAAAGTTACCCTGCCGCACCGTATTCTTAACCCGAATGGGGAGTGGGAGAGAGTGTGAAAGGGGGAGAGGTAAAAAATACTAGGGAAAAGAGTGCAACGATGACGTCAATTGGAAAAGGTTCCTCTCAGGCCACCGGCACTTTAACCCATCTAGACTTAAAGTTACATCGACAGGCATCCACAGTACGTTCGAATTGGCGACTCGTCAAATAGGCTATTTACAATCCTCCTAGGGTAAATATAAGACCCAAAGCTCATTTAAGATCTGCCTCTATGTATATGATTTTAGTCTAGTCCATAGGGTTGAGACTTTTCTGCTTAAAGATAGGAACTTGATTGTTCGATTACGGAGGAAAACAGAAGCTGGAGCAAAATGAGATTATAAATTTCAAACTTTAACCGTTCTACTAACTGCGTCAAAAATACAGTCAAATTTAAAATTGTTGCAAGTCCACGTTTGGGAATATAAATTAAGAAGTTTTAATTCATTAGTATAGCCGGTCAGACTATACTAATCCTAATCTCTGTGAGCCAAATTTCCGGTAATTTGAGATTAAACTATTTAAGATTAAATCCATTTACTATGATATTTATCACAGATTTCTATAAGTATTTGATGAAAGGAGCAAGTCTCGTTACAGAGCTAATATTTCGAACGGATGCAAGAGAAAATAAGGGGTTTTAGTTAGGCTCTTGGCCAGATCTCAGTTTAGCGAGTCGGTGCAGCCGGCTTGGTGAATATAAGCTTGGAATTGAATTTCCAGAGAGTCATTAGACTTCAGAAGAGTCTCGTGCGTCACGAGACTGGGGTCGTCGATGTTGAACGCTGCTTTTTCCAACGTCTTGCTTGCTTTCGAGTTTCGGTCTCCAAGATGGCACACCACCGACTGGCTTAGCACCTTCTGGTATAAATATATATGAGAACTAGGTCGCTGCCCTGTCCTCCTGTTTGAGCTGTCTATGCATCTTCGTCTGCATTTTCACTTTTAAACCAATGCCGGAACCATCACCTTTTCGCCACTATTCTCCCTTGCGTCCAGTCATTGCCCATTTTCCTAAAAATGTTCTACATCCTGAAAAAAAAAATCACGGAAAAAATGCGAGTATAAGACAAATTGTTCTTAATTGTATTCCTTGATTAACTGTAAATTTAATTGGATAAATCAAGAAACAATGATATAGAAAAACACGTGCTGTAGGAAAAAAATAAATTAAAGAAGATAACTATTTTAGAGTGACTTTCAAAAATGCCGACTGCTGTTCACGATTAAGTATTCTTGAGTCTGTGCAATCGCGGTTTAGGGGCTGAACTTTAAGCTTGTGTCTGCCATATGACAATAACATCTGTGGCCAAGGAAAGGTAGTTCAACGCGCTATAGTCGACAAAAGCATCTTGCAAGCCAGAATCACTTGAGTTCAAATATCTCGAAATTTGAAACACCCAAATTTTGACAGCTTTGAATTTTAACTCTTCAAGGATTAAGAGAATATGCAGTAATTTGTGAAGTAAGAAGGTTCTACGCTTTCCTATTTGGAGACTTTTGAATGCAAAAACTTACTGAAATCCGACTTAAATATTTTAAAATATAAATAATCTTTAAAATTATGATTCTTTTTAAATTGCTGGAGATTTAAAGAGTCAGAAAATGCAAGGAAAAATGAGAATCACTGTCGTCGACAGATAATGATTCCAGATGTGAAAACATTCCTTAAATTCTGTATAATACCTTTACCTTTTTCTATCAGGTACGGTCGCAAATCTCCTCAAGCTTTCTACGCCTACACGTGTTCTGCACATGCGGTAATTTGTTTTACAATGCACAATGTACAAAACTCAAGGCAGCTAAAGTTTATGAAAAAAAAAGAAACCCAACACGTGTTTACCAAATTTTCATTCCAAGCACGTACCGGTGCACATTTTTTTCAAATTCTTTAAAATTTCTCTGACCTTCACCAAATCGTTTAAAATATATATTTCAAATTTCTATAATATAGAATCGTTGTTAAATATTCGACTTAGGGAATTAAATATAAAAATATCCTTGAGTGTTTAAAATATTCCTTTATTATCTAATCCACTAGAGGATTTCTGAAAATGAACTTTTAAAAAAATCATTGATTCGAATAAGCCTTTACCAACGTAAAATTTTAAGTTTAATCCACACATATGCCCGAAAGAGTTCGCTCTTCACTGCCTACTTATTTACTTTCCCTGTCTGTCAATTGGTAAACCAGAAATCTGCAAACTACCTTTGCTCTTATCATTATTAGTTTGAACCAAGAAAAAAAAATAAAGAGACATCGGGTCATCTACTTATCTACTTAAAATATCCAGAAATACCTAAAGATGTTTCAATTACACAATTTTTTGCTGTCGAGCAAGCATTCGTGATTTTCTCATCTGTTTTAAAGTTTTACCAACTTCGAAGATGTTTCATATAAAATCTGATGCATCAGTCGAAACCAATTAGAGTTGTTAAAGAAAAAAAAGTTTCAAGATGTTCAATAGGTAATTCCAATCGATATCGGATAATGATGGAAAATGTATAAAATTATGATAACTTTTCATTGGTTCTCCAGTGGGATGAATTCTATTTTCAGAAAAAGAACAGCATAATCAATAATATTAATAAATGATTAAGCGAATCTAAAAATCCACTTGTATAAACGAGACAGAAAGTAAACATCGGGACGTAACAGGTGTCAATCCTTATATATTTACTTTTTCAAGATCAAGTGTCTCTCATGTAAATAATAATTCCAATCCTCGAGATTCCTGCATAGAAAAAATACAAATTTTAAGAGAAGAACCCCGAAATAACAAACCATTTCAACTCCAATCATTACTCACCTTACAAACTGAAATATTTAAATTACTCTAACAATTCATCTGAATTTCTTTATTAAAGAAAGGATTTGAGATATGTTCAAACACATTTTTGACTCTAATGACAGCCTTAAATTGAATAAATGATAGATGTGTAAAACGTCAAATCCGAAAAATAATTTTGTTATCATTGAAAAGCCTTTATCTACGTAATTAAAACTTAACCTCAAATTTTATTAAACTAAATTTTCAATGAATATCCCTGGAATCAATAGTTGTTTGATGTCAGCCAAATGTCAACGGTGAGGAAAAAGTCGAAACTTTGGAAAAATTGATCCAGAATTGAGCGACGTGGATAAGAAGAGGTGTGAAAAACAGTGTGAAATGACACATGTTAAGTGGAGAACCTGCAGATGATCGTCGCCTAGCAACTCTGGAGGAAAGGCAGATATAAAATACTCACCGCTATGACAGGTCCTGCTCTTGCTTGAGGATTGACCCATTGTCAGATAACGAAATGTCAGGAACGCGAAAAGCACACGAAGACACGATCTCTCACGCGAAATACGATGGACATGGGTTCGCGGAAAACCGAGACATTTTTGTGTAGAAGTCCTTATCCTCCTTAGAAAAAAAAGACATGGCAGGGAAATCTCGAATTGAAGAAAGTCGAACTCGAAAATTATCGAATTTTAGCATTTAGGCATGAATGTAGAAAGAAGAATTAGAAAGGTACTTGCATGTGCATCAACAATTACGGACCCGCAGCGGTGGCAGCGGCCGTCGGCGGCAGCAGTACTTGATAAAACAGAGATCTACTATAATACCAAGCAAGAAGAAGTGAGGAACCCAAGATAACTCATATGGTACTTATCATGTGAGCAAATTTAGTTTCGCCAACTAGAAATATTTTACGATAAAATTAGGCCATTTATTGAAATATTTCTTATTGCGAGCGTTCTAGTTGGCGAAACTAAATTTGCTCTTATGATAATAACCATGTGTCCATGAGGTCATGCGTATCAGTTATCCGATTCCTACTTTACCAACAGTATTTCCCCTGCAATCAAAGAGATCTGCAATCATCTGCACTTGTCTGCAATTAAAGATTCGCTGCAATGCCATTTCCTATATTTATGCAGAAATCGAGTTGAAAATTTCTAAATTAAAAAAAATGCACTAAAATACGTTTATCTAGTCCTAAATATTTACAGTTACAAAAAGAACTATGATTTTTATGTTTTTAGTTTTAATAAAGACATCTCTTTTAATTTAAAAAATGATTAACTCGTTATCGCAATATAAATGTAGAAATATAATTGTCAGGAATAAATATCGGTACATTTAGTTTTAGGTATAAACATTTATTCATTATTTATTCAAAAAAACCCTTTCTGGATCATTTAGTTATAGGATACCATGTTATATATTTACAATATTTTTGTCTTTTGATTCTTTCTAAATTTTTTTCAGTTTTTTTGCGATCTCGGTTTAGAATATAAAAAGAATCTTCTATCTCTCACTACATTGATCATTCTCCAGTCATGCACTGGATATACCTTGGGGACCTTGTTTACTGGGGTAATTTGTTAGATAGGTGTTCTACTTGGCACCTGAAGTCATCTAAGACTGCAGTTCTCAAGCAATTGCCGAATCGCGCTGCAGACATGCATTGAAACTTTTACTTTATCCTGCATATATGCTGATATATATGTATTCATAAATTATGCAAGAAACATTGCTTTGCTAATTAATGATGTAAGTATATAAAAAAAATTCAGGAACGAGTAAAAATATTATATATTTAAAATTATGTATGGTATATGTATATACTCGTAAGAAGTGAGTGACAAAATGCGCAATACATCCAGAAAACCAAATAAGATTGTACATAACTTTGCTTACTAAGAACAGCGAGTTGAAAGTTCATGCACACTCTTGCCCCTATGTTGTTGGCTTAAAAACTTACTTTAAAGTAACTAACCATCCACTTTGAGGCTCTCGAAGTTTCGCTTGACACCCCTTTCACGTTACAGTGGTCTCCTTTGTTCTTTAGTCGAGTCAGTCGATGTTACATATACCAAGTAAGATGTTATATAAATAACATCGCATCCAAAGCATCCGTGAAAGTATCAGGGAAGCTATTCTATAATCTCATAAGATTACGTATATAATTATGGTCTTTATTCAGAATAATATACTTTCTCATAAGGAAAAACAAATTTAATAATAAGAGAGGTTCTGTGTCGTTCTCACAAGAAAAAACATCTCTTTTTTTTAATTTATACAATTTATTACGCGCAGGAAGAGAAATATGACTGTCAACTATTTTTATAGATACAACACTTTTCGAAGAGTTATTGCGTTTTTATTTCATACTATTTTTTATATCCGTGGTAACTTGGATTGTTTTAATTAATATCTGCAACGGTGTAGTTTTTTATGAAAATAAATTGAAACTAAAAAAGTTAAAAATCAATATTCAAATATATGCTTCTGCAAAATTTCAAACCTCCTACTGTAATTTTTATAGTTTTCATACGTATTTCTTTTTATGTTTTAAAGGATTTAGAGACCATTTATTATGAAAGAAAGGTGTAATTTTCATTGTTAATGCTTAACGATTTATATCAGGGGAACAGAGAAAATCTCACCAGGAGGTACTTTCAGAAATCCAGAATAAGTGGGGTGAAAACGTCAACCGAACAAAGATGGAAGCTGTGAGAATTAAGATGAATTTAATTTCTGACAAACAATCCTGCAAAAGTTCCCAAGTTTTTCACCTTCTACTTTATTCCAATCCCCTTGCTCCCAGTGAATGAGATTGACATCCAAGATTCCATGATAAATGAGTTCAACTGAATTGAAGCCACCCTTTTTGGTGTCAGATTTTTTCCTCTAAAGTTTTACCCCTTTCTTCTTTATTACTCTATCCTGAGGGACTAATTCGTCTTGCAAATTTGAGAATAAATTTATGACTATAAAGTTTCTAAACACTTCTTATCTTAAAACATCTCTCTCACATTTAAATCTTTTAATTCAAAATAAACTCCCCGAATGTTCAATTACATTTCAAAAAACCTAGTGTAATATTATATCTTCTTTTATTTCGATTCGAAAAAATTAAACTGTACCCAATTGAAAGTTACAAATTGTTACAAATTTTCCTTTAATATCATCCGACTTCCTCATATTTTTAGTACATCGTTTTTTTGTATAGAGCTTTCAAAATCCACTATCCCCTTTTGTGGGCGTCTCATCGTCACTTTTCCAACGCTCCTTCTGAAAAAAAAGGGCTGAAGAAGGATTGCGCGCGCAGGGGGTGGCACATATATCCTTTTCTGTCACGCTAAGATTCCCTCCCAACTAATCTAGAATAATGCATTTATAAAAGTGACGATAAATTGCATTGAATCAAAATTCTGCTTCACGGATTAAGGGGTCTCAAAATGTGGAGACTTTTGTTGTTGTTCTGACATTCTTTAATCTTCAAAAAGCCATGTCCAAAATAAAGGTATACCTTCTCACACAATGAGAATTTAAAAAAATGATGATTGTAAATAATACTTTCAAGACCTAATTTCTCTTATTTCATCTGATAATTCTTTCTAACTATTTCTCTCTTTCTTCGCTTGTCGCCTGGACCTTTGTCCTCAACCCCTAAAACCTCTACCCCAATCTTCTACCCCTCCAACCTTCCGCCTTTGGGGTCTTTCTCTTCTGGCATTTCGCGATGCGCATGGTGGCGCCTCTCGGTGGTGAAAATCCCCAAACCAGGGTTCCAAGTAAAACAGATACCAGTCAGTTGTGGGTGCAGTGCGTGCCAGTGCAGCGGGTTCAAAAGCTGCAACGAGAGCGGGGTGGATTGGAGTGCGTGCGGTTAGGTCAGTGTCTTGGGATAACCACTTTTTTAAGTTGATCTATTGCAAGTATGAACACATTTTTCTTTATTACAAGTATTTCAAAGTTGAAACTAACTTTAAAACAAATCATTGTTTCAATCTCATCAATTTCCTTAGAATTTGCTATAATAATAATAAAAAAATTTCTCCTCAAAAATGTACTTTGCATCCTTTCGTTAGCAGAATTCTTTTCCTAATAAATAACTTGATTTAGATAATATACTCACTTGATTAACTGTTCGTTTTTATTCTCAAAATAATAATGTGGCAAATAATGTCGATCGCACAGGGAGACCACGAAAATATTTCTGTTTAATGTTTACAAACACATCTTCATGTTTCTGTGAATCAACCAATGAGTCAAGTAATCGGTATAATCATTTGCAATCAGAGAAAAATGTTTCCTAACTTAGTTCTTCTTCCGCATAAATCACAAAATCCTGAATCACCGTCAGGATCATTTCGGCAGAATGGATTCGCTGTAGATTCCTTTACTATATCTCGCTTTCCTCTCGAAGCGGAAATTCTCTGATTTTCTTGAGAACGCCCATTCAGTTAGGAATAGGAATTCTCCTCCGCTGTAAGGTTTTCAAACTTTTATACCCACCTCCTTCTACCACAACATAAATTATACTATTCTATGCGGTCAGAGATAAAAGGTATAATCATAAGATTGGAGATTAAGAGCAATGTAATCAACTATTCCTCATACTTGCATCTCGTTTTATGTGTCTCAAAAGAGAAGAATTACATCTATTCAAACTTCTGCAAATTCAGGGAATAATGGACGGAAACATTCCCGGAAGGTGCGACTTTTGTAATTAATATACTAATTAAAATAAAACAGTCTCAATTTGACAAAAACAGTTTTAACAAAACTTGAACTTCCGGGAAAGTTTCCATGCGACATTTTTCGGAATGTTCCAAACTTCCATTGGAATACTCCAGGAATATTCATGGAAACTTTTGTGCTATGCGCGAAGAGGATTTCCCATTTAAAAATAAATTATATTTTATATTGAGTTTCGTAAGACTACATCAAATTCACGAGTTACATTTTATGTGTAAAGTTGATCCTTCGGTTGACTGTAAAATGCATTTACTACTGCTACGAGTCTTAGGACAGTTGAGTCAGACAAAATTACTCTGGGTCCTACAATGGATACAAAATTTGTAGATTATGCGAAAAAGCTTTATGGCGTTTGGCGTTTGGAACTGTATGTGTGCAATACACACAGATTCTACTTGATTACCAGATCGAGTGACAACTCAACTTGAAATACGACACGCGAGCTTTGTTACGACAAGTTACGGGAATTCGGATCCCATCCGGATAATCCAAATCCCAGATCACCATACCGGGATTTTCGGTCGATCAGATCATTGCTTCTCAGCCTAACGCTACGAGTACCGATTTGAAAAAAACTTATCAGATCTTTCACAACCTTTTCTGTAATCTTCCAATTGTCACCCTCTTAAAGATGTAAAAACTAACTTTGTTTTTATATAACATCGATTTATGTCAGCTAAACATACACATAACATCACGAATTCAATTTTGGTTATAAATGTTGTTATATTTTTTATACCTTGTTAAATATTTTGTGTGAATTATCTAAATAATGATAGTTTAAAGATTTAAAAAAATGTGTTGCAGGTGTGTATCGCGTAAGGTTGAAGGGGGTGAAATAAGGTGGGGTTAACGGTGGAGTTAACGGGGATCCAGGATGCCCCCCATAATCGGGGAAGCCTTTCGCGTATGGTTTCTATCCGCATTGGTTGTTCACGGTGTCGTCGCTGGCAATCCGGACGCAAAGCGGCTCTACGACGACCTGCTATCCAACTACAACAAGCTTGTGCGACCCGTGGTAAATACCTCGGACGTTCTTCGCGTGTGCATCAAGCTTAAGCTTTCACAACTCATCGACGTGGTAAGAATGAAGCAAATATCTTTCTATGTGATACTAAAGCTACTTAGCGATACTTGTGTGTAGGCACAGAAGCTTATTAAATAAATTTTTCCTAAACTCTGTTGCAATTTAGGAAGAAACGCGTCAGATTTGAGAATTTGTTCTATAGAGAATATATGTTTTTTCATTAATTTGCAATGCATTTTAGGAAAAATTGATATAATAAATTTCTCTATGAACAATATCCGAGGTGGTCACATACTAGGGAAATCATTTATGCTAGTTATTTTTGTCGTATTATATACAAACGAGTATATAGCTTTTATAGTTATAATGTTCAGGTATTCTTTGAGATCCTCAGGATTTCTAATGGTTTTAAAAGATTTTCAATAATTTTAAGGGATTTGAAGAGATTTTTATGATATTGAAGAGGTTTCGTGAAATTTTAAGAGATTTTTAAGAAATTTTAGATATTTTAAAGTTTCTTATAGAATTTTAAGGGATTTTAATGTTTTTGATGGAATTTAAAGGAATTTCAAGAGATTTAAACGTTTTTAGTGAATTTTTAAAGGATTGGAAGAAGCTTGTAAGAATTTAAAGAAATTTCGACATTTTTAAAATGCTTTTATGCGGAATATTAATGTTCTGCATATTTAAAAAAATGTGAAAAGTTATTTTTGATTTTCAAATGATTTTGAGGAATTAAAAAAGTTAATGAAACTTGAAGAGATTTCAACGAATTTTAAAAAGTTTATAGGAATTCCAATAAATTTCAGGGATTTTTAAGAGACTTCTAAGGTTGTCGTAATTTTTTCAACTTTTTAAAGATGTATCTATGAATTTGAGAGATTTGTATATTTCTGAAAGATTCGGTTGAATTTTAGGAGATTTCAAAAGATTTTACAGGGTTTCAGATTTTTTTGAAAAATTTGAATAGTATATAGACAGGGAAATCTCAGGTAAATATAGAATAATTCAATCTTATGGCCCCCCTGATGTTGAAAAATTCTAAAATCATGGTTGCAATATTCCCTGGAAGATGGATTCTTAGGTCTATGGTTTCATGTATAAGTGAGTTAACTCTACACCAAGGTGTCACTGCCCCTGATATTTAAGTCGACCAAGTGAAAGTGTCAGTCCTAATAAGGGTAATTGCAGTAGACTAAAAGCAAGATCAACACGAACAGTACATTCTCGTGATGCGACAAATCTAAGAGGCAATACGGCAGTGCCATGAAACAATCAAGGCTGATTTACATAATGTATACAGTATACACCCACACAACCTCGTACTTTACTCAAATAAGTGTATATATATTTTGTATATTGCTTAAGTCCTACGTGCTACGCATGCATTCTTGGGTACATACCATACACAAGTTCTTCAACTCCTGGGGGTATGGGGAACTCAAACTGGAACACGAGACATAGATAGGAAGAGAAAATAGGAAAAGGTTAAATTTAAATGAAGAACACTTGGAAAAGAAAATACACAAAATAGTTCAGACACTTTGCACGATTAATAATACGTTAATCATTACATTATACATTGTAGTAGAAACATTAAATCCGCTTCCATTGTATAGAATGGAAAAGATACGTATTTGCTGAGCTAATAATTATTTAGTAATCTTGCTGTGTGGCAAGTTAAGCATGCTCTTGTTTGTAATTTAGATTTAGCAAGTCATCGCTTCCGTGCGATGTAGATAAATTAGGTACCAACACTGAGAGTCACGAATGTTGTGGAGTTTATCGAGAGGAAAAGTGAGTAACGGAACATTTAACTTCATAGAACGAACGTGAAATATATTTTGCATGAAAATTGAGGTCAGCATTTCAGTAGTCCGGTCGAACTTAAATCTGAAGCGTTATCGTGTGATTTGTAACTTGCTCAGCGAATCAAATTTCAGTAGCATCACTCTTTCTTTAAGCTTTTGATATTACCAGAAAAGTTGTTGACAGAAATTATTATGAGGTTTTTTCTGCCAGGTCATATTTTCTTGTCAGCGCTTATACCTTAACACAATATAATGAGCTTATATATGCAGCCCCTTTGATGCATGAGGTCGACAACACCCGGATAGATATCTCAATTTTCTAGTAGCAGAGGATTTAGGATGAGGGCAGTTGAGTAAAGTTTTAACGTTTACGAAAGTTAGTATTCTACATATTAAAAGAATTATATAGTATATATAGTGTACAGTTGTATGTAACTTTTTTTTTGGAGATGTTAGAACTACCAGAATTAGATACTCTCTCGGTTAAATCGATACCGCGTGGAAGATGTTACTCAACGGCAGATGTTGCTGTTTCCCTGGTTTTAAGGGTTTGATTCGATGGCCGGGTATGGGTATTGGGTATACATGTTATTGGAGCCTAATGACATTCGCGGTTAGGGCGAGTGAGGTCTTTTGTGAAAGTCTGGACAAATACCAAAAATGGTCTCGTCTTCTAACTCCCTTCAAGCCCTTTTCTAAGAAAACAGCCGGAGAATATTGAGTGATTCTTGTAAGTAGGAGATTCGTTTTTATCTTCAACGTGACTTGATATTTTTTACGTACCATTAATCATGTTTTATAATAAAAAGAAATTGCGTTCGATTAAGAATGAATCAAGGAAAAAAATATACCGCTGAGGAAAGAAGCATATTAATAAAGATAGTAATAAGCTGCTATTTTTGTATTCAAATGAAAAAGTAATAACCACTTTAACTCGTGATGGGAAGATATTCTATTAAATATGAATTATTAAAGTTCGGAGTAAAATCTTTTCTTGGAAAGTAATTAACACAATCTGACGCCTCTACTAAAATATCAATATTGGGCTTGATCAATGTGGAGACAGAATAAATAATAATAAATAAAGAATCTCAAATGTCCTCTTTCCTCACCCTATTTTCTCTTTTATTATACTTTTAAAGGGTTGTAACTCATATAATAAGTAAAAATCTTTGTACCAGTTTTGCGGCGGAAGGTAGATAAACATTTGAGAAAGGAAAGCCGCACCTTGCTTCACTAAAATTCTTGTTCACTCTCAATCCTTCTCTTCTTGCGAACTTTTCTCTGATTTACGGTACCATCCCTCTTTTTATGCCTCGAGCGCAAGTCGGTTCGTATTACGTGCATTTGCAAAGGTTCAAGTGTGGTCATAACATGTGATCGTTCTGACTTTTCGAGCAAAAATACTTATAAAGAGCATAACTATAGTTATGCTCTTTATTCTGAAATTGTAATACATATATATATAGCTTTCAAGCCAAGTGGGGAAAGTTCAGAATCAGAGAACATTATTCTTTTGTTTTCAGGGATCCTATTCACATAACTTGCGCTACTACTTTTTTCCATGAGTTGTAGAATTCGTGGTTTACATTTAATCGGAATCCCCTGATAGAGGGAGTTTCTGGATGAGTGCGCCTTGATAGATCATGTACGGCAGGTAATAAAATTCCCACGGGGATGTTTTTCCCATTTTACGAGGTCGATTCCGCTTTTACCAAGATAAGAGCTATCCCTGAAGAGAGTCTGTGATGACACACATACCGTATCTCATTCGTTATTTTCGCACTTCCCCTTGCACTTGGTTTAACTTGAATTCTAGTTACATTGGATGTCTACCATATTTCTCGTCAAAATTCTTCTCCAGCTCTTTTACCCTCGTGAAATACCATCGTCGAGAAAAGAAACGTCGCATTTCCCAAAAGTTGCATTTATAAAATAAGTATTAACGTGAGAAGTTTTACCAGTTATCTGTGAAATTCTGTTCTCTGTGAAAGTTATTAATTTTTTTTTTTATTACCAGAAATACATTTTTTAAGAAAATTTTCATCTGCAAGATATCCTAAATTTCCGCAGTAAACCCAGTAATTTTTAATGACATTTTAATGACTTACCAAGAAATAAAAAGCAACAGACGAGGTTGAGAGGTCGGGAACTAAATCTGCGCTTAACTTTGCTCGCTAGCCTGCAATTTATTTGACTCCCGGACAACCATTGTACTACGAGGCCACTTTATATTTGTTGCAGTCTCTTTTTTCTTATTCGTTATACTCCGCATTTCCAAATGCATTCTCCTTTCTCACATGTCATCTCTTCTCAAGCACATATGAACTCATACTCACGCTCTCCAAAAGATTTATCACATCTAGTCACGACCAATACACGATACAAAGGAAATATTGGTATTTTTTTCTTTTCTTTGTTTTTCGCCTTTTCTAAATTTACGCTATCTCCTAATTTTTGGAAGCATTTATTCTATAGGCAAAATTATAATTTCGTGATATAAAATGTGGGAGTACCCATCTTATCAGAGAAAAAGATCCAAGAGCTACTGGAGGACGACAAGAAAAACATGAGATACGATGCAGGATGAAATATAAACAAGAAGAAGGCTTTCAGAATGTGTCAGACGTGTGAACAATGGTTATGGTGTAAGTTATAGATGCACCTTGTAGCGTCCGGGTAAACCTCGAGTATCAGCTTTCAAATTCTTCTTCAACACTGAAAACATTTTTTCCTGCCCATATAATGCAATGAGGGGCAGGAAGGTTCCGCCCTCTTGGGGGTTACAGAGATCCTTTTTGATTTCCGACTAGAATCCCCAGTACGAAAGATAAATCTAATAGAGCTTCGGATGACGACAGGAAACTCTTCCTCCCGAAGGAAACTAGATGTAACGAAATTACTTTGGAACATCTCGCTATCTCGCTTGGGGCTACCAATGAATTTAACACGAATCATTAAAAAGGAATGACGATGACGTTCTGCATAATTGCATGGCACGACCGGGATTCAGATTCTGGTAGGATAAATTGATAAATTACCATATTAAAATTACGTAATACTGATTTAAATCATATAACATTAAATATTTATTATTGCGAGAGTAAAATTCTGCGGGCAGTGCAAATAAAATTAATTAAAGGTGACCTAGAAGAAATATTGACAGTGCACGCAATCCTGATGGGAAAATATAACGAAAATGCTATAAAATGCGTGCTAATATGGCACCTTTGAAATAATTGAAATGAAACCGGGAATTTAGGAAATTAAATTATCAACCTATAATTGATGAATAAAAAGTAAAGATTCATTCTTTGTATTAAAATAAAACTTTTTCGAACTAAAACTCGATCTACTTAATGACATTATCACAGCAATTATTCGTTACTTTCCTACATAAGGAGCAATCTTTGTTTTCATTTTATATCTCTATTTCGAAAATGCTACCTCGATTTTCTGTAAATCTTATTTATTTGAAACCTTTCCGAATCAGTGTTCTCTCTCTAGGTAAATAAAGCAACATGAACTTCATTTGGAGACTAAATTGATTCTGTAGTATACTCTACAATATCGATATA
>JAUESI010000018.1:6093364-6113049 GCA_032275145.1 Synergus laeviventris | reverse complement strand
ACTGTGGAAAAAGTATTTTCTACCTTTTTCTAGGGTTTTGCATGACCACCAACGACCACGGTGTCTGGTCCTGGTCAAAGAATATCAGTGGCTTATCTCTGTCTCTCTCATCGGCTTCATCAACATGGTTTTTAGTTTCTTCTGGTGATTTTTAGTGGCAAAATGAAATGATGGTTGGGCACACTGAAATCCTAGTGCGCCTGCGTCGCAAAATATAAATTTAATAAATAATTATAAATGTGCAAAGCTTTATTAGAAGGAGGCACAAGCCAACGGAAAATAAGAAGAAATAATTACAATTAAATTAACATTAAACGAAAATAAATAAAAATGGAAATATGTAAAGTTCAAAATTATGACAAGATATTTTTGCAATAAAGAATAAAATTGAAAGATCTAATAAATAATATACCCCGGAAAAAGAAACGATTGAACGGATTGCTTTAGTGAATTCGATTTTTTTGGGATGTTTAAGAATGCGAATTCCAAAGTCGTCTTTCTGAATCGAAATAATTAATGTGTTGGAATCGGTCTTCAAAATTTAGATGCGAATTTATCATAGAACTCCGATTAACAGGAATTTTCTCATTATTTTTAGACATTTTTCAATTGGACTGAAATTTTTGTAGTTATCATTGACATATTTCATACTAAATTTTCAATTTTTTAAACCGTTGACTAATTAAACAAAGCTATGTTTACTGGAAAATCAGAATTCAACGCAGATTCTGATTTGAAGAATATGAAGACAAATCAGTAGAATTAGTGTTTGCAAAGCAAATAAATCTTTAAATAAACTACCTTGAAAAATGTTTAATCTGAAGTTTCCTATTATATAAGAATGCGGATTCACAAAAGCCTCAGACCATTTTAAAGTTTCTAATCGGTTTCTTGTTCCTGGGTAGTCTGAATTTTGAAAAGTTACAATACAAAAACATGTATTCTGTATTAAGTATTTATTACATACAAGCATTTTTACAATATGAAGTATTTTAGACATGACTCGTATTATTAGTGTCCTCATTTTCTTAAATATGTAGAAACATTCTTCCTTACCTCATAAACGTCAGTATTACGCATTACTACAGAAAGGGTTTGCTTGGAACTAAATGTGAATGCAGAAAAGGTTTGTTGAAGGACTAAGAAAATAAATAAACTTTATTACATTAACCTAGGTCAAAGCATAAGACCTAGATTATATAGACTTAGGGAATAATTTCTTTAAACGAAACTCATCATCATTAAGCTGCAACTGGGGGGACGTGAGTTTTCTTACAACCGTTAAAACGCTGTTAACGATTGAAGCAATTCCGAAGGATTTCCCATTTCACAAGACTGCATTTGCGTGGTATAATGGAGATGTTTGTGCTAGAATTTGCAATATATTTATATCGCGATTATTATCATCAATAAAATGTCGATACATTTTCAATAACGTGCAAAAAAAAAACTTTACAAAAACGATCTATCGACAAGCAACGAAACGTAAGGCACGCAAATCCTTTCCACGATAGATTTTTTTTGACGTTTTAAAAACCTAAAAACTGATAACAAGGATAGGAGAAATGTGGCAACAAAGTGCTGCAGCACCTAGTTTAATATGAGTAGTATATGAAGAGGCGAATAGAAAGTCGTTCTCCATGCGGTCAATATAAGGTTTCTGTAGAATGTTGAGATATTTACTCGATCTGGTCTAGCCTGAAATAACGGCGAAGGTACATAGTAATGCACTTGTTACCCCCGTCTTAATTCGATATGGAAATTGAGACATTAAAACTTGCATGCACACGTGTAATTTTATCATTGATGACATGTGCATGTCTGCGAATGTTACAACACGTAACGAAAAACGCACATCGTAGAATGTTTTTTCATTTTAACATGTACAATAAAAATATATAGCCACCGAAGGAATATGTTAGTAATTCTACCTTTATTTCACACATTATTTTTTTTCTAAAGATGTCCTTAAGAATACAAATGTGCAGCATCAAGCTATTAAAATACCATAAAAATGCTTACCTACCCTGGAGAAAATTCCCGGAAATCATTTATCTGAAAGTGTCTGATTTTCTCGAGAAAAATCGGAGCTTTCAATTATCTTTTTAAAGAAAGCAAATTCTTCAAAAGTTATTTTCAAATTTGCCGAATTATCTTCAGGATATGATTGCTCGAAAAGATTGAAATGTAAAAGACGATTAAAATTAAAATCAATATAAAAAATGTGTTTCAATGCTGCTCATTGTACAATACCCATGCAACAAAAAAATCATCATCACAGTTAAAAAACTAATGTGGTAAATTTACGAAATCGCAATAACAATGAAATCTAGTGGACATCCAGAGTACCAGTGCTTGATGGACTCATTTTCTCACTCTTTTCACGTTCACTCATCCATTCTTACTTCCTTTCGTTCGTATTTATCACTCGCTCCTTCAAAACATAATATGATAAAAACAGTAAAATCGCTTGACTAGTGAGCGCACGCCCCGAAACGTATGGAAGAAAAGCTGTCGCTATCGTTTTCTCACAGTACTTGGACACAATAGCTAGTATTAGTTCATTTCCCTATAATCAAATGCTATACCGTAATCCTGAATATCTATACTCATTTTTTAATAAATGGAATCGTACCCTAGGCCGTGTATACAGGAAGTCTCAATCCAATTGTATAAATACAAAGTATACGTGCATTTTTTCTGCGAGCGTCAAGCAAATAGATTCATCGAATCGAACTATAATTTTCTTATCAAACAGAAGAATTTTACATATCTTACACGATCCAAATTCAAGGGCCTTTTTATCATTCCGTTTCAAAAAGAAGATTAATCAGGATGAATTAAAATTCGTGAAATTAATTTTCCTCAAGTTCCGTACAATTAAATACAGACACGTGACTCGAATTAGATGTTATAAACAGGCATTATTACCTTTAAAGGTCCTCTAGAACGTTAGATTCGTACCGGTTAGCTTACTATGATGGACTAAAGTGTCTATACTTGCCATTTTATAATATTATTAATTAACATTATATATTATTTTACATTTTTTCTGATAATGCATAAAGGTTAACGGTTCGAAGCTGAACAGTACCTCCCAAGGACACCGCCCCGGCTTTCTTTATTGTTTGGATCCTCGTTTATTTAATTCTTCATTTGGATCCTCATTTCTCTTTCTATAGTGATTATTATTTACAATCTCGAAATAGACCTGCTCAGATTGATTTTATCGACTGTCCAAGGCAGCTTGATTCTTCATTCCGACGTATCTTTTTTGCTTTATTAGAACGATTAACGTTTCTTATGACAGAAGATCTGCAATACAAAAATTGATATTTAGGAGGCTTTTCAATTTTTATTAAAAATAATAAAATGTATTAGCACAAAATATAATTCAGAAAAGTTTATCGAATTCAGAAGAATTCAAAGATTTTAAAACCCTTTAATTAATTTTAATGAATTTCAAGGAACTTCAGATTTCAAGTAATTTTAAAGAATTAGTAGGGACCTCACGGGAATACATTTTTTTGAAAGGATTTAAATAGAATTCAAAAGATTTGAATTTCAATTCAATGAAAAAATTGCAATTATCAAATAAATAGGGAAATGTAACCTGTGAGGACTGATATTTGAGAAAATTGGAAGTTTTTTAAAATTTTAATTAGATTAATTTTTCATGAGAACCTTGTTGTATTAACAATTTATCTTGGTCACCTGATACTTGGTTATCTTGTTGTTTGTTGTTGAAAACATCCTGGAATGGATTAGTGTTGACGTTAGCAGCTGCAGGCACAAAAGGGTTGGCCATAGGAGTAAATGGGATGGCCGATGGATTAAGATTCGAGTTGAGCGTGTCTTCATTTTCTAAATTGGGCGTCAGCTCGAGTATACGTCCACTACCACTATTACTCAAATTGTCAAACTCCGACAGGTCTAACAGGTTGTTGGTCACGTTGTTTTGTTTGCTATAAAATCAGCCATTAAAAATATACAAAACACTAAATAATAAAAAGAATACTAGGCACTACAGTGTACAGTCTGAGTTTGTGTTGTTATTCAACTATGCAACTAGTGAGCAATTATTAACAAATTTACTGATATTTTCCATCCAATCTAAATTATATCAACCCAATTCAAAATCGACCCCAAAACCATTTAAAGCAATGTTAAAAACTATTTTTAACTTTTGAAGGCTTCATTAAATCTAAAATAAAGGACTTCGCACCAAATCTAGATTTTGTATGAACTATAAAATTAATTATTGTTAACCAAATCCACCTTTTTTTCATGTAAATGATATAGGGTTCTTCCTTTTCTGAAAAATATCTTTAAATTGTTTAAGCATAATAACTAGGAAGTATTTTACAACATGTGTAACATATATACATATACAGGGTATTCTTGTAACAATTTTAAACTATTGAAAAACCAAATATTGAGAAATTCGAAAAATTTCGGGCATTCCAGTGAAAACCCGTTATATTCTTTAATTATAACTTTCTCGGTACTAGAGTGAAAGAAGGCTAATGGAAAAATTCTACGTATGTTGCTTAAGTTGAAAGTATTATCAGATACTCGATTAAGACTATCTTGTTATTTAAAACCGGTTCTAAAACTCCAATCGATTATTTAACAATTCACTTTACCTATTTTAATCAATTTAGTAAAAGCTAAGAAGCAAAGTCATACATTTCTTATGCCTCGTTAAATGAAACTCTTATAAATAAATGTATACACCAAGAAACAAATAAACTTTTTCAAAAATTGTTTCCAAGTTTTGAACGAGTATTCTAATTTTACAGTAAAATTTCGAGTAAAATTCATGCCTGAAATTTCTAACATATTGAGAAAAATATATACTCTAATATCAAAGAATAAAAGCGAATGTAAAAACTCGCGGTACATAGCAAAAGTAGACAGTAAGTTGATTCAAGATTGGCGATATATATCTGAGAGGACTTGAAGCAAATGGTGCAAATAAAGGGCGAAGAACATCACATTAAAATGAAGTAAATCACGGCATGCATCTACTTGTGAACAAAGCTAAGAGAACTTGCATAAACCACGAGACCCTATTTTTGGACTTTTTAAAGCCCCCTCCCCCATATAGACTACCACAGCTTTTTCCTCGTCTGAATGAAGAAATGGCGAGACTAGCCATTCGTGAAGATAATCTACCGGGGAAAATATTTCTCCCCTTGTCTCTTTTAAAAAATCAGCTCAATTTGTATCAACAAGTGGGTTCATGAGAATGACTTAACTTCCACCTTGAAACAAACCACGTGGTTTATGCAAGGCAGCTAATCGGCATTAAGTAAATCCAAACAAATTGTGCTTTTTACATAAACGCAGGTATTCACCAAGCTGTACGTTAAGTACTTTCAGTGTGACAATAAACTTGCACATGGCCAAGAATTTTCTTAACAATGTAACTATGTAAATTTGAAGAGCAAGCCGAGGAAAAATGTAAAAGAGTCCAGTAAAGATTTATTTACTTATATAAAAATACAATTTTTACTTTACAAAGCAAAACCTGAAAACTATAATATAATTTATAAATGTAAAGATCTTCACTGATCCCTTTACATGAAATTATGAACAATATTTTAGATGATTAATTACGTTTATACTATTCTTTGTTATTTTTACATTATGTACACTGATTTTATTGCTATGATAGTCGAACCACTAAATTTTGATAGATTTCATTATATTTCACGTTATCAGAAAAGAACAAACAAGCAGAATTCTTTTCAGATGTTCGCTTCGCAATTTCTATTTGTATGTATGTGTTGTCAACTAGGACGTAATTATATATACGTTATGAAATTATACATAATTATAATTGGTAATATAATATACAGTTGCATTAGTTACGAAGTATTACTGTTAATAGCGATACAGTCCAACGTGAACTATCATTAATAAACGTAGCATTAGTTAATCATATATGTCATCGTCAACTGTTCTGGCTACTTTTGCAATGTACAGAATTCGATTTTCGACGATCGAGACCCTTCAATCGATTCATTTGACTTCGCTAGGTAATTTTTATATGATAATAGGCAGTCGCTTCTTAATAAAGCGCAATAAAATCTTTTACTCGATAACTGTATTCTATTCTCAATCATACATGTTTGTATTTTCATTTTTATGGTAGTGTGAATATGTGTTAATTAATAAGATTTTATATTTAATTAATTTTTATCAACAATAATTGATGTAATGTTACACCCTTTTATTTTTTCTACAACTGAATTTTAAAATTAGGAAATATGTAAGGAAGGTTCGTATGTAACCATTTAATTGTAAAACCAAATTTAAAAGAGTGTGCGCAATACTTTTTATCTGATAAAAAATGTACAAAATAAGACCTAACGAAATCACACACTTTTATAAATTAAACGTTTTATGGCTAATAAAAATATTTATAGAACATCTTGCAAGGAAGGTATGCCAGGTATCCTGCGTTGATTTTGATGAACTTAAAATATATAGGGGACTAAAAACTAACTGAGACGTATTTTCAAATACAGGGGTAACATTGACTGTTTGATTGGTTTACATAGAAGAATATAATATTTTTTAACGAAACCAATTTGAAAAATGTTTTAAAAATAGTTTTTCCTATTTAATTGGAAAATGCCATGCGACTAATTGAGCCCAAAAAATAATTAGATGAATTCAAAAAATTTTTTTTTTCCAATTGGTTTAGTGCAAAAATATTATTTTCTTCTATCATATGAACAAATCAAACAGTGTCTTGTTACGCCCGTTACCCCCATATTCAAGGAACTGTATCATCATAAAAACAGTTTCCCTTAAAGTATTTCTCTGCAATTAAAAAAAATACGTGTCGCTTAGTTTGTGGTCATCTACATCATATTTCAAGTTCATAAGAATATGCTCAGCAGTGATAAAAAATACTCTTGTAGTCGAAGAGAAACGACAAACTGCTTGATTACAAAATACACAGCACGTGCTGATTAAATATGCAATTGTGTGACTCGTAACATACACTAAACTTCGATACAGTTTGCAGAATAGATTTTTAAGATTCTAGGTAACAGTAATAGAATTCGTACCTTACATTCATTCAAATAATCAGTTCAATGATGACCGTGGCAAATTTCAGTCATAATTCATCTGTTCTATAGAGCAATCAACTCCATGCGACCATTACACTCAACATTTTAAATGCGAATTTAAGCTTAAAAGTTGTTTTACTATTCTATATTTTCTGTTATTACTGAGTTCCTAATTCGTGAAAATTATTTTTTGATTCTTTCACTCACGATAATTGTTTGTCACTCGACTGTTTGAATTTTCTTTCGAGCTTCGAAATGGTCTTTTATAACAAAAAAGATCATGGCCCGAGTTTAATTAAGATTTGATTAAACTAAAAAGCGAAAAATTGACAGGATTTGAAAAATCTGTAGTCAGATTTGAATGAGATGAATATTGGGTGTAAATTTGTTAAAGGATCTAGGCCATGATAATATTTGTCCCAGTACAATCTATTTGAATTTGTTTGTATGCATATGAAATTCCCAATACCCTGACTATTTGTACTTTGCATACTCACACAGTGGCATTATCCAGAACAATCGTTTGGCTGTTGATGCCATTTCCATGGTTCGTGTGGTGACAGTTGAGCTCTCCTCCATTATCCTGATTATTATCAAGAAT
Organism: Synergus laeviventris; assembly: GCA_032275145.1. NCBI lineage: Eukaryota > Metazoa > Arthropoda > Insecta > Hymenoptera > Cynipidae > Synergus > Synergus laeviventris. The sequence continues at coordinate 6,105,360 of JAUESI010000018.1, read as the reverse complement.
GGTTTTATTTTCGTTAATGCCATTTGTGTGCACCCCATTGTGCACTATGTCCGGAGAGTTGTTCTCTGTACGATGGGCATTCTGCTCGACACTAATAAATTGTTGAGTCGCCTCAGAAATAAGACTGGCGGTCATGACGTCATCTACTTTGTCGCCAGGCAATGACTTGTTCTCGTCACTCGGACTGTCCTCCTTTGACTTGTCACCATCACCACCTTCTCCCTACGAAATAAAACTTCCAGTTTTACCTTTTACCCATTTATTTGATTTACTATAATATAAAACTTCCCATTTTCATTTATAACTGTACACCTGGAAACGATTACACCTTATAATGAACCCTGTTTTTGTCATTAAAATCAAACTTCTTTTAAATACCTTAGAAGAGTTGGACTGATTCTTTCCACGAGTTCGAAGCATGATAGCTTCGACTCTCTTGCGTCTGGCTATTCGCTCTTCCTCTTCCTTTTTGAGACGTTCTGCCATTTCGATTCTTTGTCTGAAAACAAATTCACAAATTAATTTAAATGTAAGAACTGAACTTCAATAATTAGTTAATTAATTGATAACTGACTTTTCTGCTTCTTCCCTGGCCTTTCGCTCCGCTTCCTCCTTTTCTTGTTTCTGTTTAGCCTCCTCCTCTCTCCTCTTTCTGTCTTCTTCCTCGCGTTTCTTTGCTTCCTCGATAGCAAGAAGCAATCTCTTCTCTTCAGCTTCTCTAGCTTCGTTAGCCAGTCGAAGCGTTTCTTCTTCTAATCGCCGCTGTTCTTCTTCTTCAGCACGCAATCTCTCAACCTCAAGACGTGCTTCCTCCTCCTAAAAAAATAATATCATTAGTTAAAAATTGAATAGCTGAAACTTAAAAAGTAAATTCGAAATATGTACCAATCGCTGTCGTTCAAGTTCAGCTTCTCGTTCGGCCTGTTCACGAGCGAGTCTTCGACGCTCTGCCAAAGCTGCCTTTGCCTCTTCTTCAGTCGTTATTTTAATTTTGGCTATCATCGATGCTAAAGAAAGACAATATTGTTAAAAAAATGTAACTGTTGATCCTTTGATACAGTAAATGTTTTTGTTAAGAAACATACCTGACATGTCCACTTGTTCATCTACATCGAGTTCAGATTTTGATTCAAGTTCAGGAGACTTTTTGCCTGATTTTTCGTTTTTTTTCAAAGTAATATCTTGTACGGAAATGGATAAAATCTCTGAATTGGTTTCGTCTTTGAGAGGCTTTGCCGTAAGGGTAGAAGTCACTGGTTCAGGAGCCTTGGGAGCTTCCTTCTTAACATCGGTTGCCTTGACTTCAACGGCACTCGTATTCCGTTGAAGCTTAGGGCAATCAAAGTTTAATTAAATGCTCTGTAAATAATACTTTAGTTACTGATTATTAGTGAGTAGTTGTAGTAACAAACCTCAGTTTTTTCTGAGCCTTGATCTCTCTTCTCCTCCTGTTTTTCCTCCAGTTTAACTTCTTTTGATTCCAAAGGTTTTATAATCTCAGTTGTATTTTCGCGAATTAAAGGAACGTGTTCAATTCCAGGACTCTGAAGAGGAGTTGCTCTCGGTGTAACGCGAGGCGAAGCCTTGGCGCTCTTAATCATTCTCTCGCTTGGTTTTTTGAGAATTTCTGTGGCTTTCAGCGTCGGTGGTTTCTTTGGAGTGCTGTGGACCTTTGGCAGTGGCGGCTTTGAATCTTTCATTAGTTTAATTTCTCCAAGTATATCTGAAATTTGTCAGTCAACGATATTAGACTAATTTACTGGGATCTAACAAATAATATACACTACCGGTCAGAATGATGATATCCCCTGTTTTTTAATAATAGTTTAAGTTCTCTTACATTTAATTACATCAAAGATTACACATTTATTCTTTTAAGTAAATTAAAAACTACCAAACTTTTGCAATATTTTCTTAAAAAACTGACAAAGTTACATCATCCTGGGCTCATTGTACCGAGAATTATGATAGCTTTGAACTTGAAAGAAAAAATGTAATCTTTGATGTAAGTAATTATACATTTAAAAGAACTTGAGTGATCATAGAAAAACCGGTGAACTCACAATTCTCACTGAGGTACAGTTGCGTAATTTGTACAGTATTTATATGTGCAATGCTAAAAACTAATTTTGAAAAGATATCTCAATCAAAATTTGTACAAGGAGCTCTAGATCTAAAAGAAAAAGCAAATTGAATATATCTCTCGAGAACTATATATTTATACAAAAGGCGAACTTAAGGAAAGGTAGAAAGCCATGCTCACTGTTTCGTTCAGGGATAGAAACGCCAGTTCCGGCGATAGAAGCAGGTCGCGGACGACGAGGGGCGGCTGTGCGGGGGCGTAGATTCACGACACTGCTACCAACGCTGCAGGCGCTCTGTTGACTCATGGAGCTGTGCGGTCGCGAATGACTGTTTGGTGTAGCTTCCCCGCTGCGGATACCTATGCCCGGCAACCACCCATTTTTATAATCTTTAATTTAACTCGTTTACTTTTTAATCAGGATTGGGTATTTTCTCATTCATAGGAAATATTGAAACAAGCTTAAACAGGGCGTATCAAATCTAAACTTAATATTTTTTTAAGCTGTTTAAAAAACAGTTTAATAAGTCTTTTCAAAGAAACTTTTCAAAATGTATTATAAAGTTTGAAGCTTTCATATAAAAAATTAAATTCAAATTTCTAAACAAGTACTCAGCCCTCTTTCTTATGTAGAATAATCTTTAATCTTAAAAAAGTTTCAAAATAAATTCTGACACTCGAGTTTTACTCTTTAAATAGAGTTTGCACCAATCTAAACAAAACCTTTTAGTTTCTTGAAAAATACTAAAATACATAGTTTATCCAAAACTGTAATATGCATTATATTCCTGTAAATAGGAATAACAGTGGGGGTTGACTTAAATTTTAGTTCAAAAAGGGGGATTTTTTTAATACGACAGATGAGTGAAAATAAATGAATAAATAGAATAGTTTAAAAAAAAAATAATTTAAAAAAAAACTTTGATAAAATAGGAGAAAAGGGAGAGGAATACTCGATTTTAGATGGATTAAGGGATTTTTGAACTTTAAGGGGAAGAAAGGGTAAAAACGTGCAAAAAGTGTAAAAAAGTGAAAATAAGGATGTTACTAACTATGATCCCTGTGAAAACTTCATTTAAAGGTAAAATATAAAAAGTACGTTTCAATTTTGAAACATGATCAGAATTTGTCAATATTGATCAATTCAAAAGTTACTTGTCACTTCACTAAGTTAGTTATAATTAATAAAAGGTTAATAATATATTCTCTTCAAGCAGACAAAAATTTATAGTTAGTTTCACAACCTTAGAACCAAACACTTGTTTAACAAAAATCCTGAAACTGAGTTACGCATTCAGAGTTCTACATATTACTCTGTCATCATTTTAGTCCCCAAACATTCCGAATATTTTCGTTGTGTTCAATACATTTCAAAGATCCACCACCAATGCGAAAGCACAGACTCTGAACTAAGTAGAAAAATATAAAGGGCGAATCAGAGTGAAAAATTATAATTGAATATGAAATTATATATTCATAGGAATTCACAAATGAAAATTGAAATTTATAAACTTAATAGAACACAACCCAATAAAAGAAAAATGAAAGCGTGTTGCACATAAAATAGAACAAGTAGAAATATATAATTCCATATTAAATTTTAAATTAAAATTGTTCGGCTTACCAGAATAGAAGGAATAGCGTGATACCATCACCTTTGTCATCGAAAAGACTGCGGGTAGAAAATTGTCTGCAGGAGCTTCTTTTTAGTCAATTATCAAGTAAGTGGAAAGCTTTAAGGTGTGTTTGAGAAAGTGTGAATGCAAGAAGAGGTGAATAAAAATACTCTAAACTATCTTTTCTATACGAAATTCCCGCCAATAATACAAATAGAAAATACTTTAATCTTTTTTTACATAACTTTGCTAGCTTTTTATTGATTTCTCAAAGGCTCCCATCTGATGTTACCATGCAAAGTTTATGTCCCAACTCGTAAGCTCTAAAAAGGAATAACAGCAGAACCCAAGTAGTTTATAAATCCTCTGAGAAGCAATAAAGAAAAAAACTTATTTCCAGCGTTACACTGTCAATTCATCCTTTTGTAGCGGATAGCACGAGAAAAATTTAAAGCAGCTTTTAAAGTTTCTGCGAGAGTTAAAATGAGCTGACGTAAGGTTATTCAAGTGTCCGCTTCAGATTTGGTTCACTCTGGAGTATGTTTTATAGAGTAGGTAAAAAATAAATTACACATATTTTTTATACTCCCCCAAATTCATATTTAGGAAGTGTGAAACTATTCTTCAAAATTTTCGAATAATAAAATGAGAAATAGAACATTCAATTAAATTAATCATTTAAAAACAGGAAAACTTGGTTTAGACTGAAACTTTTGTCATGAGATTGCAGTAAAATAACCATTTTTTAACCATCATCATGTGCATACTGTACTTGAATGCAATCTCATGACATAAACTTCAGTCTATAAAAAGTATCTCTACTTTTTAAATGATTGATTTCATTAAAGATTTTATTTCTCATTTAATTTTTTGAAAACTTTGATAAATATGAATTTCGGGGCATATAAAAAAACACGTATACCTTATGTTTTTATTACTCCAAAAATCAAATCGGAGGCGGACACTTGGGTAACCTTCCTTGTGAGATAGACTGTTGAAAGTGCTCAATTGAATCGTGGTGAAGAATAATCAATAATCGATTTGAAGGAGTTGGGCGCACTCTAACGTGCTTACCTGGCTGCTGGTGATTTTGATACTCGCGAGCCTTACGGCGGAGTCTCTCCGCCCTGGTAGGCCGGGGAATTGGAACTGAGCCTGGTAAAGTACCCATGCTACGAGAATTATCCGAACGTTTAAGGTTCTTTGTTCCGGATGCAGCCAAATGACACATGCTTCGACTCATGCTAGAAGCGCCCAGAGGCTGAGCTTGCTGTTCCGTCAGTGTGCTAAGCTCTGTGGGACGCTTCCTAGGTTGCGAAAGTTGGTCCAGCCTGGACATGGAGTAAGTCCTACCTGGTGAACGTGTGAAGACTTTCGAGGTGGAACTGCGACCTGATGATGGTGGTCCATCCCTTGGGGAAGGTATCGTGGGCATAAGATCTGTACGTCGCCTGTTCACTCGTAGATATACAGAACTAGGTGTTCCAGGAGATGCGTCGCTATCTTCACCTGTAAACGTTTCTGCTATAAAGCCACATCTAGGTTCATTGCGAAATTCCAATACACAACTGATTTAATCAACAACTAGCCCTCGAATTTAAACTCTCAAGGGCTTTAAAACACAAAACATCTAAATATTCATGCAAGCGTCTTTTAATAGTTTATATATTTTTTTTTTAGTAAATTTGTACTCAAATTCAGAGTGTTTACAAAATTTTGCTTACGAAATTCATTGATTTTAATGAATGATTTTAAGGATCAAATAAAAACATTTAGATTAATTATTCCGAAAAGTTTTTTCAACACGGAAATCCACTTCCAATATAAGTATAAGTCAGTCAACTCCATTTACCCTTTGCTTAGCATAAGTCTTTTTCACTAGAATTTTTTTTCTTTTTTTTTTTAGAAAATAAAAGTACTAGTTTTCCATAAGATAAAATGTGCCAAGTTCATTAGAAAATAAAACAAGAAAGCGAATTACTATTTCCTGGGTTTAAAATGGAGTAGGCGTCAGTGATTAATTTGGGAAGATATCTATTTCCCGAAAAACCAAAATTCCAAATGTAAAAAAATGAAAATAATATTACCGAAAATTTTTATTAACGAAAATAGAAAATTATCGAAATTTAAAATTCACGAAATTTATATATCTGGAAAATATAAATTACCCGAAAATTTAAATTCCCAAAAATTTCAAATTTAGGAAAATAAAAAAAAAACATAAAAATTTCTTGATAACTTTAATGAAAATTTAAATAATTAAAAATAAATAAATCAAGAAAAGACATGCAAAATGAAATTCGAGTATATTTAGTTAACAAGCTCAAATTTGCTACCCCATTGGCTACATGCTTTTTCATGAATGTTTATATAAGTTTGTAAACATGTAGCTAATGGGAGGAACACGAAGGGTGAATGCTTATTTAGTAGGAATTTAATGTGCATGCTTTTTCAATAATAAGGACGTCGTACACACTACACAAGTTTTGCATGTGATAAATAAAGATTTGTTCTCGAAACAATAGTACAAAATATGAAAAAAATTTAAAACAATAAATAATTTTATGGAATTATTATTTTTTTATGGATTCTTTAATTTGAGTGAAAATAGAGATCGCATTTAGAAAAGAAGGTTTATAATTTATATTTCGCACGTCAGCAAACGAATTAAGGTAAATACTCTACAGACTAAACTAGACGTTTAGAATATGATATGTACGTCGGCCGGAAATAAGGTGAATTTCAGACAAAATTCAGGTATGAAATAACCTTTATTTACGAGCGTGAAAATAAGTTCTTTTTTTCTTCTTTGAATGAATAGTAAATTCAGGTATGTAGATCTTCATATTTAAGCGTCATGAAGAGTAAACTCTTGATTCAACCGCTGACGGGTGAAATTCCGTTTATAAAAAATGCGGTAACAATATTTTCCTTCGATTAAATATAAGGAATCTTATGTGAGATAAATAGCGTCAGACAATGAGAAAAATAAAAAAAAAAAGCATGCGAATATGCATTTGTAATGAAACGTTACATAGGGAATTGGATGACTGAGTACTATTATGAAAAAAAAAAATATATAGACAGTTCATTCTGAGACAGCGTTTTTTCCCGATGCAGGCTTCGCTCTGATTTCTAGACTCACCGCTGGCCCCCCGGTGAATCATTGGACTTCTAGCATTGCTATATGACTTATCGTCAAAGGCAAAGATGTCAGTGGTAGGAGGTAGAGAGAGGCTGGCTCTCTTATTTTTAGCAGGAGTTAAGGGAGGATCAGGGCTAGTGTTCCAATTAAACACTTCGTACATGGACGAAGACATTCTCATATCTGTGAACAAACCACCCGGCTTTTGTCACACACGAAATACACAAAACTTGAAGGGAAAATTTAACATAAATGCACATATAGTTTTAGGCGGATTATTTAAACAACGATTTCACTTAATAAAAACAATAAAAATTACGATAAACGATGATAATTGAAGTCTAATAGCAAGTTAAATGCGATTTAACTTTACTCTAAAATATAAACACTGCGGAAACGTAAGCACAACTCATTGAACTGAACCGAACTGAATTACGAGTTAGAATGGAGTTCCAAATATTCCAAAGAAAGCGTCGCTTCCAAAATAGACAATTAGGATTTCATTGGCGTGGCTAGTAATGGACAACCAATCAGGCTACTTGTATTTCATCGCCATGTACCTGAGTAAGATACCCCCACTTCGCACGTACCCATCAGATCGTCATAGGTTCTCAAACTTCTGTTGTCGACCCTTGGCTCAAATATGAAACTCCTGTCTGAAATTGTCGTTAATTCTGACTCCTTTTAAAGAAAATAATTAACATATTTAATATTTATAGCTGGCTGTCTAGACTATCTGAACTCTAGATTTACTTGAAACTCCATTCAAACATTAATAATTTCAAAATACATTTATTTGTAGTCCTGTCTTAATGTTTACACCCATGAATTCCAATTTTGTCGTGATAGTTAATTAATTTAATAATGATCAGGGAGAATAAAAATGAAGAGATAAATGCTTTAAGTATCATGTGCAAATGTGCAAAACAAAAGCAAATTTGACGTAACAGCATGAGTGATTTATTCAAATTTAAGTCTATGTTTGTGATAGTTTTCTTGACATTATATTGTCTTTTTAAACTAAAAATATGTCACAATAGGATGAATAATTGCATAATCCACAAATAAATTGGCAGGATGATATATGTGTGCAATATTCCTTTCATGCATCACATAGGATGGATACTAACATTTAAAACAAGAATGAAAAATTACAGGATACGTACAAAAAATGGGGACATGAATTTTCAAAGACAATTATCTGAGCCGAATTTAATGATGCTTAATTTATAAAACTTGCTCGGCATTTCCATGTCTTTTTTCTTTGAAGAGAAAACCTCTGTGCAATGTCAACTCGTAACATCGATAGCGTAATTCTTACTCACATTTGGATGATCAATCCAAAGGGTCAGCGAAACTCTGAGATAACAAGTACATTTCTCGATAGCTGTTGATATTGTAAAAAAATGTCTAAGGATGAAATGGACGACTTAAAGATCGAACTACCTACGACTTGACTGACACATCAATCCTAATTTCGTCCATATAGAAAACGATACTCACTCAAAGTACTGCGTTTTTCGCTAAGATAATTCTACCGGCTGTTGTCGAGTAGCTTTTCCAAGAAATCGTCATAAATTCGGCCCAGTCTGTATAAAGTTACGATTGTGGAAAAGTAAATTAAAGTTTTTGCACTGACCTTCGCCCGGTTTGCGATCAAGACCCCCTGCAGAAGTCGCTCGTTTTTTGTTATTATCTAATTCTCGCTCCGAAGATCTCCTGGTTAAAGGTAGAGCATTTGGGAACATCATTACGTTTGTTGTCGAGGTCGCTCTACGGGTTCCCCAGAAGGTCGAGCCACCGGTATCCGCGGGCTCCAACATTCTTGGTGTAGAGCTTCCAAATGCAAAGACGATATGCGACCTCTCATTTCTTTTCCGCGCCTCGATTCTGGCTTCTCTCTCTTGATTTTTCCGCAGAATTGCCTCGCGCCTTTCTCGTTCTGCTTCCCATATTAGCCGCTTTCTTTCTTCTACTTGAACTCGTCTAAAAATAAAAAAATAAAATAGAATAAATTTTGTGAATTATGATAAATATTAGAGCAGTATTGTTTAATTCTTTTTTCCATGGCGTTTTAGACTTTATCTCAAATTGAATGTGAAAGAACTAATCTTCAAAGTTAAGAGAGTTAAGAAGTTACTTAAATTCAAATTATCATCCTTATTCACATTATTAACACTATTTATATAACATTTAAATTACGAAAGATTATCTTAGCTAATTGTAAGTGTCAAATAAAAATATTCTGATTGATACTGCTATTTCAGTATGACTTGGATATTTGAAAATTTCACAGCACCTATCGTTATCTCGTGACCTGAGTTCGTCGATACGTCTTCGCCTCTCTTCCTCTCGTTGCTCTCGGAAACGTTGAGCTGTGAGTGCCTGCTGCCTCAGCTCTTCCAACTTCCGTTGTCGTTCCTCATTTTGCCTTTCACGAACGAGCTTCGCCCTGTCCACGTCCTTCGCACTTCCCGACGACTCCCGTCCTGAAACACCATTGTATTCCATTTATAACTTTCTGTCAGATAACATATCACAGCAGTGTTCATGGAACCCTTAAAATCTCAGGATTACAAAATTACCTCCCACAGATTAAATTCCTATAATTTGTATTATACAACGATTAAAATGTTAGTATCATAAAAGTTAGGAGAGAGTTCAAGTATTAAAATCAATTTATACATCTCTCCACAGAAAGAAAAAAAAAAGCCTAGTATAATACCAAATTTTATAATTCCTCAAAATATTTCTAATATTTCTTGGAATTTTTAGAAACCTATAGAACATGTCAAACTGGCAAAAAAAATTGCAAGTCAAAGACGTGCGACATTCCCTTGAAAAATTTTTTTCCCTAGACATCCCTCAAATGTGTGGCCACCCTGTACAGTGTACATATAATAAATACAACTCTGAACAATTTGATTATCAAAATATTTCCATTAGGGTTTAGTAATTAAAATACTCTCTACATGTTTTTCAAATGCAACTATTTTCAAATACGGTTTTTTTTCTCTTAATATTTCACATCCCCTTCTAGCATTGATCAAATTCGCTCTATCTGGAATATCGTTTAAAGGTTTTTTAAACTTCAAGAATTAATTATCATTTTACTCTGAAATTATTTAAGTTTAGTGGAGAATAAGTTAAGTAAGAATTTTTAATGGCGTTTTTAAATTATAGCTTCATTTAAGCCTTTTTAGACATATAACACCATGGGATTAAGGAAAGGTGAAAATGATAATACACGCAGGAGATGATGATTTTTCGAAATAAAAAGAAAAGTTTTAGAAAAAACCTCGTTAAAAATTCGGCGAGGATGCAGCTTTCGACGAGCAAGCATTTTCATGAAAATGATTTCTCTACCTTGGTTGTCATAAGGATCGTCGCCGTCGAGAGAGTCCTCACTGAAGAGACTGCGACGCCTCACATCTGCCGAAGAACAAATCAAATTTGCAGAAAAAATAATATGCGTGAAAATAAGGACATATCACGAAAATTTCACACGAAGGCATTTTTCAAAAGTATTTTTTAAAACTTCATGCGCTTCAAATGAAGTTCACAAAAATTCAAATTAAACACATGAAAATCAAAACATGCCACATGCAAATTGTATGTTTACCAAAGCTGCTTAACATCAAAGCAAATAATTTGAGCAAACTGAGCTTCCTGAAAATTGTTATATCCAGGATACAAGAGGAAACAGGTTTGATAACAAACTTGAATTAAAAAGCTCAACAGAAACTTTTTTCATTAATTTATCAGGGCAAAAGATTTATTTCTACAAAAAATCAATTATTCTATAAAAAAATAATTGTAGGGTGAAAACTGATTCGATAGATTACATGCAGAAAATTTTTTAAATGTGTATGATAAAATGGATGATTAATGGGGTATCTAAAAAAGAAGAAAGAAAAAAGTTAGAGAGAGGATGTTATGGTTTTTTAGTATATTTTATCCAGCGATATTATATAAATTATTTATTGTCTCCTTGCTTTATAGAATTGATAATTTTTGCTGTTCTGAGATTATATCAGAGTTGGTATTAGAAAAGTCGTTCAGGAGCAAAAAAGTGCTTTCGAATGTGCCAGAATATTCGCGATAGACATTTATCTTTCATTTTTTCGACCACGAATTCATATTGATTGCATAGACAAAATCGACGGAACTTGTTCACCGATGGCAGTAAATTCAGTTAAAGCATATTTCAGCAATTCCACCAACGCCAATAGTCGAATAAAATCACACAAACATACACACCAAGTCACGCACATGTATTTTATATTCAATTTCTACGATAACAATTGACTTTTCTCTCTTATCATTTTATTTTTAGTAAAAGACGTGATTTTTTAGTCAAATTTATCGTTTTTTTAGGTATAAATAAAACAATTCAGATACATTTAAAACAATCCCAGGATTATAAAACTTTGTTTTTTCTAATAAAAACGAATTTTCCAGCGTGCGTAATTCGTTTGTTGTTATTAATATATAAAAATAAAACAGCATTAAAATCTAACAAATACTGCAGGGAAGTCTTTGGACGAACTCCAATGCTTCCATTGCTTTCAGTGGTCGAGCAAAAAATTAAATGAGGCAAAATAACGTCCAATTAATGCTCAAACTTTTGTCAATTTTTTTTGTTTACCTGGGGGAGAAACTGAGCTGTCTGCACCACCGATTTGAGCAAACCAATGCATCGTTTGTTCTGAGAAACGAAACAAATACAGAACAATTTTGTTAGCTATTATTCTCCAAGAAAAAAATATAAATACTAACACTTTTTCAATAAGTTTTATAAATAAAATTTGATCAAATTTTTTCAAATCCTTTAATATTTCTAAAATTTTAATAAATATAAAATTCGTATTCTCTGTCTTAATATAATCTTTTTGAATGAAACAGTTTTGACATATTTATACAATTTATGCACTTTCCAAAAAACCAATCAGATTTTCGACAACAATGTTTTCGATATTTTCGAGATATGTGGTAACATCACTTTTTTAAGATAGGAAAATTCGGATTAAGCGTGTCCGACTGTCTGCGATAGGTAGAAAACTATTCATACATAAGATTTCTTTGGACATCATTGTATGCTCAATAATTAGAACGTGTCATAACTACCATATCACTAACGTAAACTGTCACA
>JAUESI010000018.1:6078015-6093264 GCA_032275145.1 Synergus laeviventris | reverse complement strand
TGTCACACGTTGCAGTACTGCGGATATGAAAATGTCACTCTGCATCGGAAATTTCAGATTCAAATTTCAAACCAGAGAGAGAAATCTGCACATTATATATGAAAATCCAGCTGATACTTGATACACAATAATTCAATATTTTCAGAAGCATTGATTGTGAAAGCTAACATAATAATAATAATAATAATAATGATCATAATAATCAGACATAATAATTTTTTGAACACATATTGATAATAATTTAATATTTAATCTTTAAGCATTTACAATTTTGAATTAACAAAAAGGTGAAAAGGTAACAAATCCTGAAAATATAGATGAATATGTTCAAAATAGATGAAACAAGGTGAATACGTAAATTAGGGAATTACTAACTGCTTGAACTTTTAATGCATTTTTTAATCGAATTATTTGACAACTATTGTGTCGTAATTTAGCAATATGTTATATTTATATAAAAAATCGTTTTGTTGAACCAACAACTTTAATATGAGAGTTAAATGTTTTGAGAGATTTTTATTTATATAGTTGTTGTAAAAATATCTATCTGTTAATCCAGCAGTGATTCGAAGTAGGTCGACAACAATAGGATTCACCCTACCATCCATTTTGCACTTAATGCCCCCACCTCAATCTCCACACTTGATTCACACTCTCTCCATTGCAATGTTCACACTTTTGAGCATTCACATACTTCATTGCAATTTTCTTTGAATAATACGTAAAAGAGTAGATTTAAAAATGTTATTGATAAACACAGAGATTATTTTTTACATTAAAATTCAAGATTTTTACAAATTAAAATCCAAAATTTACTATTTTGATATTTTTCATCCCGACGTATTTCAAGCTGCAATGATATAAGCAATGAATTTTCCTTATAGATTCCATGAAACAACAGTACCGGCATCAAATTATCAGTTATCCTAAATGGTAATCTCGTAACATATAACCTATAGGTATAAACGTCGTGAGAACTAAATTGATTTTTCCAAAAAATAACAAATTATTGATCATTCAATCTTCTGGAATTTTTTCTAATTTTTCAATTCCAGGCCTCACAGTCCCTATGAGAAAAAAGTTAGGGTACAATTAAGGATACTTTATTTGTCGCTTACAGGCTATTTATTTTAAGCTCACAGGGTAACTTTTTTATAAGAATTGTTATTGATGGTTTGTCAAATTTTTGCAATTTTGAGAAGCAAAACGAAAAAAAACAGGTTTATGTAATTTTTATATAAATTAATTATACTAACATCCAAAATAATCAGAGAATACCCTAAAATTGGGATTCTGTCGAATAAGAAAATGGATTATCAATTAAATAATTAAATTGTTGATGATAAAAGTGTATATTCAGCGGAATAGTTGAATTTTCAACCAAAAAAGTGAATTTTTAGCGAGACGTCTTGTTTTTCAACTAAAAACGAAAACTTTCTACAAACAAAAAAATATAGTCATCACAGTACATATTATTATTTACTTAAAAACAGGTGATAAAAAATTGAAACTAACTTAAACCAAGAAAACAAAGATACTGAAAAATTTGTCAAAAAGCAAAAAAAAAACCTTGAGCTCCCATCCAAGTCAATAAAATTTAAATTAGGAACTCAGAAGAATTCAAAGGAATTCGAAATAATTCTAAACAAATCAAAAGAACTTTAAACAAATCCAGATTCTGGTTTTGTTAAACCAGAAATGATTCAGAATTATCTTATAATACCAATGTCAATAATTTTCCAGATCTTGAAAATCGGGGACATTAGGGACCTCAATAGTGGATTTAGAGACCGGTCTTTTCTGTAAGGCTTGCAATTCTAGTTTTTATCCTAAATTTCTAAAAAGGAAATCCGATGGATATCCTGCGTCTTACGTTACGTTTAGGTCACTGCATACCATAACTGGAAGCATTCAATAATTTAATTAGGTACTGGCTTTTCAAGTGCAAGAATTACGGCAACATAAGTGATAGAATCTATCGTTTGAATTGTAAATTGATCCTAATTTGATATGTCCGAAATTCAATTTGACCTAATTTCTTTTCCTCTGAATTTGTGTTTGACCAAATTGTAAATTTTCCGCATTATTATTTGTACGAATTTTTATTTGGAGAAAAAAAATGAGATAAATTAACAATTCTAATAAATAAATTTTAGAGAAAATTGAAATTTGGTCATGCACATTTTGGTACAATAAAAATGATGTTTAATTGAATTTGGGGGAATATTCCTGTGCCCCACATTTTCCAAGTTTTACTAAACAATATTGTCGCTTGAATTTTTTCAATGGTGTCCACTTTTCCAGAATCTTGTCGTATTTTATATTTTATATTTTCTTCATTCACGGACAAAGTTTACGATAGGTTGCGACTGGTTGCGACCGAAAAGGATAATAATCAGGAAATGGATCCACTTTGTTAGTAGAAAGCAGAAGATGAGATCCTTCTTTTCTATCTGGTTTATATAAAGCTTCCATTTTTATCATAACAAACAACATACAAAGAAGAACAGGAATTCTCATTTCGTCGGTATATAATTTTAAACTACAAATGGTTTCTTTTGCGAAACCAAAGTCGTGCAAACTTGTTGTATAGGTATCAAAGAGATGGATTTTAAATCGACATTTTCGGATATGCATTTAAGCGATATTTATTCATTACAAATAATGGAAAATTTAATCCATGAATAGATTAATGATAAATAGCAAAGTAGTTAAATTACTATTAATTAATTATAATTAATTATAATTAATTATTAATAACTAAATTATTATTAAAATATCTATAAAACGAAATTACTTTTTCTCAACTTTCAGAAGAATGATTCTTTTTTGTGGAAAAGGACATGAAATTGTAATACGTGAATTTGTAAGAGACATCTGTGCAATTGTTAAACAGTGTTTCATAAAAAATCGTGATGACTCTCTTAGTTGATAAAAAAAATGTCTGTAGAGAAATTGATATTCAGAAGCGGTTTTTTTTTTCAACCGATTTAAATGATTTAAAAAAAGTTAAAACTAATGAAATTCCGCATAAATAATAATTTTCGTTAATTATTAACAAAAATAAAATAAAAAACTTTTTTACAAAAGGGCTGTGACAGAGTTATGTGGAATTTTATTGGTTTTAATTTTTAAAAAACGTTCAAATCGGTTGGAAAACGTCTTATGAATATCAATTTGTCCATTGACGTCAGTAAATCACAATCACTAGGCGTAAAAACAATCTAAAAATGTTTTGCTTTACTCAACTGGCAAGCGTGTCACTCTGCAGTGTCACGTCACACTACATGCAGAGTCTCATCATGTGACGTGCATAAAAGGACCTATCTATCGTGAGGCGCTTAATAACAAACCTTCGTGTAAGTACATTATACAGGTACAATGGTACATATTACCTACTATTTTCAAGAAACTATCAGAATTCACAAAGACACAAAAAACGTGACAACATCAAGTATTTTGATTCCCAGAAATACATTAAGCAGGAAAATACTTATTTTAAAATTAATATGAGAATAAATTTAGTTCGAAACTTGAAACTGAATATTAAAAGTGGATTAGCAGAAGTTAAGCACAAGTAATTTGTGAAAAGCAATCTAAAGCAATAAGCTTTTAAGTATATTTTTTTACATTTGTTCCTAATTTCCAATTCATAATGTTTCCATTAATAATGATATAGTTTAACTATTTTTTTAATCAGAACAGGATAATGGCGTCATAATTATGCTAACTACTTACCCTTCGTGAGAGAGTGGCGATTGTGTGCAGAGCTGGACCTTTGGCTATTTTCCTCAGGAGCGGCTCCAGCTGAAAAAATAAGTTAATTAAATTATATGATTCAACAGCAAATAGAAGGAAATGCTTTTTTAATATTCATAAAATAGATTAGTAGTTTGTAATTCCAGAATTAACAATGTGAGCAAGAGTTCATTTTATTATAGTACCTATACGATGATATTATCAGAGCGATGTTTGGACGTTATCGATTTTAAAGCTTCTGAATATTGAAACGGCTGAGCACCTTCATTGAGAGATTTTCGCAGCACAATGGTCTCTATTAAAATAAACTGATTGTAGGCTCTTCTTACATTTCGCATCAAAACTACATAAACCAATTTTGAATAATTAATTCAAATTAGGGAAAATATTTGTCGATCTTCAGGGTGGCCACAAGATTCAATTTTTCAATTTCCCTGGCTTTTCCCTAAATTTTAGACAAATCTCCTTGCCGGAAAAGTGATTAAAAATGCAAATAAATATTCAATAATAGCGCTATTGAAATTTTTCAAAATCTTCGCATTGAATCACTTTAAAATAACTTAAAATTTGTAAATATCACTAAAACTAATAAAAACCTCTTAAAATATTTGAACATTTCAGGACAACCTCTCATCTCACAGGAAAATCTCCCAGCAGCGTTTCCTGATACTGAATGTAAATCCACTGAAGGACATGTACGCAAGCGTAGGACGTGTGGAAATATAGTAACAAAAGCGTCATACTCTTTTAAAGAAAGTTGTGACAGTGTGTGTCTTTTACTCATAAGATTTTATTGAACGTGTAAGGGTAGAAGAGTAGTTCAGAAAAACCTTCTTATATACTGGTTGAATTCATTAGGGAAAAGAAAGAAGAGCACAAAAAGAGCTAGAACCTCAGACTTCTTTTTGTGCATAAAGTTTTACTCACATTACACTTACCTATATTTTAGTCTATTTTTTTGATTAAAAAAATATACGCGTATTGGTTTGCTAGTCCCTTAAAATTTCACAAAAACCTTCGGAATCCGTTAAAATTATTTTAAAATTTTTAAATCATAGAAACCTCCTGAAATCGTTTACAATTCCACAAAAATCTTCAAAATTACAAATCTCGTCAAATTGCACAAAATCCTTAAAAATTCCACAAAATATTTTGTTGAGATTTAGTTAAGTTGTTAACGATCTTGAAGGAATCTGCTTTAGAAAGTGATTTTGCCTACTTTTAACTTTATAACTTAATCTTTAGCTGTCTCTTTACTAAGTGCTAATTTTATTTAGGTTACTCAAATCCTCAGTATTGTTACTTCGCTCTTTAAGTTACCGAAGAAAAAATATTTACACTTATAGATACACTAATCTTAATAAAGAAAACCGAGTCGAACTTTTCCAGAATTTAGAACGATTCATCTAGGAATCTACTGTTGAAAATAAAATTGCACATCTTGTAACTGATCGAGGACATCAGTCGAGAACGAGAGATTCACAACGAAACCTCTTCTCTCTAAATCGATTCCTAATCATTAATAAACTGGAACATCAATATTAACAGTCAAGATCTACTCGCAGAAGGAAATATTTTTTCCCAATTCTATTTTATCCAGAAATATTGTTTCAACTAAAAATAACAAAAGGCATTAAAAGTATCTTTCATATAGAATTATTTTTAATAGAAATTATTTAATACTTTAAAACTGTTTCTAGTTTAAAACACAATCAATACAAAAATTCGTTGATTTGAACGTTCAATCAGCACGTTTCAGTCTTATTTGGTACGGCTCTTGGATTAAACGAAAAGTTCGGGCAAGCAGCACGGCCAATCCATCAAGATTAAAAAAAAAAAAACAGAAAAATCTCAAAAAAGTGGTGGAAATGTAAGTGATGTTACTGCAATTGTGACAGGAAAACTAAATTCGACGAATTTTTAAAGCGAGGAAATTTAAATATGAGCATCGAGAAAGGAGTATATGCATAGGATTTTAAAAAAGTATTCAAATTGTAAGTTGAGGTTTTGCCAAGTAAGGTTCCTCTCAGGGTAACAAAATCTACAAGATAATGACGTGAGACTCCATCAGAAAGTAAAAAATTTAAGGGGTTGATAATAGGGGACATCGTTAAGAAAACGTTTTATCCAAGAAGATGCCACCTTAGTTTTGCTAATGCACAGGAAAATCTAAGCTATTAAGATGTCACTTTTTGTCAGTCCACTATTTAACGTTTAACAAGAGCCAAGAAGCCTAGAGAAGTCTTGAACAAACGACAATAAAATTATCCCAACTTAGCAAGTACTTAACGATACATCGAGAAAAAGTCAACATTTTCCACAAAAGAAAAACAAAGTATAATTTATAATTAAACTAAAAATTACTATTTCCACCTGATATGCTTTTTAGTTTAAAGAAATACGTATTTCTGACAATGTGCTACCAAAATTCAGGAAAGAAAATACGCATGAAGAATAAACATGAGAATATTTGCATAACGAGGATACACCTACAGTCAGTTTTCTAATACGTTAATACAAAGAAAGCTGTAACTTTGATACAAAATTGAGTGTCTCAAAGTTCAAACACGTATCAGCGTTGAATAATTATATATACGCATACATTTATGCCATGCTATCATACATTGATTTGTTAAAGAGGGCAAGAGCTTTCAAGAGATAAAGTTTAAAAGTACCAAAAGCACCAAATACCAAAATAAAAGTTATTTACCATATTCTATTTTTTACGAAGTTTGCGTTCACTTTGATCTTGCTAAAGAATATATATTTGAAATATATATTTCAAACAATACGGCAAATAAAATATAATATAATGCCAAAATGTCGGGAGGAATTGACTTTACACATATAACCTCTAAATACCCATCAGTAATGAAGCCTGTGATCAGTCGTGACAGCACGTTCTTAATTATAAGAAGACAACCCGTTCGAATAGAGTGATGCGTCCTGTTACTAGTAGTCACCGAAAATCAGTTGTCTTTTTACCTTCTCGTCTTATCAGAGACACAAAAGAAATGAGATTACAAATAAATTCAAATTATAAGCTTGCTCTGTACCAGCGAAGGTAGTATGCTGCAATCAGTTACTTTACTTAAATCTTATTTGCTACAGGAATCAGTTAACGTCTTTCTCTCGAAAATGTAGAAAAAAAAGCCAATTGAACCAATAATATCACGTAATCAAAGCGTGAATAAAAACAAATAGAACAAGCAAATGTCAGCACAATTTCCATGTAAATTGGAAATTAATATGAACTTCAATTATGAACTTTCAATTCAATAGAATAACAAAAAGCTAATTGTAACTTTCAGTTTACTATATTTAGGATGTCTACTAAATTTTGCCCACAAAATTCCCTGACGATTCCCGCACTTTCCTACATTTTTCCATTTTTAACGTCAGCTGTCTACGAAGTGAAGATTAATTAGACCTAAAAGTGCTTCCAAAACCTCAACTCCACAAGGAAGATTTTATTCGCACACCTAGTTCGAGAATTTGATGTTGAGAGTTCAATTTGTGCATGGAAATTCATCTAGAATTTCTACACATGGAATTTCCTTAGAATCTATTTTTAGAGATATTTTAATAAATTGTGAGTTTCAGATATTGTACGTACGATGATAGTTAAGTAGGGAAAAGCAATTGACTGATTTTACAGAAACGAATGCCTTTGAGACAAAAGAAAGCGAAATATCCGCTCTTACGACCTCGTGAAGTGTATTTATATAGGTTCTATAGAAGACCCACTAAACGTCAGAATCTTAGTATAGGTTGCAATATTTTACGACCACATAATCTTTGGTCATTGTTATCATTCACCTTTAACGACGCAATGGAGTCTTTCTGGTCCAGACATTCTTTATTTCCTTCAAATTCAGAATCTAATATATGGGACACATATGCCTCTCTCAGCAGGAAATATGATTGTGCTGAGGTTAAATGTTAATTGAGGTGTACATAAAAAGAAAGACAGACCTGCTTTTTTTTATCGGGAAGCAACGTAACATTTCGCTAAACATAACATTTAATTTCTGACCCTAGAACCATAAGGTTCTATACAGAATTTCAAAAGTTTAAAGTTAAAAATTTTTTGTTTTCATTCGTATCTCGGGACACTTAAACCAACAAGAATGATTGCTTCTCATATATGTACACATATAATTCTGTAATTGCATCGAGTTTGGAGAGTGAGTATACAGTTTCGGTCACCAGTAGCTGCGGAAATTGCATTCTAATTTGATTATTCGATAAACGGTGCAAAATTTCGCTCTTAGTCGAAATGATTCGCTTCAACAAATTAGAGTAATCTCTATCGATGAAAAGTTTTTCGAGAGCCACTACGTAAAGCACGATGGTTTGACTTAATGGAAAACCAAACTGAATGATTTCAAATACAGTGATTGCTCAACACACAGAATTTCACAGGGAACTTGAGAAATTCTATATGCAGATTTGCAATTTTATAAAATTTAGTAAAGTAAATTTTCACGAACATTTTCTAAAATAAAAACGAAATTTGAAAAGTTTTTACAAACTTTTAGGTACGGCTCTGTTTGATGCAATTTACATCTTTTTCCAAGAGTCGACGAAATAATTTGATCAAATTAGAAGTAAAGTATAGTACTGCATTATTAAAAAAGTAAATTTAGTATAATATTTTCAGTTCTTAGGTCTAAGTCATCTGGCCGAGTTGAATAAAATATTATTCAGCAGCTGTGGTTTTCCCCATTTACTTATTCAACCCCAAAAATTTACGTTATTTGCGTCACCAGAGTTCTCAAAAAGAAAGAAGAAAAGAAAAGAAAATACTTTTATTATTTCCAACTGTCGTCCCACAATCACGATAAAGCATTGCCTTATTCACGTCGATGAACTTTTTAACCAATTCTGAACATTCCATTTTCTGAAAGAGTGCTCTTTATGCGCGAAGTAATTGTGTGGTGCAATCGTCTCGAACTTCAAGACAAGTATTTCCTCTTTATTATCAATAGAAGTTTTAGACCCATAGTAGCAGACGTCAGTTTCAGTTTCAAATGAGCAGAACTAGAAGAAGGAACAGGTTTCATTAAACCATATTTGAAAATTTATTTTGATCTACAACAGAAAACAGGAAAAGAAAATACAACTTGGGGTTCTCACTAAAAGAATTTGATGAATTTGAAAGAACTTTTTACAGCTTTTTCTATGTGAGGAAGTGGAGAGCTACAGGATCGTTTTCAATAGCCGCACACATATATATTTCATTGATTAATAAAACTAACACTGCCAAGCGAAAACGCCATTCGTTTGCTAATGACGATGAAAACTATCAGACTAGAAATTATTGGGATGCGCAAAGTCTCCGTTCAATCTGCATCATTCGAGCGCCCTTTCCAGCTATGAAGTAATTCAGAGTCAATTCTGAACTGAGTAAAAGCTGACTGGATAGCAGGGTACTTTAAACTAGATTCCACAATAATTTTAGGTCGGAATTCGAAGTCAAAGCCAAAATCCTTTGAAAAAGGAGAGTAGGTGAATTTTTCTTATACCATATAAAAATAGGTGAGAATAAGGAACTAAAATTAAAGTCTGAAATTTTCCTTAAAATCAAAAATATAAACTTTACCCTAAAATTCCTTAGAAAACCATAAAAATATTTCAAAAAGTCTTCACAAAAAGAAAGTATTTCAAATATTAACGAACCATAGGAACGTCAAATCCAAAATTAGAAAAAAGCCCAAAGCTTAGGAGTATAGAAAAAACTATTTTTTTTTCTAATAATAAATGATTGAATCTGTTTAATTTGATCTAATTAGAGATTTATTTCTGCAGTTTCTTGGAATGGTTTTATAGAATGCAATTCGTTAAAAGGTAAGCAATCTAATAGTCTTCTGTTTTTTGCGTGACATTAGGCCACAAACACATATATATGGTACATAGCAAACATATTTCGTACTTGCTTCAGGGGAAACCCATTGAGTTACGGTGCAATAGAATTTCATTACAAATCAAGGCAACCAACGACGCGACGCACCACTGCAATAAAGTATGTATAATATACTCAGTATATATAGTATATTCAAGTTACTCGAAAGATGAAGAGGACTAAATTAATATTTTTCTACGATAACATACGTATGCAGTTCAACGAAAGACCATAGCGAGTTGTTTTTTTGGTTTTTCCTCAAATAATTTTCCTCACAGAAACTATCAAAGATAAATTAATAACGACATAAGTATCCCAGTGAAAATTCAACAAATGAATTATAGATCAAATTGGAGGAGCATTTCAATGATTGTGAACTGTGAAACTTCAATGACTATTAGAAGAATTATTAGGTGCGCAACTAAGTTCCCGCTGATTGTCAATAGATGGCTCCAGCAGTAAGTGCTGGTCGATTTTGACATATTCAAAACGTCATGAATCAAGCTTAGACCTCTCTGCTTAGACATATGGTAAACAAACCGTTTTGACACATTAGTAATTTTGTTTTGGCGTCATTTTGTTTGTGTGAAAATATCTGATTTTGTGCCAAATAATCGGAATTTGTGGGAAGTGTTGATTTTCTTCTTGAGAGCTCCAAAAAGTTTACGCAGATGCTGCTTGAAGTGAAACAACGTGCCGTAATTGGTTCCGTCGCTTCAAAGATGGTGATTTCGTTGTTGACGACCCTTCGCGTAAAGGAAGGTCAAAAACCTTCGAAGATGCTGAATTGGAGGCATGATTGCTCGATGAAGATCCGTGCATTAGATTAGGATCAGCATTAGAAGTTACCCGCGACAAGCCATTTCCAAGCGATTGCATGCGTTGGGAATGATTCAAAAACAAGAAACTTGGGTTCCTTATGATTTGAAGCCAAGGGACGTTGATTCTAAAGCATGACAACTCTCGACCTCACGTTGCCAAACTCGTTAAAACCTACCTAAAAACGCTCAAATGGGAAGTCCTACCCCACCTGCCGTATTCCACAGATATTCCACCAATACTTTGAATGATTCATTTCTAACCATTTTTTCACAATAAAGTTGCATTTTCATAAAAAAAAAAAGCATCGGGAACTTAGTTGCGCACCTAATACAATAACATAATTTGATGATAACATTATGTCAAACCTAATGCAGTCAATGACAACTGGATATTTCGGATGTGGTAATCAGCAAGGATGAGCAGGGGGATAATTTGTTGTATTACATACACAGTAAAATTTTTAATTTGCACTCGGGCTTCAAGCCGAAGTTCAAACTTGTTATGCACTTAGAAGATGTATTTCTAAGTGCGTAACAAACAAGTTCCCTTCAAGTGCAATCTCTGCATTTAAAACAACGATTAATATTGCTTTCCAAATTCCGTCGACATAATTTCAAACTACTCAGACTGTAACTTTGTGCAGAGAGGGATGGATAAAAGTGAAATAACCAAAATACGACTATCAATTTAACTGAATATTCTAGGAAAAACCACAATATCTACCATAGACAATAAAATATGCTTGACGTAAATATCTTGCGACGATGAACAGTATACACACGTCCTAGTTTTTTCGTTCTCTCTACCCTTCTGCCCCGATAAAACACACTGCGTCATTGCGGTAATGCAACCGCATCTAGTGGACACTGTTTTTACTCATTTTGAGGTTTACTGGCTCCGAGATTTTTGCTTTATACATGAAGATTTCTTTATAGGTGTTGTGAACAATTTATTTAAAATTTTACCTTTGGCAGATAATTAAAAATACAACAAATATAATATATGAATTTAAGCCTTAAAGTAAATAAAAATAAATTGATTGCAAATAGTCAAGCTGTATCGAGTACTCGGAGAATTAAAAAAGTAAATTGTTCAAATAAGATTCTCAAGTTTGCATATTGCATCATCCTGCTTTGACATCTAATAATGACCTAAATCCAGTCTAGAAATGAAATTCGTGCCTCAGTAGCAAAGTTGAAAACTGAAATTTCATGGGATTTACCGCTTACTGCGATAGACAAAGAGCACTTTGCTTGCAGAATTTACGAGATGTATAATACAAGCATAAAAAAATACAAGTTCGAGGACTGCAAAGAACTTTAGTCTCTAATGAAATAGTCGCCTCGGGATAACGCAAAGTTCATCTCGCCGCTTTTCTCATTATATATCTTCTTCTAAATGAAGTTATTTGCCTTCTTAAGTGCACGTTTAAATCTTTTATGCATGAACAAATTAAATCAATTTTATACGTAAGAGTATAAAAGTTATCTTCAGATAAAAATGTCTCTACAATAATTTGACTGAAAGAGGCAAATGATCAAAGAAAATATTGGTTTGAGATCAGTGCGGAAATTGGATGAGAAGAGAATTGTAGAACTTTGATGGACAAAGAGTAAAAATTCCCATTCGGTGAAGCTTTAAGAAAAATGTAGTGTTCCAAGTTTTTCTACAAAAAGAAGGCACAATACTTAAGAGTGAAACTGTGAGTCGAGCAAGCTATTCTTTCCTTTAACCGTAATTGCGCCTCAGCGATGGATAAGACTAGCTCAGTGGCATCACGTACTATCCTCAAAGTTGTGTTGTGTAGGTGACAAAAAAAAAAAGAAAGAAAAAAAGACAAAAAAACAGAAAAGGAGCTAGAAATGTGTGACAAGAGGAGCAGGAAGGTCTTCTTCAGAGTCAAGATCCATTTATGCTATAACGGCCAGCTTTCATGCTTAAAGAATATATATTCTGCGTCAGACCATGTTAAATAACATCACAAACTGACATATCACTCTACTGCATAATGAAATCAACCCCCTGAATTAATTTCTATTTAAGGTAAAAAAAACCTCATTAACCTAGAAAACTCTAGGATTTTGGTAAACAAAAAATTTCTCATTTCCATCAGTTTTATTTAATACATATTGGAAGTTTCTAATATTAAAATATGTAAGTTGATGCTTAAAATATATATAAATAGCTTTAAGCAGAAAACAAAGCATGAACTATTTAAATTCGGACTCTCTTCTTCATTTCATCTTATTTCTTAAGGACTTTCCACTTTCGGAATATAAAGTGCACATACTTGTTACAGACATACAACGAACAAATGTTTATCTTCCCTCTATGCACACTTGACTCAACTCGGTGCACTTGTACACCGAAAGGTATATTTTCATATGCACCAATTCTTGTCGAGTGGTATAAACTGTTTCGACTTGGCAAGCCTCGAGGGAGAAAACATGTCGAAACTTTCGAATAACGAGTGAAAACCTTAAAATGAGAGAACAAACCATAACTCTATCGAGTCACATCATAGTCAGCGAATCTTGAGACTTCAAGTCAGAGATCAAGAGAGACAGATATAGATTATAGGTATGTGAGAACAAAGAAATGATAAAGATGTAGAGAGACAGGCCCGTGACGAGAAGGGATGAATCGAGAGGGTGTAAAAGAAATTGAGGGTATGTGAAAGAGAAGATCGCTATAGATATGAGGAAAAAAGTATTGAAGAGATGAGAAGATATTTCCAGCTCGAAGCCAAGATATCATGATATCAGGCATATTACATTCTACCTTCGGATTATGTTGAGCTAGGAGTTCTTGCATCAAGATTCTTGACTCTGCAACGAGGAATTGATACGTCAAGCGGGTTTTGCAAATTCTATTTATGGAAAAAAACTACAACCGAGATCTTCTTGATAATCATAGCTCGATTTCTTATCGCATTTCATTTTCTAGAGTGTAACTGACTTTTTTCCAAAATTTCTGAACCTTCACTTATTTTTATATATTTTCTCACCAAACCTCCAAGATGGTTAAGAGTAGTCAGTGTCAGAGACTTACCTGAAACAAACAAAATAATAGTCCATTAAAATTAGATTAAAAAGATGCTTATAATAATAGTTTTCCCTAAAATAAAGAGAAAAGTCTTTTTATGACTGAGACAAGTCTGCATGGAGTCGAGGATTTTTTTTTCTTAGGTCATTACCTAGATTTACGGAACCATTCTAGTTTGTTATAGTGAGAACAAAATTTATCGCTGCGCCAAGTACTTTTCCTGCGAACGTTCACCCCGAGTTAAGGAAGCAGTTTCTTTTGTTAATGTGTACAAACACTGAAATAATCAAAATTATTTTTGCATTCTGAAAAATGCTAAGACTCAGTAAAACGTTATCGTTTTAATACCTCGCTAACATTCCATAATTCAAGGTGTCCGAGAGCTGGCGTTCATTCCCAAAGTTGCTCGAGCATGAACTTCTACCCCTCTTTCCTTATCCAAGCATACGCGTGGAATTAAGTTGCCTTTATAGAACAAGGGTATAAATTATGAGGCCTGCACTTAGAAACGCAAATTATTCTAGCGAAATTGAATTAGGAAGAAGTATGTCTTCTGAAAATGTTCAGGCTTTAGAATTTTTTCAAGCTTTAGAATTAAGTAATCTAGAATTTGGAAAATTATGATTCGCATTAAAAATGTGACTTTTGTAAATTAATTATTTTATCTTTTTAAATTCATTAGTGGAAATCTACCATTAGAGAAATTACAGAACCCAGCAATCTTTTTCTAGAAATTATGTCAAGGACTTCAGTATTTAATCTTGCTGCCATATCATCCCACTCAACTTTCCCTCAAATTAGTTAAACTCCACCTTAATTATTCTAACATTAATTTTATCCTCGATTTATTTGAACAGAAATATGAAATTGAGTAAACAATAGGGTGATATTTTGCTGTTTTTTCAAATTCAATTTGTGACCCCTAAAAATTGTTCGTTTTGGTGGAAAAATATCCTCTGATTTTTTTCAAAATCGATTTGAACCCTGGATTTGAACGTTTCGAGCCTGCATGATTAGAAATGAGTTTAGCCTATATAACTCAAAATATTATTATAAAAATTGTAAAGTTCAAGATTTACGAACGAACTCAAAAACTGTAAATAAATACAAAATGAAAAATACGCAGTTATAATGTGAGTACGGAACTGAAATTCCATAGAGGATTGTATAGATCGTGAATAGACAATAGACATGTGTATGTTAAGTCAAATGAAGTCCTGGCCAATAATGGAATCAGACACGCCTTCGGCAGTGGTGGGTGTTTGAATGGGTTTTCTGCGTTTCCTCGACAAATTAGTCAAATAGAATTGGCAGTCGGCACTACAAACAGATCTTGATCGACAAAATGCATCGAATTCGGGTCCTCCAAAGTTCAAATCTAAATTCAAATATGGAAACTGGTAATGATTGCTGCTGGCTCGAATTTTTAAAAAAGTTTAATTTGAGCTGGCTGAATAATTTAGGTCAATCAATAAAAAAGTAGATTGCTCGTAATTTTATAATATTTTATAATTTCTTTGCTATTTTTGTGCCTAAAGTATATGTGTTTATCAACAAATTTTAAATTAAGTTTAGTTCTTAATGGTAGCATTTGCTTCGATAAAAAAAGCGCCAATCTATAGAAAAAAAAGTAGCCCCAAAATAAGTTCTGTTTCTAGGAGCTCATAAGACACATATATGACAATCAGGAAATCTTTTGCGAAATCCTTTCAGAACTT
>JAUESI010000018.1:6058864-6077915 GCA_032275145.1 Synergus laeviventris | reverse complement strand
ATAAGTTCTGTTTCTAGGAGCTCATAAGACACATATATGACAATCAGGAAATCTTTTGCGAAATCCTTTCAGAACTTTATAGAAATCTTCCTGACGATTTCCCGAGTATTTTGCCAGTAAAGAGGATTCCTTGGGCACTTTTCCAGAAACGATTACTTACACGTCAAAGTCACATAAACGAAATTATATTTAGGGCTTCTAGATTCTCTATCGAATGAAGTCAGAACATTTTGCATTATTTGATGGACGACGTCCGGGAATTTCGAAGACCAATCGCTTTTTGAATGATATACTCCTTACGAGAGTGTTGATAAATCTTTAAAGCATTGGAAAAAAAAAAAAGTATGTGTACCTACACCTCTGCTAAACGTAATAATATTGCTTCCGTTCGAAATTAAACTTAAATATCAATTCGGCTAATTGTTTACGATAAGAAAGATCCACAAATAAGCTTTTAACTACATTTATTTTCCCGAAATCGCAAAGAGTCTTTATTAACACTTTTTTCATCCTGGGAATAAGGGTGAAAAATAAATGCGGAAATATTACTGAGGGGTAGAATCCATTCTCAAAGAAATAATCTAGACGCTGGGCAGTGATTTGACATTCTGTCACGAGGGATTCAAAGTGTACCTTCGTCGTCAGAAGTCGAGGAGTCCTCGGGCTCTGGAGAGGACCCCGTGGACTCCCATCTGTATCTTCGTTCCTGTTTTCCTCTAACGAAAGTTCCTCCGTTATCATCGGAACGTTCATTGTCTGGAGAAATGGATCTTCCATGGTCCCTAGATTCGCTTGATGTGGAGTATGGGGATCTTCTGCCGTCGAGACTTGGCGATCTTCTACTGAAGTCAGTTGGCATTGCTGGTCGTTTTCTACAAAACGCGTTTCCGCAAAATTCAAAGCCTCTGGAGAGCGATTAATACCGCGAGAAGAATCAAAAGTTTCATAGAGTTTGGTACTCGAGTGGAACTTTCGATCTGGAGATAGTAATAAAACGAATTAACTGGAAACAAGTTTAACAAAATACCAGGAGAAGAACAAAATACAAATCTCATGAGACAGAGAATACGAATTTTACTGGTAAATGGTCTAATTTTAGCAAAAAATATTTATTATTGCGAGCGTAAAGTTGGGGAAACTAAATTTGCTCTTATGGTATTTACTACATTATGTATAAACGTTTTAACTCTGATGGAACCCCAGCCAGTTTTCCAGATCAAGACAACACTGAAATCAGGAAAAACTGTCCAGAACTCCATACAAATTTCTGCCTAAGAAGCAGTCAAATATTTAAATGAGGATCGAATTTTTCACGCAATTGCTTTGAATTTGACGGATAATAACGTACTCCCAAAACTCGACGGAGGAGGATGATCTCCGGGTGGTGAAGTCTCTGATCTCAGTGGATCGTCTGCAGGATGTTCCGGCGTCCTTGACCTCGACGACGGGGTCACGGACATTTGCCAATTCAGTGTTGGCAGTAGTCTTTGCTTCCTTGGCTGGTGATTGCGGCGGAGACGTTGGTGGCGATGGTGAGGGACTTCCGGTTCGACCAGAACTGTAGCAGACAGCTGCCTTTCGGAGAGTCTCCCTGCACAGTTCAGAGAACATGCTTCTTCCCCCATGGCCCTTTGCGGACCCGCCCTTCTTCCTCCGATTACTTTCTTCCACCGACTGACCACCCACCGATCATCTTTTTGTGTATCTTTCTACACCATCACGTCATACGTCAGCCTCAAGATCCTCTTCTACTTGGCTTATCCGGCGCTATTTTATATTAACGATTTTGTCCTTTACATCTCTCCTCAAAAGACACTCATTTCGCTTCTCTTTGGCACTAAAGCCGATACTTTCAAAATTTTTAAATTTGCAATAGTGAAAATGATTATTAGAGAATATCTGCCACTGAAGTATTGTAGAGACTGATTTATCACTTAATTAACAATCCAATTGTAAGACAAAGCAGGTACCACCGGTTGCATTAAAAACATTGTGGCTCGCTGCCAACTGTTTGAACTTTTACGACTTTTGGGTCTCGGAGATATGTTCACTTTACATCAGTCAAAATAGTCAATAGTCATCAAACTTATTACAAATTTCCTTGAATAACCACCATTCAATAAAGTTCCCATAATAAGTTTAAGAATATTTCTAAAGGCGTACGAAATCTGTCCTTACTTTTAGAGTAAACATAATATTATTAATTTATTAATTTCTTCGTCACAAATTTAACTTTTATCAAAATTAAAGTAGTGCCATAATTTCCAATTCAACTCAATGAGAAACAATTTAGTGAAGTATCGAAATAATTCGTTTTGAGTATTACAGAAAATATATTCAAAATCTAAAATGAGCAAACAAAATTGTTTGATTGAAACGAAGCGCACATGGTTGAATGAGTGTGTAATCGAATCGACCGATGGTTGAATTAAAAAATGGCTAAATTTTCTATTTTATACAAAATTAAATTGAACTAAGCCAATCACCCAAACAAATTTCTGCTAAAAAAAAATTAATTGAAGAATATTTACTAGTCACCCTTGAGATATATCTTTATTATTTCAAGGTGGGAGTAATCAAAGATAGGTTTAATTTGACTTTAATGGGATTGAAATGAGATTCCCGTCTATTCAAGGAAAAGTGTTTAAGCTCTTCTTTCCCCTTCTTTAAGTTTACGACACGAGACAGATTTCCGCTTCGATGATCCAGGTTTCAAAGAGAAGAGAATTTCAGACAATGAGGGCTATTTACTTTTTCGAATTTGATTGTAAATTACTGCACCCGTAGTGTTTTTAGCAACTACGTTGACAAGAAAGATGTTTGCAGAAAAGCTACAGAAGCGGAAGAGCACGTCCTCGTGGCGCGGCACGTCATCCCGGAAGGGGACACACGCGACGCCGACGTCTGATCGAGCTCTCGAGGACGAGGTACTGAACGTGTCGGTTTCCAAGCGAGAACTGAGCGGAGAAACATCAAGAACGAGCGAGAGAGTGAGAGAGAAAGAGGAGAGATGCCTCCGCGTATGAGAGTAGCCACCCCCAGGGCCGTAGCACATCCTGGTCCAAAAACCAGGGTTCTACTAAATTTTATCCATGGATTTTCCCGTACAATTCGTGAACAATTCTCGTATTCTTTCCGCTTATAAATATAACGTTCCTCTTACGATTGAAGCAAACATGTAATGCACAATTTATTTGAACAATATAACTTTTTTATAATTTATAAGAATACAATAAATTAATATCACTAATCACATAATAAATATTGTCAGCTAAAGACAGATTATTTTTTGAAATCAAAATCGGTGAGAAATAGGTTTCAAAAGAGTTACAGGATTTTTGTAATAATCGAGTTTTTTAAAAATTAGAAATCAAACCAATTCGTTTTAGTCCTGAGCACTGAAAATTAATTCCATAAAACTATTTCTTTCTATTGAAACACTCGGAAAACAGTGTTTAAAAATGTATATAATATTTCTAAAATTGTATGTATGTATACCTACCGAAATGTGCTTTTTTCACTGTCTAATTGTACTTAAAGGAAGTGGAAAACGTGCGTTTCCGCAAGAAAACAATCAACAACCGAACGTAAGTAGAGAGAGGGTCGCTTTAGCCAGATAAATGAGCAAATTTAAATAGCCCTGTTTTTTCTCATAATTCTTACTTTAAAAAAAATAATAGAACACAAACATCCGTGTTCAGGTTCTTTATATCTGTGCACTATTATTTTTTCGAAAAGTGAAAATTATGAGAAAAAAACTAGGTTATTTAAATTTGCACTTTTTTTTAAAGAGGTAAAACTTTTAAAAACAAATATTACAACAAATCATAACCATCACGGCTCGAACATAAAAAGTAGAATTAACAACCCTCTGCCAGTACATCAGAACCTAAAATTAAAAGACAAACTTGAAAAATTCCACGAGACCCCCCTAAACTTCCTATTCCTCTCGCATCCTCGTGAATTTGCAGTCTAGGGTGCATTTTCTTGGTAACCGATCCTGTCTATCCCCTTCCTCATTCCTCAGGATTCTCTCGTACAATGGAGATATTCGAGAGGGTGTTGGGGGATCCACCGTACCGGGCCAAAGTACGCGTACAGAGTAGTACCCTCTATGTGCAAGGCTACCACCCACCTTGGCCTGGACGTGGCGCTGTTGTAGCATCGATCAGTTGCGCACCATCGCAACCAATACAAACACCATTACTATCACCATTCCCTGTTCATCCAACCCCTAAATACTTAAAATTTGCGGTAGAAAGGTAGAATGTATTCCACCATTCAGGTAAAATTATTAATCCTCCGCACGATTTTATATCCTCAAGTTAACCCTTTCAATTCCCCTTAACATCAAGGTAAAAGAAAAAAAAACCGATGGTTAGAGTTCCGAGAAACGTAACCTTGATGAAAGGGAGAAACAATCTCTCTTCTCTCCTCTTTTCCTCTCAATACAATTCCACTGCCTTCTTTTTCATCTCTTCTTCTCTTCTTATTCTCGGCGCCTTCAGAGTCGATAGCCTCCACTACGTTTTCTCAAATTGTGAGCATGTTGCGACAGAACTCGCGATCCTTTCAACCCCGACCCGTTACCGGTACGTGACCTTGAGAGAGGGTGGGCGCTACTCATAGACTTTATCGTCCAGGTTTGAAAGAATCTCGAGAGTAGTCGATAATACACGATACGAATAGTTCGGGTAAACAGGAAAAAGAGTAAAGACAAAATGTGTTCGAGATTTAGATTACAAAGAGATGTATCCAAATTTTGGCAATTAAAGGATTTTAAAGAAACGAGAAGGCGTGCATTTTACCCACTAATATTTAGGGGATTTTTAAAGAGAATTTTTCACGTTTAAAAATTTGTTGTAAGTGGTGAGATTGTGGGTGTTTTCTCTTAGGGGTGGATTTTAGGGATGAGACCGAGAGTTCTCGCCCCCACTATACTATAAATATGCATATTAGTAGTAATAATTTTTGACCTATATTATATCTGTCGAATGAGGGGGTTTTTCTGTGGTCTAAAGTCCATTACATATCTATAGGATTGGTCCTTCATCCTGTTCATTAAAAACTTCGGGATTTTTCTGCATATAATGCATTTTTAGGTGACCACAAGCTATTCCCACCAGAAAAAAATAACATTTTTATTTTATTTTCAAAACTTCACTGATTTCACTGAAAAATATTTGTAAAAAAACGAGAAAGTATGAATCAAATATGACAAGTACAGAAAAATAGGATTTGCAAAAAATAAAAGGGACGTGACTGCAAAATGCACAGCCTGACCCCTGGTTACTGTCAGTTATTTCGTGATAAATGAGAGTATCAGGAAAGGTTGGTCAGATCAATCTAGCCCCTCAGACATCCATAAAACTTACAATATCACTTTTCAGGATATATAAAACATAAGAGAATCTGGTGAACTATAGAAAAGTTTTGAGAATCTTCGCCATTATGAAGGGAGACCCTATAAGAATACTTTTGAAGATGAAAATGCTCGTATGATATTAGCTTGTTCTCAACTATTACACAACTCTGATACTACAGTAATAACAGCTAAAAAAATCTGCATTATTATGATTATCATTAGATCTATTCTTATTTTCCCTGACATGTGGCCACCCTAATGAAGATTGATTTCATAAAGATAGAACCCCTGATGAAAACATCAATGGGAACATTCTTTTCTTCTTTCCCACAGCAAAACAAAAGAACCATTCAAATTAATCTGATCAATCTCAGCTTTCATAAGCCTAAGAAACCCTTTGCCAACAACCTCATATGAATCATTTCATTTTATTGAAGGGTCTCGACCAAACTAAATTTTAGACTACACATCTGAAACCAGGTCGAACGAATTGGTTTAGCTACTCTTATCATGGAGAAATAAATAACCCGAAAGCGGATATCGCGAGTGGTACTTTGCTGAGTTTGTACACAGAACTGCGGAAATGGACTTCGAGAGCAAAAGACCATTACCGATGAAGAATAGGGTATAAAAATAGGAAGTTTTTAGTTTGAAATAAAAAATGACCGCAAAGTATAAATAGAGAGAAATCAAATTTTGATATTACAAAAGTTAATAAAAATCCTTATCCTTATTAGCAAATTTCTAAACATTTATCTTTATCTATCCTGCAATAAAATGAGATTATTCTTGTTAGAGCAGTCTTCTCCCAGATATTTGTCTTCCAACCTAAAACATGTAATTCAAGCTATGATAACTTTTATAAGTTAATTCCTACTTAGATTTGTATAAATAGCTCTCGTAATGCGTTTCTGGTTCCTCTTTTAATATCTCGTCAACATTTCCCAGTTTTCTCATATTTTTATCTGTGTCTCTCTGTCCTTTAGGTCATTGTCATTCTTACTTCAGATTTTCGAAAATAAAACGAATATATAATAAATTTTCTCCAAATCTTTGACATTGATATCCCCCATGGATAGTAAAATGGACCGCACGTGAGCAATTTAAAACGCACAATACTTCTTTTACAAAATGTTTTCATCGTCATAAATGACTCAGCCAACATTTCGAGATCTATCGGATATTCCGCAGCTTTAAATTCATACTGTTACGTCGTAACAATTCGAGAGTATTATATGTAATTAATTTTATATTTATAATTATACCATAATTCTAACGAAATATCTGCTGACCATTTGAAACCAATTAGGGGCTATTTCGTCCTAGCAACCTTCGTATTTAAATCTGTACTATGGCCACAATAATCTTTAGCATAAGTTTTTAAATGACCTTATGCTACTAATCCAGGGAACTTTGAAGCATCTTAAAGTTTATTGCGATACTAATTGACCTTGTCCATTCCAGCACGCTCCCCAATAAACCCTTCGGGAAAAACCAAATCTGCGACAACTGACAGAGGAGTGTTCGACTACCTCCACTACTAAAGGTGTGAACCAATAGATGCTCTCAAAAATAATCCCTCCTATCTTTGTAAACTGCAATGTCCATTACCAGTTAGTTAAGATTCAGATTCTTCTTTTCCTAGTTTCTTCTTTAAAATATTAATAGTTGTGTGTAGTGTGATAATAAATAAAATAAAAATAAACCTACTACAATTATTTAAACATACACAAAACACATACAAAACATTTTAATAAACAGGGAAATAGTAGAAATACTTTAACTGGAAGCAATTTCTATTATAAAATAAAAGGTTTCCAATAAACTGATTTCTGGTTCAACGCATTCTCCTATACGCCAAAGATTTATGAGCCCGCATATTTTTGGTAAGCTCTTCGTTTTAACATTAACATTGTACAATAAATATAGTAAAACATAAATCTTGAGATCATTACAATCAGCATTATTTGCATTAACATAATTAAAAAGAGGTTAGCACCAGAACTTGGCAATCATTACCGTTACCTTGGAGACGACAGAAAGTCTTGAACTCCGCTTTGTACAAGATTTTCCCTACAATTGGCCTTTCGCTATTTCTCCATCTTTCCATTTCGGTTACAATTAGCAATAATGCTTAATGGCGGAGTGATGCACTGCCTTTCTAGACAGCAATTTCTTTTAGTGTAACGAGATACAAGCCATTTTGTCTCTCACAGTCCTTTCTCTTAATCGGAAAAATGCAGGTTGTTAAGTCTGAGATTTATATCTACTTTCTTTAAAGTGTCTGGGAATAATACCTGTTGTCGACAATCGCATCAATTAGGCTCAATTACCTTCTTTGAACAATTAAAGACTTCAAAATTTCAATGGGTTATGTAATAAAATAGAACTCTGATATTTAAAGATATTCAGTAACTGAGAAGAGGGCTCAGTTTGTTCTACTTTTGCCCTTTCACATTAGACAGGCGACAGACCATCCACAATACAGCAATATCAGTTCCTTGCTTTTTCGAACTTTCTCGAAAAAGCTCGAGAACTTTATACAGTCCTATACAAAGTAGTGATAAGTCCGTATCAAGCCACGTACCAACTGAGAGAGCCTACTAAATCACAGTGCGTCTCGTCCTGTTCTTTCCCTTTAGGCATTTAGAAGCGAACCAATGTGGATTTTCTAGTTAATATAAAGAGACATATAAAGTTGCAGTAGTTCCTCGTATTACAATCTTTTCCTATTTTATTCAAGAATTTTATAATCTAAATTAATAATAGAGAAAAATTTAGAAGTAATAAATTTGGGAAATTGCAGCACTTTAATGTTTCTAAAATTATAAAATATCGGATATTAACGCGCTCACGATTATTTTGTTTTCCTTCTTACAACTTCAAGTCATTTAAAAGACAGTCAGGTTTGCAATAAAAATGTATGCCCTCACTTTTTGTTAGAAAAAGATTTTTTTTATAGAGAAATGATCATTAAAATTATTCCCCTTCATTCAGTTTTGATTAATAATAATAATTAGAAACATGTTTCATATTTAACTAAGTCAGGACGATTTTGGTTAAATTTCTTCACATGTTCTAATTAATTGCAATATTTCAAACAGCATTTGCTGCTACCGTTTTTATTGAATTATAAAGACTAAATCTAGGTCACTTTTACACCGAAGAAAATAAGAAACTCTCAGGAAATCCTGGATCTCTTACTCCAGGGTGATGAAGTATTCATTTGTTTTTCTCTTATCGGTTCAAAGAATACCAAAAGATACTCTTTAAATTTTCTTTTTCGATTAATTCTTCAATAAAAATGGAAATCTTGGAGTTGTTCAACACTTTTTTCTCTTCGCATGCGATTTATAATTCATAGGCATTAAATATAATCCTGAGATTCCTTTTTTGTGCGCATAATGAACGCTATTACTTTTTTAATTATAAAACAGCAACGCGCGAATCGCCGTGCGATTATTCTTTGCCAACTAAGTTTCCTTTGTTTTCCAAAACCCAACGTTTGTGTGGCGCAGAATGTGCTCCGCAGGGATTTTTATCCGTGAAAATAACGTTTTTCCATATAGTTTCCGGTAGACATTGAAATAAAAACGATCGACAAAATTTAATTAAAAAAATTATTTACATAGTTTGGAATCATTTTACTTCCAAGAGTGCAAATTCAATTTCTTTGATAACAATCTAAATTCCAGGGTGGAAATTTTTGAACCAATAGTGGATCCAAGCATTGTATAGGGAAATTAATTTCTATAGTGTAGTTCTGATCCGGAAAACCGGCGAGGATCCCACAAAAGGCATGACCCGTCCCATCAAGATTTAAAAAAAAATTCTAGATTAAATTATATTCAATATATTTAATAACTTAACTAGATCATTTTCAAAAAACAAGAAAGTTATTATAGAATAAAAAAGAGGTAATAAATAATAATATAGAAAATAGGAAAGTAGTTTTATTTCTTCTATAACTATTTTTTCAGCTAAAATGTTTCTGAAAAGGAAGTATTCATACGATGTGTGGTATTTTAAGCTTGACGCTACGTATAGTACATCGAGCTTCGCAGGAAATCTGACAGAACTCCTCATATAGGTACTCTGCACAACAGAACCTTTTACAACCAACTATAGTGTAGGCTATGTCAGAGTTTCAAAGTTTCCGACATGCCATCAGAGCCGCTCGCAACGTTCGCATTAATTTTCTTGAATTTCCTCTATTCATAATGGAAGAATCCAGAATACAATTATACATTTTGCAGTGCATTTCTGTCATGGGAAATCGTTAACACGTATCAGATTACAGGCCTCACAATCCCTATGAGAAAAAAAGTAGGGCACATAGAATACTTTTTTGGCGCTCGTAGGGTATTTTTTAAGTTCAAAGAGTATCTTTTTTTTATCTATAAGAATTAGACAGTTTTTGCAATGGGAGAAGGGAAAAAAAAATCTAATGTTGTGGTTTTTATGTAAATTATTTTTACAAATAGCCAGAATAATCCTAAAATATTCCAAAGCTGATCATCTTTTCAATCAAAAAAGTGGATTTTAAACTAAATATTTCAATATTCGCAAAATTCAAAGGAATTCAGATATTTCTAAAGATATCACATGATTTTTTCATCAAATAAAGATGGATTTAATCAAATTTTTTAAAATTTAAGGTCAATTAGAAATAATTTTACGTGACTTCAAGAAAATTAAAGTCAATCCAAAAGGGAATTTGAGAAAACTTTGGTCGAATTCATAAAGAATTCAAGAAAATTTTATATCAACATGAACTTTGGAATTGTAAATGATTTTCAAAGATTTATTTTGCAATTAACAAGATTTAAAAAGATTCAAAGAAATTTTAATTGATTGAAAAGAATTTGAAGCATATTCAAAAGCGTTCAAAAGATTTTTAAAAATTGCAAGAATCAAATAAAAATATTTTCAGTTTTAAAAGATTGAATTTCCTGTTATTTTACAAATACCTAGAATTGGTGAAATGGGTGAATGCAAGACAAACTGTGAATTTTTTTACTAAATATTTTGTTTTCAATCAAAAAAATGGATATAGTTGAATTTCCAACTAAATAAATGTGACGAATAGGAATTTTATTAAAAACAGGCGAAAAAAAAGGATAAATTTAAAGAAAATGTTATACTATTGAATAAAAATAGGGCACTTTAGGGACCAAATCTTGAAAATAAAGGACATTTAGGATTTCAGCTGAATATAGGAGCCAGTATTAGATTATCATTTTATTTTTAGAAGGCATTTATATCCGTTACTATACATAAAATCCTAAAATGGTTATTTTGATTGGAAATTGACGACAATGAAATAATAAAATAATTAAATCGGCCATAAGCGCTTCGCAGTAGTAAATTGTTTGATTTTAAAACGATCGTGGATAATCTCGCTGATCCCTTTATTCACAATCAATTCAATGGTACCGGATTAGAGGAGCAGAGACATTGGTTCTCATACTCGTATGTATCAAAGTCTCTTCTGGAAACACGTACGGGCGTTTCTCCGCACAATGGCAGGATTAAATGCATAAACGGAGCGCTTGAATGAATATCCATGCTATTCACTATGCTTATTTTCCTCTAGACGACAAAGCGTTTCAAGCTTTAAAAGCTAAAGCCTGAAGTTTCCACATATTATGTATTTATATTTGTATTTCCACTAATTTATATTTACTGATTGTTCAAGAAAATTGGCGAATCGACACTTTACCAACTCTACCATGGGACAATATCATCACTGAATGTATATATTCTTAAAGGCCCATTCACGGATTGAATGTTCTCACTTGAATGAACAGTAATATTCTCCTGACAATGAAGGATCGTTACTGCAAAGTGGTACTCCTCAAAATTATTATCGTAACAGACCACTCCAAAATTCAGTCATGATCTGCCATGAAAATAATATTTTTGTACTTTTATTCACAGTTTTTACTAATTTAAATCACTAATTTCTCTGTAAAATGAATTCTTCAATCAAAATTTCACTATCATTGATTGGAGACAGATTTTTTTTGCCTAGTATATCAAATTTTCTTTCAAGATTATTTTAATAAGGGACTTTCGTTACACCTCAGCTAAAGTTTGTGCCTGCCCCACCCGTTCTCTTAAAGGATATTATACGTACCCACGCAATTACGACGAATTCAATTATCTCGTATTCCGCCCACGTGACATTTCACAAAATATATACCCCGGAGGACCACCTTTGAACGAAATAAACCGTAATTACGCAACCTGGTCACGAGTCAACCACCATTTTATATCAAGAAATAAATAATTATTTGAGATTGTTTCGATCGTTTCGGAGAATTGGATTCCTTAATCGGGGTGGCGAATCCGAATTTCAAAGTTTCAACTGCGTACAATCGTTTCCACTGATTGTTAGACACGAAGAGATAACATATTCTTATGTTTTTGATTTTCTGAATTCCAGAAAAATAAGTAAATAAGATATGACATCTGTAAAAAGTCTGTTTGCGAAACCTATTTCTGGAAAGTTAAACTGCTTTTTTCACATTTCATTAAACTTCAAAATCTATTTGAAATAATGCATTTTACTTTCCACTAAGGAGGAAAAAATCGGCACTTTCTTAAAACTAAAAAATAAATAGAAAAATATTTATTTTTATACAAAACATGGAAACTTCTCTTTTTATCCCTCATGAAATCTGAACGGAATACGCAAAAGTTAGAATAAGTTAGAAAAGTTAGTACCATCGTAAGCTTCATAAAGATACGAAGTTCTTTTATACGCTACTCAAAACTTTCATATCATCAGCGTTACAAATTTATGTTTCTACGTGTGAGATTCCTATTTACACTTTACGCACTTGTTATAGGTCAGAATATTCTGCTTTGCATCCATCAATTATTCAAGGGCATTTTCTTTTTCGCATAAGCTGAAAAAGTGACTGTATTCTTTAATAAAATATCGTGCTATATCATCATAAAATATATAGAGAACTTGTAAAACTAAAAAATTTAAATAAAGGATGACAGAACTTTTAATATAACATCAAATAATACTTTTCTAATGTATAAATCTTCTTTTGAAAGTAAATTTCAAAACAATAAGAAAAATTCAGTTCCCAATCACTTTTATGTTTTCACGGTTAAAAGTAAATGGTCGAGAAAATAATAACAAACGAGCTCCTTCCCTCAAATGCAAAAGAGGAAAATAATGACAGTGGTTTCGTCGGTTACTTTCCAAAGAATAATTTAGCGTAGCAAATATTTTCTCCATATGCCCACGCTTTATTCCTAACCCATAATCACAAGGCATCACCGTTAAAGTGGCCCAGCTTATAGGATTGGTTAAGAAATTTAACCACAAACGGTAAGCAATGCTTTTGGTACATCAAGGTGAGGCAGTTCCATATTTGGTACCTCATAAGAAATATCGAAGAAAACGGTACGATCGATCCTCTCACAGGTTCTGTCGATCCTGATCTACCGATCCGCGAAACAACTGTGTCACTTACCGATTAATCCGTTCGTTTTTTATCCAATGACAAATATTTCCACTCTACATCTTTCTCCTTCAATCCTATTCAAAGTTTGTGAGTTTTATTTTCAAAATCGTCAATGTTAAAATAATTTATTTCTGATATCTGTTCCGATCAGAACTTAAACATTTATATAGCTCACATAAAAGTATAAACCTTCTAATATTTAAGGGTCATAGAATGAATGCTCAAATCAGGTAAACACCACTTCAATCAAAAAATCTTTAGTGGTGGATGGGTGAGTTCCTCACATGATATGAGGATGAAACTTTTTTGTGTCCTTTGGTATCAATATGAAACATTATCAACAAAAACCTGGCGTGTTTCATACGTTTGAAAACAAAAAATAATTTTCGTTATTCGTTATCGTTAGGAACTTCAAACTCATCTTATTTAGCCCAATTTAAAATGCAGTTCTGACGAGACCCTGGTCGGGATTTTCGGTAATGAACTATTTAACGGGTAACACCACTGTTATTATCTTAAAAGATGCTT
This sequence comes from Synergus laeviventris, assembly GCA_032275145.1. Classification (NCBI taxonomy): domain Eukaryota; kingdom Metazoa; phylum Arthropoda; class Insecta; order Hymenoptera; family Cynipidae; genus Synergus; species Synergus laeviventris. The sequence goes on along the minus strand of JAUESI010000018.1, from coordinate 6,064,535 downwards.
TGAACCTTCTAAAATAAGAGGCAAAAAGTCTAATCGCTGAAAAAAAAAAAATTTTCTATGGAATTCCGAGTTGCTCCCCTAGCGCCTTGGAATACTTGTACGAAAAAGACAATTCTTTCGCTTCAAATCTTAGTTTTTGTGTTCAATATTGACTTTTGATAATTTATGTAGTGTTTGTAGAAATTCTAGGTAACCAGTAAAGAGACATGGTTTCTATATAAGGCTTTTAATACGACCAAGGTAAGAATTGTCTAAGTGTAAAATTTTTCATTTGTTCATGCATGTAACACATTTCAAAACTAGGGAAAACTAGCTAGGGCTCTACCGGAACCCCATAAAAATTTCTGCACGTGAGTATGGTAAAATATAGTCAAGATTTCAATTATCACAAATCCAAATCATTCAAATAAGAACCAGTATTTATGTGTATAATTTATAGAGAGTTTGGACAAATTCGTACAGAGTGCAAAGAACTGGTGCATTACGTACTTATTTCATGTCCACAAAAAGTGAGCTCGGCGCCCAAGGGAGCGACGAGCGTACACTTTAATGAGTTTTGCGAGGACGATACCACGCCGTATTTCATATGAAAACTGACGACTGTGAACGTATATGAAATTGCTGCTACATGAAATGTTACTCACCTGAAACAAGCAAAAAAAAAAGACTATTTAGCAGATTGAACTTCTCAAAACAAATATATCAATTTATATGAAGCTCGTGCTACGACTCAAGAAAGCGTGAGAATATTTTTAAAGAAATTGCAATAAAATTTGAAAATAGAAGGGATGAGGAACTTCGGGGATGATACTAGCAGCTCCGAATGCAGGACATAACGCCAAAGTGGATCGTTATCGTAATTGTTAATTATGCGATAAATCAATCCCCACCTTAATTATTATCTCATCGTTCTCATTTGCCATTTGCCAGTTATCTTGACTACACAGCATGGTCGATTGATTCATGTCTCTATAGATCATGCTCCACTAAATCGCAGGGAGGACACGTCAATAGATTTCCTACTTCCAACAAGTTCCAGTCTACTGATCATCCAGCATAATAATGAATTATTTTAGAGTCGAGACATCCAAAAATGTACAAAACGTAACTATAAAAATCTCATGACTCTGCTTGTTGCTGTGCTGCTATACTTTTTTTTTTCTTTTTTTTTTTAATAATAGGAAAAATACAAAGGTTTCTTTCTCATGCTATAAAGCATCGAGAATCGTGTGAAACTAAGATTTTGTTATCACGTCGTAAATATCATGGAATGATTAGCAAATGCATTGAGCTTGCAGGATAGTGAAACATGTTCCCTATAATAGTCAGAAGCGATTAATTCTGATTCCTCGTTTCATTCCAGGGTCCAATCTGTTATTGCAGAACCTGCGTAAATGCTTCGTCTCTAGGACCTATATCTCTGTTAATCGATTGCCGCACGACTGCCCGATACTCATGAACTCGCATGATGATGTACGTACAGCAAACTATCTTATAACTCAATCACTGATACCGTCGGTTTAATGGCATCAATATTTTGTATCTCGTTGCCTTCCTTCAAACTTCACTGAATTAAACTAATCAAAAAATGCATGCCTAATTCAATTACTTTGTAACATCACTTTCTGGTAAAAAGCACCTACTTTTAAAAAAAATTGCATCGAAAGCTATTACAAAATACACGGTATATCCTTCAAATAAGCAAATTGACTAGTCTTTAGACAAAATATACTAGAGAATACAAATATATTCGACATCATATCAGATATATTCCCCTTGAAATATATTAAATGAAAACCTTTTTTGGAAACTGAATTTTATTACTACTACAAAGCTTCCTCTATGAGGAAGCAATTTTTGCATCACTAGTTCTGAGGATATTAAGTTATTAAGTAGGTACCTTCACGAAAATGCACCTTTCTTGGGCGCAAAGGAAGATCGTGGGGCCCGAGATTCTCCCTGGACAGGGAACTCACAAGTATCCCTCGGAGAGTGGCCAGAGTGCTGCTGGGTATGCCCCTGTCCTTGTCATATGTCCCCATTTTTAATTGTGTCTAGATTTACGCCATTCAATTATACAAGGTGTCACAAAAGTTCCGGGACGGCTAAATATTTCCTCAAATAAGATATTTTTCGGGGAAGTGAAGGTCATTCTTGAAGTACCTTTCAACGAGAAATTCAATGACGACCTTTATTCTGAACTTCAAGGTCATTTGAAGGTCAAATATTGTTTTTTTTTATTTAAAATAAATCTAAGGTCATTTAAACTTAAACAAGTTCTGCATACATCTGGGAATAGAAGCTTTTCAATTTTTTTTTCGTTACGAGTAAAGTCACAAACTTCAAGGAGTATTCAACATGACCTTGCAGATGACCTTCAAGGTCATTTAAACGTCAACTTTAAAAAAAAATGGAAATCCCTTTTTTTACATCGACAATCGATAGAACTTTAAATACGGAATAATTTACTGCGGTCATAATAAGTCCAATTTGAACTTGAAAGGTTGACCTTGAAGATTCATCCAAGGAGGCAAGGAGTAATTTTTATTTAATTTTAGCATTACCGCAGTACATTATTTTGCCGATGTAAGAGTAGGGGGTTTGCATTTAAAAAAAAAACAAAGTTTAATCTTAAAGTGACATTGAAGGTCATCTTTAAGTACATGCTCAAAAATCCTTGTTAGAGTTTGCGACTTTGCTAGTTCGGAAAAAAAATTGTAAAGCTTCTATTCCAAGAGGTATGCAGGACATTTAAAAAAGAAAGTTTGACCTTCAAATGACCAAAGGTGAAGAATGATTTTCACTACCCCGAAAGATATCTTACCAGAGGAAATATCCAGCCGTCTCGGGACTTCTGTGACACCCTGTATAGAATATTGCAGAATGTAAAAGGTGCAATAAACTTGAGATCACTTTACTCCTCACTTCTCTCCATTTTGCAATCACCGCGTGAAATTCGTCCTTTCCATTTCACGAATTTCGGCACTTCACTCGCGTGAGTCACTGTCACTGAAAAATTAATCATTGCTGTAATCTGGATGACAATATCATTTGTGATTTTATCCTCGATTTTATCCATGGATTCTTCGCTTTCTATTCTTATATTTAATATAGTAAAATATTAAAAGAGAATGTAAATTGTCTCAGTTTAGACAAGAAATTAGGTGGTGACGAAAGATTTAGACTGCAGATGTTTTTTTCGGCATGTGACTTAAATATGCACGTGTACTTTTGTTTTGAAAATAGAGAGAATAAAAGAGGGCGTTGCTTGCTAGACAGACATGTCGTCGCGCAACGAGAACAGAATCTGGGTTAAACTGAGTGAGTGTCGAGGTTCGAGCGAGTGAGTTGTCAAATAAAAAAGTAAACCAGATTACCTGAACGGTATGGACGAGTGTTTCTTTCCACGAGACAAGCTCGGTAACAACAAAGCAAAACTTTTACCTTTAAAATGAATTAGGATCCTCAAGGTTTACTTCAATCGTAAATCATCTTTTACTTTAGAAACAAGATGCTAATAAATTTTAAATTCAAAATTCAAATTCATACTTAAAATTTTCCTTAAAACCCAAAAGAAAATATTTCGAATATGAATTTTAAAGGAATATGGCCGAATTATTAAGATTGGAAAGTATTTCTAAAGAGTCCGAGGATATTCAAAATAGATGGAAAAAAAAGGTGAATAGGTGCCGACCTGTGATGACTGAAAAAATATTTTCATCTTGATTAAGGTACCATCATTCCCTCAAATTTGGCCTAAATTCGATGAACATTATTTTGTATAATGAGAGGGTAATTTTTACGACAAAGAGCTCTTGTATAACGAGTAGCAAAGCTCGCGAAAAGAAACGTTAATGATCGCAATCGCAAAGAACGGAACAGTAACTGCCACTCTCGTGAGTGAACAGTGCAATTCCAAATATTTTGCGTTACAATTAGATCACAGAGACATTACATTTGGTTCGTTGATTTATCGACATTGTTTTATCGACTGGAAACGATACATAGTACATACCTCATTAGACTTGAAATTGCTTGAATTTAGAAACAGATAAAGATAAGCAGATTTGGGTAACGGCTGACTCGATTTGATAAATCTCCAAGACGTGAACAAATTTATGTCTGAAGGACTACAAAATTAAGTGTTTAAACTGGTCCACAGGATAGCGACTTAATTTCAAGTTGTTACTCCAAGCACATACTACATTAGTTCTGACTCCGTGGGAAATGAATTCCATGGAGATTGCTTATGAGATGGAAAATAAATGCGAAAACTGCAATCAGCATTTGCAATACAACTGGAAGGTTCTTACCATCCAGTGCAAAATGTGCGACCAGTAAAGAAAATAGACTTCTACTTGTGATTATACTCGCAAGACACGTCTCAACTTTTTAAGTTTCCCGCCAGGCAGAGAATCCCCGTGGCGGCAAATTCAAACGCATACCACGCTTGATCTCAATCAAATCTGCATCTCGTATCAAGTGGTAAGAAAGAAAACTAGAATAACTTCGTATCAAGCAACACATGAATACTTAAGTCGATTGTTTATTTGTTTATATGTTAATGTTTATATTTTCATCTGAATCATCTGTATTCTATGTTACCACTGTTGCCATCAAATATTTCCTAGAGAGATTATAATTGAAGAAAATGAAGACAACCATGGGTATAAAGTAATTTTTCGATCCTACTGGAATGAATGCCACTGCACTTACTTCCACCGATTAACTCACTTCCACTTTTTAAAATGATCTCGGGGCTCGCCCACGAGAATAACACATGAAATAAATGCATAAACATCCATCGTAGCACTGTATCCAATTTTTTGCACCTGAACTTAGAACTTTATTTTAATCGAAATGTTTGCATTTCTTACATAACTTGTTTACACTTTGTGTTAGGAACAAAAAAGAACCGTTTCAGGTCGCTCAACTACCGGTTTTCGTAACATCCGGCACGCGCGTATTGGGTCTGACCGAATAATGTTCGATACATTATTGAGACTGACGAAAATTTTCCATGTTGATTAATAAGTTTGAAAGAGCTAATGGACTAATTGATAAGTAATAAGCCGCTGCACACGAGTTTCGATCGTACGTCTCGATAGACGGTGTGTGACTGACTTAAAGCTGTCTCGAGTGAAGGCAAAAGTCCTACCACGGAGGCATTACACCTTCAACAACGTACCTCGTACTCCCCACCGATCCACTCTTTTATTCACCGGAGTAGGGAATCTAAATATGCGTCTAGTTAGAATTAATTCACGTATATTTATCTATATTTATTTTTATTTTTATTTTCTCAAGTATTTTCCGTAAGGCTTGTGCTGTCCTTAAGAATGCAAGTTTAGAAACAGGAAGTTGACGAATAATTTACGTGATAGATTTAATGATAGAATTATTTAAAATGGGAAGTGGTTTTAGTACAAAAAAATATCTAAATCTTTAATTCAGATGACATTTCCTGACATGTAGACACCCTGTGGTGCTCAATATTACTTATAATATCAATTTTACCGAAAAGAATGCTCTTGTTAAATATTAATATTTCTTAATATTTCAAAGTAGACACTAAATTTTTTAGTTATCAGCAGGCAAGCGCAAACTCCAGATCGATAATATTTGGAAATGCCAGGTGTGTATATTATAAACGTAAAATTATGGTTACGTA
>JAUESI010000018.1:6048266-6058764 GCA_032275145.1 Synergus laeviventris | reverse complement strand
GTAAATGGAAGCTTATAAGCTTAATCAAACTGCCGATATGTTGGTCCGCTTGAATCGTCTTTCAATTCAGTTTACAATGTTTTTGATTTCCATCGCAGATGGTTTCGCGATATGGAACACCTCCCGACGCGGGTGACATCATTTTCGCTCATACTATGCTAACGAGAAGACTACTCTTGCACTTTGTACTTCTTCAACGTACTACAAACACAAAGAGATACACATATTGTTTGCATATGTACAAGTTACAGGCGACCTTGCAAAGTCGTCTCAGAAAATAAGAAAAGTTTCTTGCTTTTAGAAATGAATCAAAATGAAATTCTAAATACGGAAAGCTTTTCATGCTCCTGCGCACTGTGCAGTGTGCAGTAATTAAAAAAGGAATTTATAAAAAGAAAATTGTTAACCTGATTAAGAAAATTATAAACCTATTAAATAAATAAAATAAAGCATACGAGTTGCAACATTTAAGTAAAATAAAATAAGCTTTTCAACAGAGACTTTCTGACTAATAAAAAGAAATCTTTTATAGGAATTAATTCGGATTCCTGAGAGGTAGGCAATTTGCTAGCATCTTAAAAAGGCAAAGAATTTTTGCAGCTTGTCACACGTCCGGTTACGTCACATCACACGTGTTTCGAGTTTTGGATTACGATTTTTCAACAGTTTTCAAGAACAAAATATAGTCAACTTGTGCTATCCGAATGAAATACATTCACACAAATATTCTCCATTTATGTATTGTGCATTTTTGATAGCCTTTTTTTCTGAAAGAGATAAAGTTATCGATTCTACAAAAGGCACTCCTTTTTTGATCACAAAGAGATCCGCGCGTATCAATAAACTCGTCACTAATAACTTTACGACGCATTTTTTCTTTTCTCAGAAAATATGAGCGGAAAATCAACTATTTTTAGAAACAATAGTAAGATTTGTCATCTCACCACTTCCTGCTGTAATTAAATTGAATCGTGATTCCTACTTAATAATTTATTTTCTCGAAAATTAACAAATACACCAAAACATTTCATTATCGCTCACGTAATCGATGATTTAATACGCCGACTTGCAAAAAATTGTATCAATTCACACCAATTTTCGACAATGTAAGATGTGGTGTGAATTAATCTACCCACTCGAAAGTCTAAATTTGGTAGGCCTTTGACAGCCTGAATAAGTTAAAATCAGACGAAGTTGAAACTTGGGAGAAATTTCACTACCATACGAGCACGCACACTTAGCTCAATATCTGCTATTTGCAAAGTATATATGTAGTCCTTATTGAATCTAACTATAGGAGCTGATCAACACCATTGATGGTATCTTCAAGTTGGAGGATGTCATCATTAATCTCTTCTACTGAACTAAATTCATCAATATTTACCAATTATTTCAGTTTTATGACAAACTTTTCTTTGAAATTCCAGTGGAGCTAATCAAACCCAATTCTAAGATTTTTCATAAGTCTAACACAATCAAATCAAATGAAGCTTAGCGAATGGGCGAATACTAGAGTTCTAACTACATCTAGATTTTCATCGTGTGATTAAATTGTTTCATGAGTCCCCTAATTTCAAGAAACAAGACTTGTCACGCGAATCCTTACTGCAACTATCCTCCATTGATTCCACTATAATTGGTGCAGACTGACGGATATGACTTTAAATCCCAGTTCCACGGAAAAAACTGCCATGGTTTTCACAATCACATATGTATCAGAAGTTTTGAACGTTCAAATGAACGTGTGGGCTTATCTGCTTTCTTAATATGAATCAGCGGAATTTCGCCGATAGAAGGCGTGACATTCATTGATTCAGCAATATACGCCGCTGATTGGACCAGTGGTATACTTATATCTGAGAACCTGTCAAATTTCGCTGATTCAGATTTAGAGAGTGACGTTCTAATTCGTCTGACAATGAGGTATAGGCTTGATATTAAACGAATGGACGCCATTTTCACAGAAGGCTGTCGATATGCAAATTGATCCAGAATATATGCATCGTGAAGCTACCAGAGATGATTAATCAAGTTTGTGGCTTGCGTAATTTTATCAAATTTTCATTGTCCACCCACCAATCTTCCTTAATATTAATCTTATAAGTCTTCCTTTCATAATATTCAGAAGTATTATTATTCTCAGATCAGTAAAATTTTAATTTGAGAGTATATATATATATATGTTCATTGTTCATCATTTATTATATATAATATTTTCCCTGACATTTCTGTGACTTCTCTGACATATGACCACCCTGATCAAGGAATATTACCACTTTTGGTATTGGTGCAGATTTAACATTTTTTCTTGAATTTTGATTGTCACTTTTGTATTGGAATCAAGTCGTTCCGCAACCACAAGGATCAATGTAGCAATTTCGCTTGTAGGACCTAGCTCAAATAAGAAAATGTAGAGCATAGGAGCCTCGTTGACACTCTGGGAGAGAAGAGACGAGGATAATAATTGCATACTTTCATCAAAGGACGAGAGTTTGCGATTCACATGAGAGAACGCGAGCTTATTCAATTTGGCAGCAGACCCCATGTAACGATTCGTGAGTTGTTTGCTCAGCGATGCGAATCTGGATATGAATAAAAATGAAATACTTGTCATTCAATGATCTCATATATACATTATACATATTTTCAAATATCAAAGGTGATCTCTATTGTTAATATAAAAAAAAAAAAGTTTAGTTATTTTATGACGAAGAAAAATAAAAAAGAGTCTAGTTGGAAATAAGCAATGATGCAAAAATGATGCAGATAATTTACGTAAGTAGAGGTTTCAATTTATCTTCCAAACAATCACTGGCATCATTTCGTTCAAATTCTTAGTCTTGGCACAGAGCTTGAATAAAATTATCCTACATTAAATTTCATTTGCCTTGAGGAAATCTCAGAAAACTTCATCAGTTGATTCTACAGTAGGTTTATTTTTTTTCCAAAATGCTCATATCTCCATGTTTATAAATCTTAATAAATGTCTACATAACTGCACTTTTTATTTCAAATCTAATTTAAAGTTTAGTCACTTCAACTTCAGTGAAATTAAATTCTTTATTTTGTAATCGTCTTTGAAAAATTGAACGAGATTTCTCCACTTGGCGACTTCTGCTCTTTAAAATTATTTCCTCGCCTTCCTCAACGCACCCGGCACAGAATTTATCAGATTTTTCACAGCACCTATACTCTCTCGGTTCCGTAACGAGCCTCTCTACTCTTTTCTCTTAAAAAAAAATCCTTACTCTCTACTTTTTACTCTTAAAATAAAATCCTTCAAAGAAAAAATCGACTTCCAGTGTGGAAAAAAGCTGCAGGATACCGGATTCAAATTCATTCTACGAAACTACGAAAAGTTTTATACAAAATGTAATGAAAAGAAATTTGTTAAAACCGCTGAAGACAATGCTTCATTGTTCATTTGTTTAAAAACATAAAAGCGTAGAACTATAACCAAATGAGAAAACTGGACCAAATTTCTTCCAACAGCTAAACTTTTGCGTTTCTCTTTATTTTATTTTTTGGTTTGACATTCGATAACGAAACGTAGGAGGCTCCTTATTAAAGAGAATCAAAGGTCGGTCGTCCGTCCCACACAATTAAGAATCAACCTGTTTACATGTAGCTATTTAACATACTACATACTAATTTATATTACATTTCTCGCACCTCTGCCATATTTGACAGAGATAAAATGATAAAAAAAAGTTATTTTAAAGAAGTTAGAAATAGTGAATCATATATTATTTTCTATCCATATTAACCTCCGTTTGTTTGTCTCATATTTACCTCTAATTTTTTCTTTTCATTTGTATAGTTTTCTGTGATGATGTGTATCATTAATTCTTTTTCTGTTAAGAGACATTCTCAAAATCGATCTGTCAAACGATTAGCATTTGGTTTTGATAATATTTAACGACCTTATTGCCGACTATGAGTTTCACTTAAGGCATGAAGCCTTGATCACCCAGGGTGACCAACGACATTAATATTGTTTTTCAGATTACGAATGGCAGAAAACGAGACAACACAAAATCAAAATGGAAAGTTAATGATGAAATCATGAAAAAGAGTTTCAAGAAATTATCAAATTTTTCTCCCCATGTGGAAATCTGCTTATAATGTATTACAATTGGGCGGCAATCTGGGCCCAACTATGTAGTCAAAATAAAAAATAAATAAATAAACTATTGTTTTCATTATATGTTTAGTTAAATGTATAGTGTCATCAATACTACACTTTGTTCAGTAATTCATATTCCTTAATTACTAAAATTAAAGTCTCTAGAGCCAGTCAGTCACTGTTTACAGAGTGTTTATAAATGTCTACTGATGCTCATGATTATGAAATTCCCGTATTTTATTGAATTTGAAGTAATTTACCAGAACTTCTGTTCGATAAGGTCTCGGTTCGATAGATGCATTCTTTATACCTCAAGTAACTTTTTTTAAACTGCTATAGAAAATCATTGATCCGTAATACTTACCCTCACGTAACTCTTTTGGAAATCTTTACGTTTATGCTAGAATGACCGAATAATGCTGGCACACAATTTCACTGTGTGCATGTATGGCATACCTGCAGAGTGCAAAAGTGTCTCGTATGAAAAGTGGGTTTACGGGTTTGGTGTGGGTGTGATTTTTATAAGCATGCATGTGTAACTTATGCCGGGCGACCTTACACTGAGTATATATGTTATGTTAAAATATCCACATTATATCCTACAGAGCTCCTGGCAACTTCAGTCCAGTTTCGTGTTTAACCCATGTCTGCCCGTTAAGGTATAGTCGTGAGAAGAACGAGGGGAATTTTGCCGCTTACTTTCAGTACCGCCAAACTCGATATCCTTCGAAACGAGGCACAAGATTAACAACAGGGTGGCCACAAGATTCAGCTTTTCAATTTCCCTGACATTTCCCTGAAATTTCCCTGAGTTTTCTCTGACTTTTATAAAAATTAGATAGTTTTTGTAATATGAGGCGCAAAAAGAAAAACATGTATTTTAAACTAAATATTTTAATTTTCGCACTATAATTCAAAGGAATTCAAAAGAATTTAAAGAAATTCTAAAGTAATCAAAACATTTTTTAAACAAGTAAAGCCGGATTTAATCAAATTCAAGGTGAATTCAGAAAAATTCAGGTAAATTCATCAAAATTTAAGGCCAATTCGAAATAATTCTACGTGACTTCAAGAAAATTCAAGAGGAATTTAAGAAAATTTTGGGCGAATTCAGAAGACTTCATCCTAAAGAATTCTTTTGCAATTAACAATATTTTAAGATATTGTGAATCAAATAAAAATATTTTCAACTTTAAAATATTATGAAATACCTATTATTTTAATGATGAAAACAGTTTTGTCAAATCGGAAATGCTCAGGAATCATTCTATAACACTAATGTCAATAATTTTCAAGATTATTCAACTTTACCGATTTAACAAAGGTGAAAAGGTTACAAATCAATCAAAAAGATGGATACAGTTGAATTTCCAACCAAATAAATGGGGTAACTGGGAATTTCTTGAAAACAGGAGAAAAAGGTAAAATCCTTTTAAAAAGTGTAAAATGGGGAATGGGGCAGGCTGTGAAACCTGTAATCAAAATTGTTTAAGTTTAAAGACAGTTTTACACTATTGACTGAAAATAGGGGACATTACAATTGCTCTTATAAGAAAATGCGTAACTCGATTTTGCGCATTATCAGGCGGGCGTAAGTCAAGGGTTGCAAGCGGGATAAAGTGATCGATTAGGGGTCTCAGCTGAGAACATAGGGGTCAATAGAAGATATGGGGACCGATCTGTAAGGTCTGCAATAATGCTAATTAAAATCTATTAAAAATAATAAAAAATCTCGTAAAATCCTTTAAAATTTTGTTGAAATTGTTAAAAAATCTCTTTAAATCATTCCTCATGACTCCGTTTATAGTCTGAATTGCATCCTATAAAATTGAACATGTTTGGTGAAGAAAGTAAAGTAATTTAAGATAAGAAAATTATTTTTTGAAAATTGCATATAAGTGAAAAATAATTTCTTAGTCAAAATGAAAGTAAAGCGATTAAGGTTGATGTATGTGAAACGCCAGAGATGCACGCATAACTGCATAGAATAGAGAGCGGACAGATAATAGCCGTGGTTTAGGTGTTGTGTGTAGAAGATAATAGCAGAACAGGTTGCTCATCCACAAATGGAATGCCAGTAGGACGGGCGAAGGTGCTTTGTTCGGTCGCTATATTATGTAAAACCTGTGGTATATATGCCAGCAGGTAACAAATTGCATGCCACGCGACTTTATATGTACATCATTACACATTAAATGCTTTACAAAAGTGAAAAAAAAAGTCCGCACTAAAGATTTAAGGTATGATGCTAAGACAGAATAATAAAGAACTGTTTATTTGAATTAATTCAGTAATCCAATATTTTCCTATTCCGTGCCGACCTTCCGTGGGTGAGATTTGATGAAAATTGCGTAAGTAATTTTTAACATAAAAATTATTTAAAATAATGGTAACACACATCTTGATATCAGAACCTTTCGTTGGATCAAGCAATAATCGTAATCGGATTTTCAAAATGTATTATTTTGATCTTCGGGCTTATAATTTCAATGCTTTCATATAGTGTTAAAAATTGGTAATTTTCAAATGTGCATTGCTCAACAATGTTAGACAATAATAATTTAGATAATCTTAGATCCTTCGCAGGGATCTATATTATATACATATAGGAATTTACAGTAGAATAAGTTCTTTTACGACATGACAATTTTGATCTCTGATAAGATTACGTTCACTATAACTTTCCTTGGTGCATTTTACTATCTCGATAGAACAACTACAAAGTCGAACGAGACAATCTCTCCAAAATGCCGTTCAGGTTCTCAAAATTAAAGTTTACACATAAACTTTACAGATTGCTCTGAAGCTTGGTGTTTGCACTTAAAAACAAGAAGAGTAGACTTTAAATCCACACGAAGAAAAAACAAATCTCAAGGTTTTCGGACCTGAAGAGACTGAAGAGTCAGAGTAATTGTATTTCGAGGTGTAAAAATTTGTTCATCACGAATTCTGTTAATTGTGCTTAATGAGCTTGTTAATTTAAACTATGCGCAATTATAGTAGTCGCGACTGCGTGGCTCGATCGATTATTCTGCGCCTTGAGGCTTGAGCTTGCAAAGGTTTGCAGCAACGCACGCGTCCAACTGGAAAAGCGATTCCGCTTGAAATAATAAATCAAAATACAGAATACGAAATAATACTAAAAGGATTAACGATTTAAATTGAATTTCGCTCAGAAACGAAGGCTCGAGTTTATGATTTAATTGTTGCAGTTATCAGGGCATGAGACGCACACTTGGGTCTAATTGCCAATCAATAGGTAGGATAGAAAGGTAATCCGGGTATTTTTATTGCAAAGAGCACATCAATGTCTTTTGCAGATTATAAAATATAAAACAGCAGATATTGTGAGGTTATCGACTGTCGGTAGAGTTTCTCTTCTGATAAAGCAAAACTAAAAGAGAACCAAAGGAGGTTCTCGGCAGTCGGTAAATTTACAAATGGGAAATCTTTGTTATTGGCAAAGAGGTGAAGGACTTTATCTTTCAACATTCAGTAAAAACATTTTTTTTGTGGTAAGAAATAAAAGGATAGATGAAGAATATAAATGAAACTGGTTCATGTTAATTGAGAATTAAAAAATATGAAAATTGATTATTGTAGAATGATTAATTATGAAAGCTTTCAGATTATTAGTACTTTTTTTTTATCTAGAAGAGCATAACTCTTACGAATTTTTAAGAGAAACAAACCCTGATTGATCTTTATGAAAGGTTATTCATCATTCAGATTTTTTCTGATGTATTCCAATTTTTTATTCAAATATGGATTTAAGTCTCAAAACGACAAGCACTTCTTGATTCGATTCCAGGTATTTAGAGAATTAAGTAAAAATATCACTGATAAATAATAATTTAAAATAATGATAAATGCAATTTGAAAATGATTAAATGCAATGCAATCGTAAATGAAATTGTTTTGCCAATTGTCTACGTAATGGCTTTCTCAAAGGGAACTATTTGACGAGATAATTTCGACGTGTTTTCGGCTTAATTAAACTCAATGAGTTACGTGCCTCCTTTAATCGTTAAGTGCACAATTTACCATCGAAGATGGTTGAAGAAACGAGATAACTTTCCATTTCTAATAATAATGTGAACATTAAGTGAATTTAAGATCTTAATTCTCATTCGATTTCTCTTTATGTTGCAGAGTATTTTAGAAAAAAAACGTACTCTAGCGACTCATCTAGTAAAAACTAATGCTAATTTAATTCAATTTAACAAATGAAGGCATGTTCTCATGCTATTTTCGAAACAAAAATTCTTTCTGGGTCATTGACCTTTTCTCGTGAATAATGTTGTTTAAACTTTCGTTTATAATTATGTACAACTTTCAGAGTGGGTCAAAAGTAGTTAAAGGTAAATTCAAACTGAACCTGTTAAATCTGAAATAACCCTGAGACACGCGACAGATAATTACTCGTCGGAAGGGTGACGGTCAATACTCCCTTGAAACACATTAAAAAGAGGTACGATTGTTTCCAAGAAAAATTCAGCAATATTTAGTTGTAGTATTTAGAAATAAATAGTGGAAGAAATTGTCCAGTTGGAATTAAAATTATACTAAGGTTGATCGAATTTCTCGTCTGAGAAGTCAGGATCAATCATATAGTGGAATGGAATTGGAACTTTCTTTACCCGGGAGAGATTAGCTTGAAAATTTAAAAGATTCTAATTAAGAAGTGACACAGCATGTGTCCGAAGATAGTATATACATAGTACATATGCATAATTATCAAACCCAAGGCGCACTGAATGCCAAATGAGTGAGGGTGGATCTTCGTCGCGTCGCATGTTAACGGCGTGGGTGGTTGTCTCGCCCCCGCAAAAATGCTCAAAGCGTAGAGTGACTTTTCCCTTGAAAATAACCCATCTAACCGACATAGAATAATTCTGCTTTGCTCCAAACACTTACCTGCAACAAAGAAACAGAATACATTAGATGCAATTTAAAGAAAAATGTGTCGTAAAAAAAAGCTTTTAATTAAAATAATTTGTCTTTCAAAAAATATATATACCAAATGAATAATAACAATGAATAATAACCTGTGATGACTATAGTTCCATTATAACAGGGATCACAGTCTCCATTCTTTCTAAAATAGAGGACCTATCATTTTTGACTAAAAATAGAGGAAATATAGGACCGGCTATGATACCTGTTATAATAATGATAAGCAAAATAAAACCGTTAAATAATTTCATTTTTAATTACACTAGGATAATAATTTTTTAGCATTCAAAAATAAAAGTTATTTATAACTGATTAAACTAAATCTGTTTATTTTCTTAACAGATATTCAATCGGAGATTAAGAAATCAATACTTATTTAATTTTTAATACATTTTTTACACTTCACAACCTATAAAAATATGATTTATTTCGAGATAAATGTAATGAACATAGAATAATGTTTCTTATAAAGCAACATTTCTTCACATAGCCGGCACACTATCCATGGTTGAGTAAACCGAAATATACTTTGAACTTTTATAAAATATGGTATTAAATTCTAAGAATTAGTACTTAAAATCATAATATGAATTAAACCCGGATGCCCATATGCTGTTCTACCCTTGTGAAAGAAACCTGCAATTGAATTGCTCGATTCGAAGAAATGGTTATATTTCGACACAAAACCAGTAGTATATTCGCTTTGCCTTCGAAGCATATTTTATTTGTTAGAAAGTCTCTGTGATTTGTTGTAAGCGTTACCTGCCGTCTCGAAACGGAAATTCGATGCCTGATTTATTTACCTTCAAAAATATATGCGAGACTAAGTAAAAGTGCAATTAAGCTTGAACTTTATTGAAATTTCTTTTAAGTGCAGGGAACTATTTACACTAATTACAGGAGACTGGTTTTAAATTTTAGAAATCGTCATTTTGGTATTAAAAATTAAAGTTGAAATATAATAAAAATTATGTTATTGATATATATTATATCGGGCGTTGAGTTTAGAAATATTACCATGTCACGATTTAGACGAGTGACTATAGATTCATTGACTTCGATATTCCCGAGGATATTCCCAAGGTCTGTTTGGTCATCGCTCACGTTTAATGCGTTATAAATATACCATACATTTATCTAGTTTACGTATTTAGTTTTTATATAGACACTAACTAACTTAATCTTCATGAATTAAAGTTATAGAAACGATTAGAGCAAATTTTGATTTAATTTAGAAAATTTCGAGAGCTCCGGAAAAATTAAATTTGAAACTTGAATTTGAAATTGAGGTCAAGCTAAGTGAATAAAATCAAATAAAACAACGATCAGAAGGAGACTGATATATATGAGATTTCTTTGAGTTTGTATGATTTCCATGCTTAAATTCTAGTCTCATGTATGCTATTCTTGATTGGG
>JAUESI010000018.1:6007546-6048166 GCA_032275145.1 Synergus laeviventris | reverse complement strand
ATATATATGAGATTTCTTTGAGTTTGTATGATTTCCATGCTTAAATTCTAGTCTCATGTATGCTATTCTTGATTGGGTTTTAAAACTGTAAATAATTTTTGTTTATGATCTATCCAAAACAACGAAAAGAAAAAAAATAAATGCCTCGAGTATTTAAGTTTCGATACTCGACACACTTTTTGACCCAGAATTCTTGAAGAATAATAAGGAATTCAAGAAGCGATTGCGGGACAGCTTTCATGTTTACTTATTTCCGGCAATGCTGGAACTGACCTCGTCGATTTTCAACCTATTTTTCCTGACATTTATTCATGTGAGAGATAAAAAATAAAAATGATTGGAATACTTAAACACTGACAAATAGTTGTGCAAATAAATGATCTTATCCTTACATAAATACATATCAGAAGGAACATTTCATAGTAAAATCAAATTAAACGTAAATTCCTCTGCAGACCAATTCCTCTAACCATTTCCTTAAAAAATGGTCACCACTTTATTATATCCTATAAAATATAGTAAAAACTTTAATGCCCTCGATTTCAATTCGCTATCGACCTGTCCTAATTGATCTTAACAATTAAATGCCGTTAAGATTCGATAGACAGAAATTAGGTCAGGAATTATTAAACGTTCACATCCGAGTCCACACCTCGTAATCACATACGAGTCGTCTCTTAGAAAGCTGTTAAGAAGTAAGAAGGGAAAGTGGAAATTATCTTCGAGAAAAACTATCGGTACTTGATAATTGAATAAATACACTTACTCCCAATCTCCATCAGTTCATTTTGAATCTAGACTTGCATATAGATTGGTATGTAGATTGACATCAGTCACGCGTCAGAGCGAATCGAACGTTGATTTCGCTTAGATCGTTCCGAGTTTCGGTCACTCCAAATACCATCAGTTAACAATTAATTTACCTCAAACATAATCGTTACAGATTGTTCCAGATCATTATAGTATATCAATCTAGCTCAATTTTGGAATGCAATAAGAATAAATCAGAATAATCCCCAAATTCCATTTAGCCTATGAGTATATCATTTCTGACTTGAAGATATTTCATGATATTTCAATGACTTCAGGAATTTCAGAAGAATTCAATGATTTTAAGAAATAAGTAACTTCGCGTAATTTTAATTGATTTCAAGTGAATTCACGTGACTTTAGAAATTGTAGGAGACTTCAATGATTTCAAGAAATTTCAAGTGACTTCAGAAGAATAAAAAAAAATGTTTAATGCATTCAAATACACTCAAGTGACACCTGATTTCACGAGTTGTCAACCCCTCGATACCTATATTTATTATCATTTTTATTTTTCCGAATTGTTCACTGACATAATCTCTATTTGTCCTAAATGCTGATAACTATATTTTTTACTATATCGAATTTAATTGTCGAAATTATGCCAAATAGCAATTCGATAAAACATTTCTTAAAATTCCTGAAAATCTTATATACTTCTTAGAAACCTCTTGAAATTTTCGAAAATTCCATGAGGAACTTCAAAATCTCTTAAAATTATTGGAAGTTTATTGAAATTCCTACGAAAATTTTTAAATTCCTTAAAATTCAACAACAATATTTAAAATCCTATAAAATCCCTTAAAAGCTTAAATTCAATAAGGAACTTTAAAATCTCCAAAAATGTAAAAAAATATTCCTAGAAACATTTCTTGAAATACCTTACAATTTGTTAAAATTTCTTAAAATTCGACGAGAATGTTTTAAATTCCTTAAAATCTCTTAAAATTCTATGAAATCCTTTAACATTCCACGAAATATTTTAAATGTTAAAGAAATGTCTTGCAATCTTTTATGGTAAAATTCCTACAAAACTCTTAAAATTTCCAGAAATTCTTTATAATCCATCGAAATCCATGGAAATCTTCTAAACTCTGTTAAAGAAACTATTATTTATTATTGTTATTATTATTATTAATAAATCAATTTCTATTTTCCCTGACATGTGGCCACCCTGAATGTACTAAACAGAATTTAGGATTAATGGAGAGATTATGTCAGTTGAAAATTCGGATAAAAAAAAATTACGATAAATAGGTGTTCGATAACTTGATTTTCGGATTAATGAAACTTAGATCAAATGGAATTCGGAGAATATTCATGCGCCTCCTCTTTAGTGTTGCAAATTGGCTATCAAGAATCATGTGAGAGGAAGACATGATGTCTTGTTTTCTACTTTTGCTTTCCATTGGAATGCATCACTTGAAAATCTCATGTGCGAGTACATCTCTTTTTACGAGCGGGAACATAAATTACAAGAGAAAAGGTCAGTCGGTGAGATCTGAGGCGTAACTGAAAATAGAGTTCTCATTATGGCAGCAGTGCTTATCGCAAGCTGCACCGGAAACACGTGTTACCGATGTTTACATTCTTCACGTATGACTACCCTCCCACGGAAGAAACGGATGGAACTTTTTCCGTCGATTAATTGATACAGGATGCAGTGCAATTGATATCATATGACTACTTGATAGAACCAGATGCAAGATTTACATATATTATGCTTGGGTGATCTCTTTATCGATCTGATTTACAATCTGAACTTCAATACGACTGAAATTATTGTCAATGGAGTGGAAAAATCTAGTTCCAAGATCAAGGTCAAGAAGATTGGATTGACGCAGGTAATAAAAGTATCATCAAATACAGTTTGGAAGAAAAAAAGAAAAAATTATTTTCTCCTGGAGAAGTATTCAGTACGAAAAAATTGTACAGAATTATACTAAATATATCGTGTTATGAGGCTGAGGTCAGTAATTGCGACTTTCTAAACCCTATTTAATAATAAAAAAAAAAAGAATAGGTAATTGCTAAAAAGCAAAAATTCTATACATAAATGTCAAGATTTGAAGAATGGCGGCTAGAAAGTGATGGGTGGTTTCATGCTAATAATATCCTTCAAATATAGTTTTAAAGAATTAAATGTGAACTTTCCCACAGATTGTTAATAATAATTAAAAAAGATTTGCTTGAAAAATTATTAAATTAAACACATATTTCAAACTTCTTCATTTACTTTTTGATTATTAATGTTCCTTTACGAGAGAATTATTTTCCTGAAATTAGATTTTCAAAGTTGAAATTGAATTCGAGTTGCATTAAGATCGTCATTTAGATTCTAAGACTAGTCAGTTGATTTAAAACTTCTAAGATTCGTGATAAGGATTTGATAAACGGGGTCGCATATCTAACTGAATTATATAAATTAATTCCTTTTAGTAAATAAACAACTATAGTGAAATTATTGAATAAATGTTGAAGCAATTAATCAATCTTATATTCAAGAAAACATACAAAATTCTTTTGGTTTAGTACTTTTAATTCTACTTTTACTATACAGCTATAAAATGACTCATCTTTTTTTATAACTAGTTTACTATGACTTGGCGCAATTGAAGACAGACAACTTTGTTCATGTTTTCCGTATACGAAATCCTTATTCGGTAGCTCCAAGTTCCAACGTATCAGTAATGAAATCGATTGAACTACATAATACAGTGTGCCTCTTTAATCTGATTCAAAACGATGAGGAAATAGTTCTATACCATATAATCCTTTAAAATCAATACTAAATATTTTCATAATTCATGAAACAATATATTAAAAATGCAATAACACTTGTGGCATCCATTAATTCTGATAAAAAAAAAAAGACCAGAAAATAAAACTTTAACAATCTCTTCTTAACTGGGACTGTAATAAAGATTTAACGTCTGGGCATAAAATAAATCTTATTTATTAATTGTGAAATAGAACAGGACGATGAATTTTAGCTGAGAATAAAAAACTAGTCCCAACTGACTACAAAGAGCTTTTTTCTTTAAAAAATGAGAAGCTTTATCAATACGTTGCATAGAAGTGAAAAAAAAAATTATATGGATAAATTGACAATCAAAACCCATTACTTAACCAATTCTAGGTTGAGTAACAATTTCAGATTAATAAAAAAAAAATCTTTTTTAAAAATCGGCTAGGAGGGATTTATTAAGGAAAATCCCTAGCCCACGTTATTTGTGATAAGAATACAAAATGAAAGTAAAAATAAAAAATGATTTGACTTTTAAACAATAAGACGTTAATTTTAACACTAAGATTTATTATTCACTGTATACACTGAATTGATAAAAAGGGAATGTTCAGTGATTGAAATAAAATGTACTTTCTAAAATTGCTGTTTCAGAAAATATTCTCACGTCTTCGCGAATTGTTTTCTGTGAGGTATAGGTAAAGGTTGATTTGAGCAATCCTCGATGATGTTACTTCGTAATGCTGAGTATTAATCGTTAAAAATCAATAGATGCGTAAATGTATAGTATGTACAGATTGTACAATACATACGTATTATGTGAAGGCATTGTAGATTTTATCATGTTTCTTGCACATGATTGCCTTCATAGAAAAAAAATTACACGAAGAGCGAAAAGGGGTTCTCTTATATTCAAGGATACAGGACTTGGGCGTCACGAAACCACCTATCGATCGCTCCGCCAACTGACCTACCGCGCCCTATCCAGACAATTCACTGAGTGCGTATGTCAACGTTACTTTGGTATTCCTCGAAGAACAATATTTTCTATGAATTAAATTACGTCTAAACTCGAAATTGTATTGAATATTATTATTCAATTGATAGTGTGGCCCAACTGCTATAAGCCTTCAACTGAACGAATATGTTATTATACTTACAAAAGTTGTATGTAAAGAGTAGATGATAAACAATAATTATCTTCTGTATTGGACTCACCTAAAACAGAAAAAAAACATATCATTAGCAAAATAATAACAATTATACAACTATTTAATAAAAATATGTTAAAGTTGCACGCGTACCCTCTTTAAAAAAATCTTTAAAAAATAATGATTTCAATTCAAATTTAAAGTAGGAAGTGAATAAATAATAAAGAAGTTAATAAAACTGATTATAAAGTTGCTGAAGTAGAACAAATACTTGTAACTGTTATGCTGCTGGACTTTATTGGCACACTGCCCTACTATAGTTGATATATCTAGCTTTATACTACCACGCTAAAAACACGAAACGTATGTGTAATAAAAGAAATAACTATACATATAATAATCTTACTAATTTCGTTCGTTCGTTCGTACGCAGTGATACTTTTGTTAATTACTTTTTTTTGAAGGTTAAATTTCTATTACTAAGTGAGAATTGGAATTATTGTACTATAAAATTAATTGAAAAAATGTCGCAAAATCCTTTGAAATTTCTTTAATGCCATGTAAATTTTCCTTTGAAATTGAAAAAAAATGTTTATTTGAACGGCCTTATAGGCAAATATTCAAGTCGAAAGTATAACTTTTTAGACCAGGCTCTCAAACCAACGTTCTTCTTCAAAGCAGGGAGTGTTCTATGATCGATGATATTGGAAGTTTCAAGAAAGTGTATATTAGTTCTGTGGATATTAATTGGACTATGAGAGGGTTAAATTACCCCATTTTTAGGTTGTGTTTTCGCAAGAGTGGAACAAACGACAAACGACAAAGAAGATTCGACTAGGTTTCACAACTATCACAAAATAAACTGTTTCACTTGTCGATCCTGTAGATTACTCAGTATTGATTATTAAGTACTGACTGAATCAGGATTTCAAGAATGATACAACAAAATCGTTTATATAAATATATTTTTATGACTTTAAATTATAAGACCGAAAGGGGTGTATAAAGCAGTCTCGATTCGTTTTTAATTACAGCAACGTAGAAGATTTCCGAAAAATTGCGAAAATGACTTTTGAGCAACTATAGTTTGTTTTTATAGTCTGCGCAGCACGATACAACTCTATAAGGAAGTCTATTATAGGCAATAGTTCTGTAGCTGCTCTTAAGATAATTATCGAATAAAAACGTAACGTTATTTAGCTGAAAAAATTAAATATCATGCATCGACGATATTCGTGATTTTTTTTTGCATTTTGTCAGTCATTTGTCAGTTTCCCGTCTGATTCAATGTTCTCAAAGCCATTGCTGCCATAATTTTTTAATACATATATTAGTTTTTTACTTCATTAGATAAACGTTTTCTCTGTGTGTAAATTTTCATCAAAATCCAAAAATCGATCCGTTCCCTCAAAGTGAGCAAAACAGTTTTATGGCCCATCTAAAAATAGTGTTTTCTAAATGTCTGAGAAATAAAACTACAAAACAAAAAAAAAAAAAGCAAAATAAATTTAGTGCAAACAATGCACGATAATAAGGTGGAATTACCTACAATATTAGTCTAACCCAGGCTAAATAGAAAAATTAAGATAAATTTGGCGTATCCTTGGGACATTTCCGGACCGCTGCCAAATAATGCTCATTTTATCGCTTGCATATAAGTCGACTAATAGTTAAAATTAAAATCGAGCTTTACCTCGATTTCAGAAAAATGAAACATTTGCAATGCTATAAGCACATGAAAAAGCGAACTGTGAAAGACAAATTTTAATGAGCTAGTACTTCTTTTTCGTATTCCTTGGTCTCTTGGGTTGACGGAAAGAAGAAACTATTACCACACCTTGTCGACAAATGTATCAGTAATCGGGTGACGCATGGGAATACTTCGTAGTCATTATTATGCCGAAGCATATCATAATGACAGTTTGACTGCATTTTTTTACCGCGCCTTTCCGCCCATCTGAATTCATTATTTTCATTTCTTCAGGAATTAGCAAACAGTCGATATACTTACTTATTGTTAGATCGAGATTAATACGTTACGATGGTATGTTTTTCTGTAAACCACATGCGAAATAAAACCAAGTGGAAAGAGTACAAGGCCAAATCGTACAAAAATGATCACCTAATATCTCTTTTTCTTATTAAATCTGGAGTGTTGCAACTTCTACGTTTTATAAACTTAAAGTACTTCAAAGTTAATCATACTTAAGAAAGTGTAATAATTCAGAGTTGATAAATTACTTCTTTGAAAGCTAATTTTGTAGAGACTCTGGAAAGGATATTCTTAATGAATGATGAATTTAATGTGAATCACGTAGTTAGTATCAAATGAATAATATTCTAAAAATCATAAGCGATTCAAATCTTAGCAATTCCCTTTCTGATTTTACAGCCAGAAGAGAAGCCTTGATCTAGTTATTTAAACTTGATCATCTGAGTGAAACTTTAATTGTAGCTTCAAGTCTGGAATGCCCAGTAATTTGATATCACAACTGTTTATTGCACAGCATCCCTTTCTTTTATGCATCTCTTTTCCAAGAAGAACAATCGACCGAGTTCATTTTCAAGGAAGGCTCTTTCTTCGTAGTGAGAGAAAACCTCCAGCATCAAGCTTGCTGTGAATCGTAATACCTGTCTGACTCTGACTCTGACACCCTTCTAAGGAGAAAATTGAATGAAAATAGACCGGTTTACCTCGGAACACTAGCAGCCTACGGAAACGTCTGACTTAACTGATACTCTACACGAAAGAATGCAAAATAATGGATGCGTTCGTTCGTTTTTATTAGAATTTGAAATATTCAATATTACTTGGAATTTTTGCGGAGGATGTTTTTTTATCCTTGTTTCTCAAATTGCTTCGTAAATATACGCATACAATTTCAAAGAGTCTCGTAAAGAACCACCCACTTGCGTGAGGAAACAGGGGAAATGATACACATAAGGAAATCTCTGTAGATTCCAGAACGTAGGAAAGGCGAAGGTCGATGCGACATTCGATTGATCGAGGTTGCACAAATTTATACAAAGCTTTGCCAAGTGTTGACGTATTTTTAGGAGAATTAGTGGTATTTTAAGAATAGTATTCACTTTTAGGTGATAAAAGGGACTAATAAAATTCTAAGAATAGTTTGCGAGTATTAAATGAACTCTTATTTTAAAATTTTCAGAAAACACAAATGGACTTTATATAATTCAAAATTTTTCTTATACATGTAG
Source organism: Synergus laeviventris (assembly GCA_032275145.1). Classification (NCBI taxonomy): domain Eukaryota; kingdom Metazoa; phylum Arthropoda; class Insecta; order Hymenoptera; family Cynipidae; genus Synergus; species Synergus laeviventris. Next base: position 6,040,240 of record JAUESI010000018.1, on the reverse strand, counting down.
TTTATTATTATACAAGGTACAAGCAGTTCAAAACTAAGTTCACGAAATTTTTTAGAGTCAGACTGAGTCCTGAAATGTCTAGGACAGTCAATTAAATTTTCCATCAGAACTGATTTTTTTTAGCAGAAATTCTTTAAGTAAGAAATCTGCTGATGAAATAAAAAAAAATGCTATATTAAACTTTATAAGAATTCGTTTTTACTACCAAGTGGTCACTTATATGCTAATAATTGGATGAATCCGAAAATGAATCTTCACTGGTACTCGTCGGTAAGAAGATTCATCCATTAAGTGAGTGAATTGCATTTCAATTGGTAAGTTTTCAATTCAATTTTCAGTAGAAGCCTTTCTTCGCTGAAATTCTGCAAATTGGTACTGTTTTTTTTATAGATTTACATCGATATCAAATATTCAAATATAATCTTCTCTTCACACATAATTGAACCCAAAATGATCTCGCGACTCCATACTTATTTTTTTACTTGGAGCAATAATATACTAGTAGAATTCCTACTCTATTCGTCATATGTATGTATAGAAAAGAATTCAAGATTTTAATTCCAATTCAATTAAAAAATTGCAAGTGTCAAATAAAAATATTTTTATTGACTTTTAACTTACTTTTCAAAAGATTTCACTGTCCTGATTGAAAAAAAAGGTGAATAGGTGGTAAATTTCTAAAATACATAAATGAAAAATGTGAACAAATTCAAAATAGGTGAAAAAAGATGAATAGGTTACAACCTGTGAGTTGACTGTCCTATATTAAAACTGAACAGTAATACCAGGAATTCAATTAAACTCTATTGATTTTTACATGACTCTGCCGACCAACAGGATCTATTTCCAGGCATGAGTGTTCACGCCATCAACTCAATGAAAAATTGAAAACGAAAACTAGTTGTCTAAATTCACAAAATAGATCGTTACAAACAATTTGGCTTACAAACTAAATAAATAATTCTAAGGCTGCAATGCCTGGGCCTTATCTGCCCTCCAAATGGAAATAGCTGTAATAGTAGCTCGAATAAGTCACCTGCCATTTTTCCGTATCTAAAATAAAATTCATAAAAGCTTTTTCTTTCTAAATTAGACTCATAACATTTATTACTTATATTGCATTTCAAAACGCATGTTTATAAACCTAACTAAAAAGAAGAACTTGTATGCATTTTTTTAGATATGAAAAAGTGCAGATATAGTGACGGATGAACTTCAACAATAATTTATACTAAAAAAATTCAGACTTCCCGACTGCTGATTTTGAAGAGTGGTTTCTAAGTACATTCAGAAACTATGGTTCTGGGGATTATTAGGGCCCAACTTACATAGCCAGACGTTGCCCTTGGGCGCTGTATGGAGTAGGTTGAGGTGAAGGTTGAAGTCGAGTCCTGCCAGATCCTGACGAAGGTGGGTACTGTCCATGCCAAGGGCCCTCTCCGGCAGTAGAAAAAGATGATCGCTGCCCTCAGCGGGCCCTAGAGTTCGAGGCACTCCGAGCCCAAGAGGCCCCGAGCGCGCCGTCAACATTCTTCCTTTACTACAGGCACTAATCTCGCCTCCCCGCGGCGACGCATGCTCTGACCTAATCCCCGACACTCTGCTAGAATTTGAAACGCTCCTTTTTCTATCTATCTTGCTTGCTCTCACTGGCCTAATTCCAACCACGGTCTCCGTGGACCCTCAAATTCTCTTTCCAAATACAACAGCTTTTCATACACAACAGCTGGTCATTAATAATTATAATATGGCGATATTCTTGAATTTTATAGTCCCTATACGAGCTCTATAAACCTTAGAAAAATTCTATTCTATTTGGACGTCTCAAGGTTTATTTTTACCTTACGTAATATGTTTTTAAGCCTTGTATTGTTTAATAACTGAGGCACAGATCACTGAATCCGCGTGATAAAAATTGATGCACTTGCACTTTATGTATGTAAACAAAAGGCACTTTATGAAATGAGAGATGAACAGTTCAAAGAATTAACTAATTCTTCACTGCCACGGTACACTATGTATCTTGACTTACACGAGAGTTAACTGAGAAAATACGATAATGATAATAGTTGGAACAATAATAATAATAATCCACAAGAGCCTTGTGACTCACTGGTTCACTTAACTCTTATACAGCGAAAAAATGTAATCTTACGCAAAATCAGTCGATAATGCAGAGATCGATTGGAACGACACTAACGGGTCGTTGACACGCGCAACGAATACCTCGTGTTCAAAGAATCGCAATCAGTATCACGAAGGACCTCGAAAGTACACCTGGTTGCTCATAACTGTTATTTATACCGGCAAGATGATCGACTTTGTCAAGTGCGGTGCGACCTTCGACGGTCTGAACGTTTTCGACGATGTTAAGTTTTAAACCGGATTTATTGTTTAGTTGTTCTTCATCTCAAAACTATACAACTTTGAAGATTGACACTTCACTATTTTTTAAGAACTCACTTTGATTTAAGAAACTCTTTACACCATTGTTTTTTATTCACGAGATGGGGGTGTGTTTGATGAAAGAGGGTTGTTGAAATCCACATGAGTAGGTCAATATAAGATGAAGTTGAAACTTTATGGTTTAATAAATAGTCCTATTGAATATTACCTGTCAAAAGTCTAAATGACAGGTAAGAATCCTGGCAAGAGGGAAAATCCGAACACGATACGATCCCTGGCTTGGTCAACGGCAGACTGCTGACTGGCGGCTGGCGGGCGCTCAGACATTACGGCGCGTAGTGACTACTGGCCGAGCGCATGACGAAGTTGTGTGATGGGCTTCCGAATCTGAATGAAAACCTGGATTTTGAATGTAATTTTCGAGGTGAAGAAAATTTTCACGATTCTCGTATATTTTTGTGTGTCAATTCATGCTAAAATGATCGTTTTAAAGTAAAATGTTCTCCTGATAATATACTGCACATTTTTGCAATAAAATATTATATTTTATTTATGGATGATGAAATTATGAATATTATCAATTCTTAAAGACTTAAGTGATACTTTACCATACGAGTAATTTATTTTCCCCAACTTTACGCTCGCTTTTAAATTATCAATATCTTTTGCTAACACGAGGCCATTTACCTCCGTCTGTACGAATCGGAGGTAAATGGCGCAGTCTGAGCAAAAAATATTTATTAATGCGAGTATAAAGTTGGGAGAACTAAATTTACTCTTAGGGCAATTACCACAGGCCCTTGATATATGTATTTCTTAAATATCTATTTTTTAGTTATAGTCATCACAGCACCCATTATAGAAGGGATACCAAAATAATCAAAATAAGGATTAAAACATGAAATTGAGAAAAGGTGAAAAAGTGAAAAATTCCCAAACAATTGGTAAAAGAATTAAAAATAAGTCCAAAAAGATGACTAGGTGGCGATCATGTACATGAAGTTCTGAACGTTCAAATGAACAAAATATTTTTTAACAATTTTATTTTATGTAGAAACAATTTTCCATCTAGAAAGAAAACTAGACATTCTTAGTTTCTTTTTTACTGTGTTATTTGCAATGTTAGTAAACCAATATTTTATGATTGTTTCTAGTTTAAAAAGCAATAAGTAAAAAATTTCGTGCATTTGAACGTTCAGAACACAAACAATGAAGCTATGATCACAGAGTAAAAAACGACGAATGATCGAAATTTTATGTACCAGAATTTTTGAACGTTCAAATGAACAAAGTATTTTCTCCTAATTCTATTTTAACCAGAAATATTGTTCCACTTACAAAAATAAAATAAAAATATACCATACATTAAAAAAGTTTATTTTATACAGAACTATTTTCAATGCAAATAAATTAATACTTTAAAACTGTTTCTAGTTTAAAATACAATTAATAAAATAATTCGTTCATTAGAACGTTCAGAACTTTTCAGTCATGAAATTTTTCGCAATTACTGTCACTCAAAATGCATTTCAATCGCACTCGAATTCGTCTCACGAGGAATAATGAAAGACTACTTGAATGCGATGAGAAAGAGGTCGAATAAGTCAGCTTAAAGACCTAAAGTCTAATGTCTGCATCACTCGAATGAAGCATACAACTCCACCCGTCACTTTAATTCAATAATTAATGACCTATGACCTACTATTGAACTACTCTTAATGTAAGGACCATCTAGAACTCGAATGATATTCGAATTAATCTATGGGGAAAAAAAACGTATGCATTTAATTACAATAGAAATTTGCAATGTACAACTTCAATTAATTATAATTTAGCTAGTTTCGATTAAATATTCACTTGTAACACCCTCCTTAAAATATCGTCGAGATTCCATAAAAAAATTCGTCATTCAAAATTAGTGAAAAGGCACTTGGCTTTAAGAGCAGACGACATCTAAAGAGCTTCCAACAGCCTAAAAATATAATTCAAAAATAAAACGTGGCCTAAATGTTTATGAAGCGATATACAATCTAGCATGTTAAGATTCATTTATATATGCCTCTGGAATAAGAAGACAACTGACGTCTGCTAATTGGGAGTTCTAAACCGGAAAGGTAATATACAGGTGCTGGTATACGAATGAGAAGACATTACAGGTAGAGACAAGCGGAGAAATAAATTGCGTACAGTGCCATTTGCATTAAACTCGCTTTACGGCCCTGAAATCGTTTCAGGAAACCGAATCAGGAACTACATCGAGATTATTCTACATTTTTCACCATATAGTTTTTCAATAGAAACTGCTTCTTGGAAAGTAACTTTCATCAAATATTTATGTAAAAAAGTAATCATTATTGCCACTAAAAAAACAGGACGTCATGGAAACAATTCATTACCTACTCTATAAGTTCGAATTAGTGAAAATCCATTGACTCAAAGTAATAGAGCAGTGGAAAAATACTACAAAATATAAAAGTTAAAATAACGTTACGTAAAACATATGTCTCTTTCTTAAGCAGTTGGTATACATATAGTAGTATATATATACACTACTTAATTCCATTTGAGAATTAAAATATGAATCCTTTCTACATATCGTTCCGCATAAAATAAAGTCAAAGGTGCCTTAACTTTTTCTGAACATATCACGTATCCCCTACCTCTTTTGCACTTTTTTTTGAAAACAATAGCTGGCGAACTTTATACGAATCCACATGCGTCCGTTGCTAAGCGACTCATAAAATAACGGTATACACACAGTGGGTATCATATAAAATAAAAGAAGCACTGTTACAAGAGATTAATTTAAATCATGGCATGGCTGACCGCAGAAGATCCATTATTCTACGTGAAAGGCCATCAGACTTATGTTCTTGTCTGCTCACGTACTCGTGATAAATACGAAAATCACTTTGCACTAAATATATAACGCCTGGTTCATATCCGCACTCATTAAATGTGTGTTTATGTAACTTGACCATTACTTGTTGTTAACAGGTAACAATTCGAAAGACACCTCAATAGCAGACAAATTTGGTCCATTTTTAACTCGAAGATCAAAGCTTTAAATATAACTGCTTTAAAAACAAAAATAAATTACAAGATGAATTTTGAATTTAAACTATTTGAATTTAAACTTAAAATTACAGTTATCGTTTTTTGTTCATTTTTTAGTCGATGTGACTTTTTCTCTTGCGAAAAGTAGAGCGGCAAATATCAACTCAGCGATGTCATGCACAAATTTAGAATGATCCCAGAGAATTTCGTGGAATTGGCGAGAATGGCGAGTCAAAGCTTGAGTCAATTATGTCGTGCAGTAAAGTTAACAAATTTGCGTAAATATGCGGAGTTGAGTTGCCAGTAAAAGGATAGAAAATTACTACGATTGTTGATGTCAAGTTAAAACCATTATTAACCATCATTAACGTGAGGTAACCGATGACAACGATCGCCATGAATGACTCATAATGTCCAACTATACGACTATTACAATCTTGTAAAATCCGTTATTCAGAGTTGCAACTGTCAGTATGTTTCACAAACGAACTCCTCAGACAATCTAATCAGAACACTCAAAATTTGAATCAACATGTGCAATACGAAGCTCGAGTGGTTATTTTTTTAAAAATTAAATTCATGTATGTTTTAAACACTTCTTTCCAGCTATATTGAAAAAAGTATTCGCAAATTTTCTTTCATAAAGATGCATTTATACATATTAATTGTGAGCCAAATCGTGAATGAATGTGAATGGAAAAAGATTCGAATTGTTTCATTAAAACCATTCCTTTCATTGAAGAAGTAATTCAATTTACTCCTGTTAGAATTTAAATTGACACTTTTTTAAACGATGAGTGTCAATTTAAAATCTATTTCAAGCATTCGTGGTACATAAGAAACATAAAGTGAAAACTGCAAAAGAATTTTGCTTAATTTTATCTTCTTTTAATACCAGAGCAAAAAGTAGAAAATGTGTTGAATTATTTGCTCAAGTTTGAACTACGGCTAAGCTAAATAAAAACCTTTCTTTGAAACTTTTCAACTACCTTGACTTAATTATTTTTAGCCCGTGGGGGCATGAAAAAGCAGCAAAGAAGAGAAGTCGTAATTTATCGCTGGAAAATAGGTAGTTTATTTTGTGGTTACTTTCTGTATTTAAACTGATCTCCGCGGTTTACTTCAACGATCATGGCTATGCTTGAAGCTACTTCCGACAAGATTCCAAGTAATCGGTGATACGTGTCTCCCGATGAGTAAACATTTTTAATTCTTATAAAGATCTATATCGTTTTCTATAGTAATTTTACTGATAAAATCCAACTTGATCATTTCTAATACAAATAAATGTCTGCATTAAACATGTGCTAAAACATGTGCTTGAATCATAAGAGGAAGAAACATTTAACTTGTAAAATTGCAAAATGAAAAGAAAATGACCTCATTTCGCAAAATAATTTGCTGAAAATTGTATCTATTTATGATGCCTTCTAGAGTTTATCGATAATTTTGGCAGGTACCTATACTGAGTTCACAAGTGATTTTTTAGTTGCAAAATTTCTCTCACTTTCTATGGCCAACAGGAGAAGGATAACATCCGATCACATGCTCGGCCAAGCAGAGAATGAAGTTCGCTTTCTTGTTCAGAACATTGTCAGGTCATAGTTCACAAAAATCTTTGGAACGATTATTCGCGTGGATCGTGACGCGAGAGATAAATAATATATGTATACTTTAGATATGTTCTTCGATTCGCCCCCCCTCATCCCTCTCTCATCCTGTTATTTAGTAGTCCACGTTATGTTTTACATCATTTTCCATACTCTAAAGTTGCTTCGTGTTTGGCAAACATCATTTTCATTCAAATGTATGTTATAAATGCATTTAAAAATGTTTATTGTATTGTACCAGCATAAATCAATTGTTTCAAAACTCTAAAGGAATATAGCGTATAAGGAGTTGATTTCTAAAAGCTTCTCCCTTACACAAGTGACATAATCTTGATCAGAAAGCAATGTGTCAGATGACCTATGAGATTGCACTGCGTTTCCGCAAACCGTCTGATTAGATTTATCTCTAAGTTTCATGATAGTCAAACCCGTCGAGATGAAACTTGTCAGATTCCCTAGACATTGTATATGAGTTAGGAAAGGACGAGCTTTCTGAAGTTGCAACATGCCTGCATTCGCGACAGGTTATAGACTTCCTGTTGCACCTTTGCGTCTTCGCGATCCGTAACGATGTAATGATGTAAGAGGTTGGATTTTTACAGTTGGGTTGAGCTACATCTTGAAAAACTGACACGCCAATACAATTAATAATATATAATATAATTATCAAATTAAAAACTCCTTTTTCAACTCTCAATCCTTCCTAACTTCATATTTTTCAGAAAAAGTAATATTTTCAAATGAAAAGCAATGATAATCAACAGTATTTGTCTAGAATTTAAAACGCAAGAAGAAGTCTTTCTTCAATGAATGAAATTGTTGGCATAAATGGAGTCGGCGTCGACGTTATCGACCCTCCTTGGCGACGCCGGGCGTCTCCTTGGCAACATAGTCGAGCCATTTCCATTTTCTTACTCGTCTACTAGAGACTAGGTCTGCAAAATACTTCTAGACATCCAAGGGGAACTCTTTTGGGTATCACTTCATTAGCAACTTTCTTAAGTATAACCCTCTTTCTGGATTCTAGATGCTAGTGTGATTACAGAAGCTCACGTCCACAAAGTAAGTCCAATATTTCCAAGAGAGCCAGAAAGCCCTCGATTCTATGCACTAAGCGTAAGATGCTTTCTCAACATTAAAAGGCCAGACCACAAGAAGGCGATCTAACACAAATTGAATTTTTCTGCTAATCATTACCAACCAATATCTACAATATTTTTTCAATTCCATTTCACAAAAATTTCACTGGTCGTCATTTCTAATGCTGTATATAGTACATTATTTTTAAATGCATTAAGATATTTTTTGCAATTTGAAGACAAAAAATAAAAAAGCCTGCTCTTGTTGTGGTTTTTATGTCAATTAAAAATAATTCTATGTGAATTGAAGATAATTCAAGTAAATTCAAAAAGGAATTTAAAAAAATTTTGACGAATTCAGAAAGAATTCAAGACAATTTTATATCAAGAAGAATTTAAAGAATTGTAAACGATTTTAAAAGATTTCTTTTGCAATTAGTAAGATTTCAAGATATTGTGAATGATTTTAAAGAATTGTAGAGATCACAAAAGATTTAAAAGGATTCTAAGAAATTTCAATCGATTAAAAAAATGTCATCGTATTTCAATAAGATGTATATTTAAAGATTTTAATTAATTTAAGAATGCAAAGAAATTTTAAATGATAAAATGAATTTTTAAGAAATTTTACAGGATTTAAAATATTGTAAAATAGATTTTAAGTAATTTCAACGAAATTTGAAAATTTTTCAAGCAATTAAAAAAATTTACCAGGATTTTGAAAAAAAATTGTTCAAAAGATTTTAAAAAATTGCATGAATAAAAAATATTTTCAGTTTTAAAAGATTGAATTTCCTATTATGTATTTTAATAATCCGGAAAAGTTTTTTCAACCCGGAAATGACCCTGAATTATCCTATAATACTAATATCAGTAATTTTCCAGATGATTCAACTTTACCAATTGAACCAAGGTGACTAAATATTTGGTTTTCAATCAAAAAGATGTACTTTATGGTCTAAATCTTGAAAATAGGGGACATTTGGGACGTCAGCTAAATATAGGGGCCAATGGAGCATGATGTAGGGACCGGTCTGTAAGACCTGCAAATATGTACTAGGTTTTTTACAGTTATAATTACCACTCCACAAACATTAGAGATAATTCACGACGCTCATTGAGTACAAACCTATGTAATCAGTCACACATTCTTCGTTGTTAATCGTTCATCCAGGAGGATGCGATTAGTTACTTGGCTGTGGTTTAATTGGCAACATTAACAGATAAGGGGAGCATCCGCAATTTTACTGCAAAAGGGGTCGTTCTTCAGCTTCGACAATCATTTGAGACGTAAACAGGAAAATTTCACGTTTCAACGATGGTGCGGATCGTTCCGCATGGTTAAAGAAGCATGTTTTATTGCTTTTTTTCTCCTTTCATTCTTTCTACTTCTCCTTTTCTCTCCTCATCAAGAGTAACCCTGCACAACGTAAGTAAACCTAATGCATTTCACCTAGAATTTGAAATTAACGACCCACGTCTCGATTCCTGCGATCGTCGCAAGGAACAATCCTTCTTGGAAAAATATACATACAGTCTTGGATACCGAAACGAAATAATAACATTTCCGTTATGAATCGATGTACGTCGTATTGCAAAACTTTGCATATAGAGAATATGAAGACAAATAGTTATGAGGAATGCACATATCAAAATTTAAGGTTGGATAATTCTTGAGATAAGAGAATTATTAAAAATATTAAGTATTTGGTGAACAACAGTTCTCTGTGTCCAATCACTTAAATTTTAAGAAAATATATTTTTCCATGCAGATCATAGAGAGCTGATATGACCCCAAACGCAACTGAGACTACATTAATAATTTAATATCTCTTTGGTCGTCATTACCGTAATATTGTTATATATCAAACTCTGTCAGAAAAGCGTTCGCCAGTAGCGTGAATGTGTTAAGATGGTAGCCGTAAAGTCGTAAACGTGAACTGCAACCAGCCTTAAATCACGAGCAAAGTCCGTTAGTGATTCTTTTTAAATCGATGGAATGCAACTCGCATGCTTGTATTTATTCCCTTAGTGCAATTGAACAAAAAATAGAGAAAATCTGCTACTTTCTAAACAGCTTGAATAAAAGAAGTCAAAAAATTGTATCATTAAATGAAAGTCTAAAAAATGCTGTTAAATCGCAGAACAGACTAAAAACATACAGAGTTATATGAAAGCTTATGCAACAATATGGCACCTTGTGGATAGGAGGCATTTTTTATGAAAATTAATGGTGCTCGTAATGTCGGGAAGAGTATTAGAGAAACAGAAAAACGCTCGTCAGTGAAGTGAAAATCTCACCAGATCTATCAAGATTTAATGATACTAAATCGATACTAAACACGACTATAGTTCTTGATAAAAAGTTCATTTTACCGTAAACTTGGGATTGCCTACTTAAAAGAAAAGGATGTATTTGAAAATTATGCTAAGTTAAGTGACAAAATCGATTCATTTTTTAATTAATTTTTTAGTTCAATTAAAATTGAAAAGTACACTCGAAGAAATTTAGAGCGTATATTATCTACCAAATCGCTTGTATAGTGTGGTGGTGGTGTTGTTGGTTTTCTACATAGAAATATTACCCATCCGTTGAAAGAACATTAAATAAAAACGTTTATGTGATCATTTAACACGATTGAACCGAGAAACAGACATTGCAGTCTATGTTGTTCTTGCTCTAACGATCCCTCGGAACTAAATTGACCGATAGATCGAAAACAATTATCTTCGTAATTTACGAGATTTGATTTGTGAACCGTAAAGCTCAGAAAAGAGAAAATCGCATTTATACAGCCACTGCTGTGTTTTCCTTCCACTTTTGTCATTAACGTTAAATTTACTGAATGCCAATTGCATAACGGAAGAGAAATCTTGCTACGAATTTATTGACCGAAACGAGACACAACAAATAGTTATGCATTTGTTTAAACATAATATCCTTCCAAAAATCCGTTTGGAAATCAGACCTCATGGAGTAGCGTACATAGGATACTTTTTTGTCGCATATAGGGTCACATTTTTAAACTCAAAGGTATCTTTTTTTTTTAAATGAGATCATTTTTGCAATGTGAGCAGCAATAAGAGCGTTGTAGTTTCTATGTAAATGAATTTTATACTAATAACCAAAATAATCTAAAAATATCCCAAAACTAGGATTCTGTTCAATAAAAAGATGGATTTTCAATTAAATATTCAAATTTTCGACGATTTCGTAGTTCAATTTGCAACGTATTGTCATCGAAAAATGTAATAAAAATTTAAACTCACTTGAGAAAAAACCAATAAAGTAAAGCCAATAAAATTTAAAGAAGAATCTTAGGAGAATTCAAGGTTAATTAAAAATAAATCTCACGTCAATTGAAAATTATTTATATGGATTCAAGAGAAATTTAAGAAAATTTTGCGCGAATTGGAAAGAATTCATAAATAATTTAAGGTTAATTGAAAAAATTTTTAACGAATATATATATATATATATATGTTATAAAGAGGTTTAGACGATTTTAAACGTTTTTTTTTGCACGATTTCAAGATATTTTGAATTGATTTAAAATAATTTCAAGAGAATTATAAGAATCACAGAAGATTTTTGTGACGCGCATGGCGAGCAAAATTTTATTATTGCAATCAGAACTTAACTAAAAGGCCAGAAACGGGGCTAAAAGGATGTGGAATTCGCCTTTTCCCATGGGCCGGGTCGTCTCCTTTCCACCCAAAACGAATTAGGATTAGAATTGAATTTCTATTGACGCGTTAATGGCATAAATTATTCGCTATATGGCCTCCGAGTAAGTAGAGCTATTTGATAACGGACTGGAAAAATGTTACAAAACGTAAATGAAAGGTCCTAACATTTGGTTAATATTAATAACTGCTCGTGCTCAGAATTCAAAAAGTAATAAGCTTCTTCTTCATTTACTGAAGTCTCCGTAAATCCTTGCGGGATTGGTTATGAAGAAAAAGCTGATGTTGTCAGACGAAGAAAGAGAATAAACGCGCTGTTGAACAGAGAAATTAGGAATGTTGTCAGAAAGCTAACAATTAAAAATTCCATCGGCAATTATAAATAAGTTGTGTAATTTAATAAGTAGAGATGCTTCTTAAATAAGAGATACAGTAACACTTAAATAAGACTTTTGATGGAGTAAAAGAATATAATAAAAGAGAGAGGAAAAGTATTAGAATATTCCAACATTATCGCCTTATGAACCCACGGTTTAAAAATTTACGTAATTTGGAGAAAAAAAATACCATAGGCGAAATTGAAACTATATAGCTTATGAACGCTGCAACACTATATTAAATTCTATCTTCAATATGCCATAATTACTGGTTCATTGAACTTTCGATAATAAATCAAATAAAGATGTATAAAATGATGAAATGCAAGAGTTGCAAACATAATTACAATGTAAAAGTAAATAAAATTTATTAGACTTTTTGATTAATCAGGCTCTGAAATATTCTAGGTGGTAAAATTGAAAACATTTTTGTAAATGCATTCATTACATGTTATACTTTCTCGTCAGATACCTTTTTGCCTGGAAAGCGTGGACAAATTGAGGAACAAATGTCCAAAGGAACATTGCCGCAGGGGGCATTCGCTTCGGTGAAAGTCACGAAGACAGTTAACACCGATTATATGCGTGGGGAATAATCACGATCATTATAATAAAGGTATTTCGTATAAAAAAAAAACAGATAAATAAAAGTTCGCGACTAATAACTAATAAGCTGTAGAAAAGATTAACAATCCGCCTGAGAAAGTGATACGCGTATGTGTTTTCTCTTCAAGCATTTATTTTGTATTCATTGAGTTGCATTACGAATCTAAATGCACTTTTAGGCACAAGGGCAGAGAAACCAATCGTTAAATACTTTTTACGTCAGGGGAAGTCTTCGATTCTTTAATGGCTTTGACTTTTATAGAAAGTGCTTAGAGATTTAGAGATAAGACTAATATAAGGTTAAAAATGAAAAAGAAAAAAAGCTTAAAGCATTTATACTGTGAGTTTAAAAGTTTAAAGAAAAAACATGAATTAAAACAAAAATAAAAACAAAAAACAGTAATTAAGGCCATCATTAAGATGTTAATGCTTAACGTCCCGCTGTGCATTATGCTCTGATGGTGATATAAACTTTAACCACGAGAAAATAATGAAAGATGTTCCATTATATTTCGCGTCCGATTATAAGCAAATTTTTATTGATTTCAGCAAGGATATAAGAAAATATTCTATTTAAAAAATTAGATATGATATTCGAATTAATTGATGATAAAAAGTATTGCTCTTAAGATATATGTCTAGATAGTTTCCTAGATCGTATTTACCGCGACGAATGTCCTTCTTTCAACGCTGATCTGAGTGGATGAGTTCTCTTTTGTTATGATGCGTAACACGTAATTAAGAACAAGTCATAAATAATTTTCTGAATTGTGTTTCATCACGATTGCAGTAGAAACTGAATGTAAATAAAGAAAAGCGAGATGATTGAAGAAATGTGTGTAAATCCATAAAAATTTGTAAAACTGCTACAATCTAGAATTCTCTATCTTATCCGATCCCTTATACAGTTTTGCTCGTTGCTATGATTACTGTCCTAAACCTGATTTAAATCTGTGGAAAATAACTGAATAAAACATTTCTAGAACACGAAAGAAAAACTAAATAACGAAAGACCAAAGTTCTTGAACACGTTCGAGGTCAAAAGAGATGGCACTCGATGTGACAAAACCAGATCGTAATGTACCGTTAAAACTTGCTTATAGACATCTTGCCTCTTCTTTGGAAATAGCCTTTCATTTGTATCCATCGATTCTTTAAATGCAACCTGACGTTTCGAAATAAAAACGAGTCTATTGGTTTAAATCAAAACAAAAACGCTTATCGATTCATTCAAGCGGTATTTAATTCCCTGCATAGCAAATCAGTCATTGTTTTTTTTTAATAACACAAAAAATATAGTGAAAAAATTGTATAATAACTGTTGTAGGTGTGATGAAACACAAAATTATAATATTTACGCAAGCTTAAGAATTTCATGTTGCAAGTTTTATGAGTAATTTGTAATGACACAAATCCTACCTGATAATACTGCAGATGAAGAATCCATCCTTAATTTCTAAGCACTGAATGTCAATTTATAAGCAGGAACTGAACTCACCTGAAATAAAAAGAAGAAATTTTTATTTATATATTTATTAGATCAATGTATGTCATTTAAATTGATTTAAACATTTGAAATAATAATAGTTTTGTAAATATGTGGATAATAAAATTGCATAATTGGATTCTGGTAGATTTAAAATTTCTGTAATACCGACGTTGGACTTGGAATGTTTCACGATTCCTTCAATATGCGGCGCCACTAGCTTGAGATAGATAATTCCCCAGATGATATCGATGATATGCAGCAACTCTGCTATGCACTTTCATATCACATATATTTATATTGAAAAATTGATCTGATTGATTACCAAACGTTTATGGTTAAAAATTTTACTAAACTCTATGATCTGCCAAAAGAATAAGGAAAAAATTTAAATAAAAACAGTACAAAAAATTGAATGAAATTATCTTTTATAATAGAGGTAATTAATGCCAGTTTGAACTATGGTCACATAAAATAACTTTATTTCAGATTTAAGAAAGAATTATATAAGCTTAAAATTTTAGTAGATAGAAACCTAATTTGAAAAATCACCTTCATTATCATCCCAATAAAAAAATATTATCCGCGCGAAACGACAATCCAAATTTAAATAAGTTGACCTTCCCTCCATAAACTATAATCCAGTGTCTAAAACATAATGTTTTTATAAAAGCCACTAACTCCTTTTGATTCATGCAACATTTTGATTAGAAAAAGGAAATTGTATTTACCAAGATAAATTAGGTGAAACTCAATTGTCTTTAAAAATATCTTATTTTATTGTTGAAATGAATAATAAAAACATTATAACACCACTGAAACTTGAAAGGATTCTGCGTTCTATCAAATCTCGCAATGTCTCAATTCGAAAATGCAGTAACAAAAGATCTCACTTTGATATTCGATACTGGCTTTGATTTTTTAAAGGAAGAATATTTGTATCAGATGTTGCATTTGTAAAAAAAAACACAATAAATACCAAATCACTTTTAGATGTGTATTGTATTAAGGAAAGTAAGCTTTGACAAAATGTGTTCCAAAGATGACAATTAAGATATATAAATCTTAATATCGACAGCCCTCGAACTATACAGACCTCGATCTGACATACTTGTATATCGCGAATCCAATTAAGTTCTTTAACCCTCGCATTGGATCCGAGGGTTGAGTTCAACATCATTCTGAGTCTTTTAGTTTTAATCTTTTAATGAAATCGAAGGTCTACAAATAAAAGCACCCAATCGAAGAACTTGATTTTCACTTCACTACAACCGCAAGGGAAAATTCCAGAACAATTCAAAACAATGGACAGCAAATACATTAAAAAAGCAAAAATAGTCTCTGCAAATGGAAAATATTTTGGAATTAACTCAACAAGTTTTCTCACGCAGTTAAATAAATTACCACTAAGGATGTTAAGTTTTCCAATTACATAATTACGCAAGATACAAACCGTCTAACATAAAATAAAACAAATGATCCTGCACTTTAAGCCTATTCAATTTGTACACCACAGTTTTCAAATGAGAGAATATAACTTCCTAAGATGGGGGAGGAGACCACTCATTTATTGAGATCACCTAATTAAAGGCCGTTTTTCCCCTCAACCACTTCACTTCTCTTATTGTTACCAGCAAGCGAAATTGTGAAAGCGATTATGCAGATCGTCTACTGAGAAATCACTCAGCGCAGCATTTACACAATTTAATTATTAGTAGCCGCTTCTTCCTGAGAAAAACTTAAAATGCAGATACCTCTTGTCGTCTCTAGTACGCTTTTTAGAACGACATAACAATTTTTTGCTCGTGAATTTTAGCATACAATGTGCACAAGATAAGTCAGGAATATAGGCGAAATTATGAAAATTTCTGTTTTATCGTCAATCAAGATAAATGTTCAAATCAGTTGAGTCACAAGAGAAACAAAGTTCAGTTGTTACGTCAGGTTAACTTTACGATTGAATCAACCCAAAGTTCAATTTTCGATTTTCTCTTAAATCTGTAAATCGATATGAAGGTAATGTTATTTGATGTTGTTCAGGAACTTAATATACATATATATATAATCTGTTATAATCTTGCTGTATTGTTAATCGAAAAATGTTTAATTGAGAATGGAAATTTAAATGTCCTTTTTTGGTTTATCCTTCTCATATGAGAATTCGTTCACTCTCATGAGTAGGAGTTGCTGTAGGCGTATCTAGTACACGATAATCCTTTCTCCTTACATCTCCGCAACTATACACTGAACACAGTTCAGTAGTTCTGATCGGTCACGATTCTTCAATGAACCTCCGTGAACAAGCAATTCGTTCAACAGTTCAACTCGGTGTTGAAGAAACGAGACAGTTCGCATTTGTTATCAGAGTATTATCTTTCCTCTTTTATAAGAAATTATTGCGAATTTCGTAAGGAATGTTGCAGCATATCTAAAGCTATAAGAGATGAAATGGATTTGAACATATGTGATGGAGAGAGTGGCATGTACTACAATTCTGGTAAACTACACAAAAATTGCTGAATTGTGAGCATAATTAAAAGTAAAAGTATCCTTCATTTCTTTCCATTTAGCCCACCCTTTCGGTAATTCGAAAATTCCGCCTGCATAAATGTGAAAAATCAGATGGAATAGAGCTTTTAAATTTTGAAAGCAACCTCCACAACGTCGATTCACTATAACGTCATCCTCTTCGTACACTTCACAAATTATTTTACACGTTGTGCAGCATTTTCACCTTTTCTTAAAATTAATGCAACTTCTGTTTAGCGATTTTCAAAACACAATAAGAAAACACAACACACCAATCGCGACCGAACTTCACTGAAATAGAATCTCAAATGATATGTTTCAAATGCTACAAGCACCATGTGTTTGTAAACAGTATGACAGCTTACGGAATCCTCGAACACATTCTTGTTGAAAACGCTCAGAACTTTTCGGAAAACCCAATATATTCCATAAAAATGTTAAGAAATTTCCCTAAGAAGATCTTGGGGTACATTTACCAAATTTTTTTACAGAGGCGTTGAAAAATTGTGAGTGATTGTTGAACATGTCCTCGTCGTTTCATCACAAGAGGTCGTTGTAACAGAAGGCAAGTATTTTTAACCGACCTACGCGACTCAAAAACTTCCAATGCCTTTTAGACGGCGGACATGACGTCATGAGCATCAGCTGCCAGGGTATAAATTAAAGGAAGTCATCCCATTCTTCCATTCATAAATCGAGGAAAACGTTTTGTAAGAAAATGTTGTCCATGTTCGAAGTCCGTATATATATTATTAAATTTCATGTATTCTTATCAAGTTCGTTTATTAAAAATTGTATTATTAAATAAAAAATAATTGC
Organism: Synergus laeviventris; assembly: GCA_032275145.1. Taxonomy (NCBI): domain Eukaryota; kingdom Metazoa; phylum Arthropoda; class Insecta; order Hymenoptera; family Cynipidae; genus Synergus; species Synergus laeviventris. Next base: position 6,022,584 of record JAUESI010000018.1, on the reverse strand, counting down.
TAACTCAGTGTTATTGTTTTATGAAACAGCATGGATTGTTTTTTTGTACACAAGTCTATCTCGTGAGTGCAAAAAGATGCGTTTCACGTGTCAAGAAGGTTTAAAAATGTCTTTTTGTTACGTCTTCCGTTGTTTTCGTAAGCCCATTTGACCTCGAACTCAAGGAAATTTTTTTCACATCCTGCTAAAAAGTAGGATAGCAAGGTATGAAATTCATGCACATTGTTTGGATAAAGATAAAACCCGTATGTGCAAAAAGCAGAAAGTACTGTCTTTTGTGAATTTTAAAATTCGTTACGCTTTAATCCATTCGCGTTTCCTATACTCTCTGAGGAACTAGTTCCTATAACCATAATTAAAATAATTAAAGGTATAACAGAAAGAAAGCACAAGTTCTTGATAAAATTAATACCTTGTTTTATTCCCAAATCCTAATTTACAACATCTTGCCACTGGCAATATTTTAAATGATCCAAGTTCTGCCAGATCTGCTTTAAATTGTCGAAAAACTAAAAAAAAACCGATTTGAATTTTTCGCGTTCTTCATGACAAGATCGATAGTTAAAAATGAATCCAAGAGTTCACCGCGCAGTAATGGTACAGTTGCAACGTGAAGGACCTATAACGATCGCTTCGCAGGAAACGTAGAAATATATCAAATCAATGGCAACACGACGCATGGATTGAACTCTCCACATTCTCCTTGCAGATTACGTCACAAGTGGAATTAAATCGAATAGGTAATTCAAACGAGCAATGCGATTAAGGGAACATGGCTTCGGTCTAAGTTAGTGGCTTTTACTGGTCTCGTATTAAGTTTCGAACCGTTTACGCCGTTTTGAGTGTACTTGTTTTTAATCTACGAGGAAAATAACAGAGAACAATAAAGAAGAAATGTAGAATTGATTTGAAGACATAGTTTATCTTTCATAAATTTCAACAAACAAACTTTATCAACACTTTAATCAGTCTAAGTTTGAAAATTCAAGATTGCAAAGTCGAGTTTTGAGAAATGCTTCAAACTGTAGTCTTTCCAGAAATCAGAAAAAAATTGTTTACAGGGTGGCCATAAGATTCTTTTAATTCATTTAAATCCCTATAGAAACCTCCTAAAAACCCTTAAAATGATTGAAAATCTCTTGATATCTTTAAAATTTCAAAGAATGCCTGGAAGTCCTTTATATAACCCTTCGGAATCCTTCAAAAGCTTCTAAAATTTAAAAAATAAACTATAAAAGCTATATATAAAATATATAGTAGCATAAATGTCAATCTCTATTAAGAGATCAACAGATTGAAGAGGGATATTCTCAATCCGTTGCTATTTGCCAAAGCACATCCTGTTGCCACCAATCGGTTAAAACAATGTTTGTATAAACATTTCCTGGAGGCGACTATCTTTAAGCCGCCATCCTAGGGAAAAGGATCAACCATCAGAGGAGTTAGTCGTCTTGAGGACACATTGACTCAAGAAGAGGGCATTTGAACGCGAATCATATTATACCTATACTATATTTGTTGTACGGCAGTCTGTCATTCTATCAGTATTATATTGGTTAACTTCTGTAGCCTACGAGGCATTAATTTATAATAAAAATTCAGGCTACAAGACATTCGCCTGTACTCTCTAAACTGGAATCAATGAAACATCAGTGAAATGTCACTGATTTCCAGTTAAACTCCATTGATTCTCAGTAAGAGTATTTTTTCACGATTTTAATCAGTGAAAAATCTACTGGAAATCAGGGAAAAGTGAATGAAATTTCCAGTAATTTAGTAACGATTACTAAAAATTGCAGTGACTTTTCACTGATTCTCAGTGGATTTTGAGAAGAAAGTCACTGAAAATGAGTGAACTTCCACTGATTCAATTTTAAAGAGTAACTAACGAGATAATAATGCACATGTTTCAAACATCAGATCCAAAATTGGTATCAAACATGAAGGGCCAATGAACCAGATGAGGGAAGGTTCGACAACGAACTTTATATCGTTGGCGAGCAACGCGGTTCTGAGTGTGCCTTGAAATGCCAGGAATACCGGGTGATCTAAAAATACCGGAAATCGGACGAAAGGCGTGACATGGTTACAGCGTTTGGATTGATGCCCGAGAGAGGTCCCCTGTTTATTAACAGGACGACAATTAAGGAACAATGAACCAGCATGCAGAAGACGCTTATTGCTGACTAATCGACAGTGATATTTCAAAACTAGAGCATCTGAGACGTCATCTTTTACGTCCAACTTGCTCTAAGATCGCAGGAATTATATTACTTTAAATTAAATTGAATTAAACATTCCTAAATAAAAAATTCAAGGATTCGAATATCTACAGATAAGTAGTTAGAGAGAAATACCTATGGATCTCTGATATCATGCGAGACACATCCGACTAATGCAAATTAAGAACCAAATGAGAAGAAATATATTAATTTCTGATTCTTTCATATAATTTAATTTTATGTGCACAATAAAGTGAGAGTGACTTTACTACTTGAGTTGATTGTCTTTATGCAATTGTATGCTAATTCTCGCTTCAGCTGTTTCTAGTGAATTGCGGTGGTCGTTTCACACAATTCTGTATAATCAACCTATACCGAAGAATGTAAATTTTGTTTCTTTTACAAAGTTATGTTGTATAAGAGGGAAACAAATAGTTATTCCCACGTGTTAGGTCAGGGGAGTATAGATACATAATATTAGCGATAATCCACGCTGAAAAAATGTCTTCAAGATAATTGGACAATTTATGGTACTTATAGTAATTATGGTGGAACCTTTAATGTTTATTCTGATATTTCCCCATTTATAGTGAAAAGTCTTAATTAAATTAAATAAGTGTAATTAATCTTTCCGTCGTAGTTTATAATATACTAAACCTTGAATTCCGTCATGTTTTATTTTTAGAATACATTTAATCTAATATTCAAGAGTTGAGTTTTGAGAAGAGGAAAAAGAGGGTGTGTGTGTTTCCATTGAAAATGAGCTGAAAATGACTATTAGCGCGAAAAAATGAGCTAATTCGATGGTTATCTGTCGTTATATGTCGATTCAACGTGTATTGAAAGACTAGAGAGGTAAAAGTGAGGAAAAAAGTTTCGATCGGAGTCTCTCAACGAGGGCGCAGTGAACTTGATGTCGCGACGGAGTATGGCGCCGGAAAATGGCGTCTGAGGTCGATACGCGGAGTAATATATGTGTGGATTCGCATCCCCTGGAAAAATTACATACATAGCTAGAAGGGAGGCGATGAATTAAAGATAGACTGACTGGACCCTCTATGACCTTGAGGCTATCGGACTCATAGATACGCGGTTATGCTTTGGCTCGTTGGCGCGATCTAATTTTTACAGTAATAATAATAATGGTTCAAGGCCACACTTATATATATAAATGCTTTAGTTAGAAAGGTGTGTTTTCCTCAAGCGCGGGATTCTTCACGTAAAATTGAAATATCATCTACCATAAATTCCAAATCAACAACAAGAATGGGATTTATAAGCGAAAATAGTAGTTTTTTATATCTTTGATGGCTTTACCTCAAAAAGTATTGTCTTGGAAGGCTACAGTGACATTCGCTTTTCTCCTTTCACATTCCATTTATACTTGAACATTCGAAAAACCGTTACAAATCTAAATGACAATAAGACGTGAATGAGTCATCTTACGCGACCTAATGCAAAGTAGGTACTTCAAGTTTAAACAACGTTAATTCTTATAAAAAGAATGCCATTGAGTAAAAACATCAATGCAATTTTTAGAAACAATCGTTAATTGCAATCAATACCATATGCATCACATCCTAGTTTTTAATTTCTCCAACATATATCTGTCTCACATTATGGTTTTAGCTAAATATAAATTTCCTACTCATCAGAATCTTTGACTAACCATACTAAAACTGTCTTTCCGTAAAAAGAAGGCTCAAAAAATTCTGCGTAAGAATTTTCGAGTTCAAAAGAGGTGTTGGAAATTTGAGTATGCTCTCTTTTCTTCGAGTGATTCTGCATCTCTACTCGCCATCTAAGCATATCCGCGAGTTCCGTGACTTTTGAGACTCGCCCGTTACTTTCTATTTCTGCATACCAAGCGACGACCTTGGGAGTGACCTTCGGCATAGAAACAACTGCGAATCATCGCAGCGAAACACGCAAGGTGTATCCATCTCGTAATCACCGGGCGGAATTAAACGGTCAAATTGGCGGGTGCGTGCTCCTCAGATTTTAGAAAGGAGCTGAAAACGACGAACAAGAAAGCCAAGAAGAAGAGTCTGCGCCCTCGCAAATTCCGAAGCCTCCGGAGCCATGGACGAGAGTCTAATTTATGCGGTTCTCACCAAAAGAGAGAAAAAGAGACGGAAACTATGCTAAGAAAAGAAAAGGAGAATGAAGAGTAAAGATAAAATATAAGAAGTAAAGTCTCAAAAAAAGGAGGATGCAGATAAATAAGGGGAAGAGTCAGAAGAGAAAAGGGGAAATGAGAAACAATTAACTAATTATTCCCAAAGGCAGATAATGTCTGTTGAATTTCAAGTTTCAGGTATTCTTACTCGTAAGGAAATTACGAGAAATTACAATGTAATTAAAATACGTGTTGGGAAACACTTGGCATTGATAAAAATTGAGCGAGCACGTGGAATGAAGTCATTAGAAAGGAGTGTACACTGTACACTCAATACGAAATGAACATAAGTTATTCGGCTGTGACCTCAAATTAATTTCCAACAGATTACATGAATTTGCAGTAACTTATAGACTTATACTCTTGTATATTCTTACATATCTACGAGGAAGCAGTTGCTTATAGTGAAATAAAGTAAGATTCAACTATGTTAAGTGATTTGCATAACCTGAAATTCCTCAACAGGGGGTCTTGCATGGCGAACAAAGTTTGAGATGAAATCTTGATTAGAATTCGCATGAAATCTACCCAGTCTATACGTGACCTCTGGCAATTAAAACAAAACCCTCGACGTGAGTAATTAAGTCGAATTAATGATTTTCTTCCGCAAAAGTTCATAGTTGAAATGCATACCAAATTCATTTACACAACATCGTGTCATTCAATAGCTTTCTCAAAACTATGATCGAGACATTCATTTAACGGGCTTACTTCCTCAGACACGGCCCAGAATGTATTTCTAAGTCTCGTATTATAATAAAATATAAATGCGCTTTGCATTTTGATGACACGGTGAAAGCAAATTCAGAAATTACAACCTGTGAAAATTAATCGACCAACGGATTGCCCATAGGAACCGCCTAACGGTTATACTGCGAAGTTTTCAAGTTGCAATCGCAATATTATTATATTTTTCAGGACTAAGAGAAAAAAAAATTAGGGTATATAGGATACTTTTCTGTTGCACATATGGTACTTCTTTAAAGTTCAAAGGGTGCCTTTCTTTTTGAACAATAGTTTTGTAAATATCCAGAATAATCCCAAAATAATATCCTAAAACTGCGAGATTCTTTTCAACCAAAAAAATGGATATAGTTGAATTTCCAACAAAGAAAATGGGAAAAATGGGAATTTTCTTAAAAACAAGGGAAAAGAGGAATTCTTAAAAAGGGGGAAATAAGGAAAATATAGATTTTGTGTAAATGTAAAGAAAATTTTACACTATTGACTGAAAATCAAATACTTTAGGGACTGAATCTTAAAAATAGGAGACATAAAAAATAGGGACCTCGCAGCTGAATATAGGGGCCAATAGGGGATACAGGGACCGATCTGTATTTTTATATCATAAAAGTTACATACTATGAAGACCAAAAACTACATAATTCAAGATATACATATCCATTTCTTCTAAGTAATAGATAACAAAATTTTCTGAAATATGTAGTGGAATAAGAAAAAACAGAACATTTTCGCCTTCAGATTCGTATTCAACAGAAAAAAACCTATTGAAATGTCCCATCAATTGCAAATAAACAAAATCTTGTTACCTACAGTTGTAATTATCCAAGGGACAATATCTAAATCAATTCAAAGTAAAGTAATTTAGTTTCTTGTAATGATAGAATAAGTAAGTGCGGAATGAACTAAATTAAAGGCAATGAAAAATCTTTGATTTGGAAGGAAGAAGCTCTTCAATACACTTCGTGTCGATTGCACAACTTTTTCAATTTCACGCTTCTTACGAAACGAATTATTCACTTGAGAAGTGAAAAAAGTTTAGTTTTCACTCAGCCATGAATTGGTTGTACCACTAAGGAGGAAATACGGAATTACTCAGCAATGACTTCATACAGATTGAATAAATCGAGGTTCTGTGATGTTGAAAGTGGATTCTTTTAGGAAGGACTAAAGTACGTATCCTCTTCAAAGAATATATATGTATTCAAAACTAGGAAATACTTATCGAAAGCTGCTAATTAAAAAAATGCTGACCTTAATTTCGTCAACTGGTAAAGAACCCTAACAAAATAATATAGAAACTTCCAAAAATTCCTACTGCATGTAAGAATTTCTACGATCAAATCCAGTTCTCTACCAAAAAACAGTATTTATAATACAGTATAAGAACCAAAGGTTTACAATGCAAAATCCAAATGCAGGTGTTGACAAAGAAAATGTAACATTTAGAATACACTGCTGACTGAGAATGTTCCATTTATGGAACACTATGGCTGGCAGTTAAACAAAAATAGTAAACGATTGTTTCAAGGCTTTCCCTTTTCGCTACTGAATTCTTGAACTTTAAACCCAGCATTCCGCCATTGCAAAAAAATTTAACAAGCTTGAAGCAAACAATCCTATTCTTACGAGTATGGTGCACATTGCACTCTGTACATGGAGGAGTTTTTCGCAAAGAGAATCTGTAGGAATTTTTGTAAAGCGTTGACTGCTCGATTATTATTACACCAATCTGGCAAGGCCGACTCGGAATGAGGCAGCAAACGTGAAAACATGCGGAACTTGTAAATTACACACAGCGAACACGTAGTCAGATAAGACTTAAAACCAGAGAATCGCCAAATCATTATTAGGTTTAAAAGGTGCATTTTTTGTCAAAAATTTGACGACCTCTGCAGTAGACAGAATCCCACTGAATCGAGGTCTCGCTGGCATTTTTCATATCGCCTAATTGCGCGATAATTAACGAGAAAAATGATCTTATTGCCCAATCCCTTCTAAAGTTGACCTTTTCATATTTGTCAAGCACACCCAAAGCGGACGATTTCAGGTCGCTGATTAGGACGCTCTACAATACGCATGAAAAAGACAAGTTCAGGGAGGAATTGAAGAAAAACTACTATTTCGGCATTACCGCGACCCCCGAGCGAAAGTGCAACGCTTATTCTTAGAGGCGAACGGATAAAAGAGAAAGGGTTGCTAGTGATGTTAAGTGAGAATGTTCTCTATAGAGTAAGAAGTCACGAAGAATATTCTAGGGTAATCAATTTTCTAACGCGCACCTAGGACAATCGCTTAACTCGATTATCTTTGAAAGACATTTATTTTAATTGCACTGAGTTGTTTTCGTTGCTAATTAAAATTGTATTCTGCAACGCTGAATTTTCTATGAGAGATCAAATAAAGCAATATGAATCAAATTAACATATAATTGCCGCTACTTTTAAACACTGTAAAACATGCTTATTAAAATAATAACCAAGGATTTACTATGTTATTCTAATTTGCACATCATTCTTTAAAAGTGTATGTTGCACGCGTCTTTAAACTCATTTTGAACTGTCTTAATTATACTTCAACCTGCTTCAACTTAGTAAGTCTTTGTGAAGTTAGGATCTTCTGAACTTTAAATTCGGAATTAAACAAAAAAGTGTTATAATAAATATTACTACGCTTTACGACCTTTTTTCAAGCCACTGTACGTATTACGCCTCAAATGGTACGTACCTTTCTTTTTGATCATTAGTTTTTGCAATGTGAGGAGCAAAAATGTTTGCTGTTGTGGTTTTTATGTAAATTAGTTTTGCAAATATCCAGAATAATCCCAAAATAACCCAAAACTGGAATTCTTTTCAATAAGAAAAAAAATGAAATTTAAACTAAATATTTCAATTTTCGCAAAATTCTAAGGAATTCAAAAGAATTTTAAAAAATTCTATCGAAACCAAAAAATTTTTAAAATAAATAAAGACAGATTTAATTAAATGCAAGGCGAATTCTTCAGGTAAACTTCAGGTAAATTCATCAAAATGTAAGATCAATTAAAAATAATTCTACGTGAATTCAAGAGATATTTAAAAACATTTTAGGCGAGTTCAGAAGAAATTATCAAGGATTCCAGACAATTTCATATCAACATGAATTTAAATGTGAATGATTTTAAGGAATTTCAAGGGAATTTTAGTGATTATGAAAGATTTAAAAAAATTCTAAGTTTTAATTGATTTACGTCTTGACGGTCTGAAACCGATTAATATCGTTATCACATGTTTATACCCTCATTTCTATAAAAATTGTATATAACTGGTAACTTGTTAAAAGTCATTTAGAATCTATAGGTAGAAAATATGAAAAATACTGATCAGTCGGCATTATGAAGGGAAAGGTTAAGACTTCCAGTTTCGTAGGGATAAATGTCTCCTTACGTAATTAAAGTTCTTTTCACTGGCATCAAATCGTTTGGTATACCTATCGCTATACATAATTAAAGGTCTTAGTTTCGCATTCGTGACATAATTATCAACCTCTGACTTACGCGCGACATAAACTTGTAACGGTTGTCACTTAAATAATATACTGATATATTCTAACTCTAAAATAATGTACTCTAACTGGTAACACCATACACGAGTGTTTACTTACTCATTATTTTATAAAGTTATAAGTATTATGAAAATGACCCAGTTTGTAAATTTAGTTTCGAAAAGAAACATCTTTTCTCAGACATAAATCTCAATTATAGTTGCTAATTGCCATGATATTCGTGTTTCTTTCTTTGATGAAGCGCTATGGGAAAGGCAAATGCTGAGTGCAACAAGGGCAATGGTGAAGCCAAGTTCAAGTTCACCCAAGGAAACGGAAACTGTTGAGGTTCGCACGTAACGAGATGAGTCAGATCGACAGACACTCGTTTAATGCTTTCATCAGTTTTGAATTCACAAGTTGCATTTAAAATTTTCATTTCCTTTAAAAAAATGTTATCATCAAAGCAATGACTAATGAGTAATGACTATCACTGGTGATGAGGTTCACTCTCTACCCTAGACTCAATTATATCAATTGAAAATTAAAAAAGTTATTGTTATTTATAATTGAAAAAAATTTATTTTTCAACTAACTTTTCTTGTGTTGATACGAATCAGATGACCAAATATTACTACACTTGATTAATTAATTAATGCTTCCTCCATGAGGAAGAAAATCATATATATGCCTCCAGGAAGTAAAGTGTTGATTGAATCAGCACAAAAATTTATTACATCTTCACAGCTAGTTTTAACATTTTGCAGAGACAATGCTGATTGTAAGTAACAAACAAACTTAAAACACATGATTCAAGCATTGAAGCAGAAAAGTATATAACCTGCATCAATGCACAGGTTAATTGAAATATAAAATTGTAGAAACAATAAGATGAGTGGGAGTAGAGAGAAGAAATAAAAGTGTAGGAGGAGTTGTTCACTGTATACAGTAATATAACATGAGGTGAACTAATGGTCTCAGATCTCAGTGATGATAATTCTGACGTAGACCACTGGTAAGATTACAGATGATCCTAATATAGAAAAGTGATGGCATAAAACTCTAGAATTGAAAAAAGACGAAACTCGAAAAGTATCGAATTAAGGATTGAGCAAGCATTGAATAAAAACATATTCATAGAAAGGTGCACTCGGTTGTTAGAAATGCATATTCCTTTTGCCTTGCTGCTTCATGTCGGCAGGGTTGGGTAAGTAAAATACCGTAGGTACATTCCAGGGTATTATATCTCCGATTATACGTCGAAAACACCAAATTCAAATCGAGTGGGGAGTTTTCTACGTGAAATCCGTAAATTAGATATGTAGAAAACCAGCCCCCTGTGGAACTCTGATGTTTAATGTGTTGACAGTGGCCGAGTAGTGGCGCCAGCTATGCAGTTGGCCTATGATCGTTGCAAATGCATGGCAAAATAATAATTTTAAAACTAATAACACATTAAGAGTATTTTACTGACATTTTTAAATAATCTTGGAGTGTTTTGAGTGATCATTGCATTATTTTTCATCTTCTAAGCGAAAGAAAACTAAATAAAACTGCTTTTAGATGTAAAAATTTCGGCTTTCTGAATATAAAGTTCCATGTTTTTGACTTGTTTTAACCATGCTTATTCGGTGAAAATAACAGATGGCAAATAGCAAATTTGGAAGTCAGTCTAACTACTGTTCTTCTCCTAATTGATAGGGTTTGAAAAACAATAAAAGAAAGCAAAAAGAAGCGGTGAAAATAACAAAAAACATGGGAGAGCCGAAAATTTCAGTCATTATCTGTATCTGTATCTGCATAAAAACTAAGATTCAGAACGGCATATTCGACAGTTGATTTTGGACTTTAGAGTCACTTTTTTAATGGTTCCAAAAAATAAAATAAAGCAACACCAACTGGAAGTGTTAATGAACTTCAAAACTTTATCTTTTAGTAACAGAAATTAATATCAACAAATGTATACATATTGGCTCGAGAATGAAATGTTTACATAAATGTTTTTTTTTCAACTGCTAGAATATGCTTTTTTATTAAGTCCAGTAACTTTGACCGCGTGTCGAAGGACGGGTTACGATCGACCTTCACCTCGTCCTTGAAAAGCAGCGACCAACACCAACAAAAGTGAAACAGAGAAGAAAACCTGACATACCGTTCAGCTCTTTATCGCAATAGTAATTCATGATTTCCGGACTTACGTCAGGATCTGAGTTTTTTATGCGTCATCACGTACATTCATTGTCCACCAATCTTGTTTGTTTTTTTTTCATGTACTGATTTTTCTTTTAAGAACACCATAATATGTCTCAATTAATCATTTTCCGGAATTTATTTATAAAAACAATTCTACAGGAAAAGAAAATCAAAGATTTTTGTCGTACTTAAAGAAAAAAAAAAATTTTATGAATCTCAATCTTTTCGTGATCAGTGGCAATATGATATTCCACCTGATACCACGCACACACATATATGTATACAACAATCTTTATAAAAAAGCTCATAATAACCTGAATGAAATTGTTGGAATAAAGTATCAAAAAGAAAAAAAAGCAGTGCGACAAGAATGCTAACTTTTCCTCTTAATTCGTTAGACTCATCTAGCCGGATTTCCATAGCACGCCAAGGATCTTTCAACGTTTTATTGACTTTTTCGGTAACATGTCAAGGCGTTCTAATTATAGAATTTCCATTTTGAAAAGATAAAAATATCGTATTTCAAATATTGACTAGTCTAAAATTCAAATAAAGTAAAAAGAACTATATTAGCACATTGCTTATTGCCTTTTACGATGGAAACAACCAAAAATATCGAAAACCACTATAGGTAAAAAGATCAACAACACTCATGAACTAAAGAAAAGGTTATAATCTTAACACTCCCGATAAAAAGTATCTTAAAAACAAATTGCTCAAACAATTTTAATTTGTAACACATATTCATTTAATTAATTACTTAATGTTTTATCTAGCTGATGATTTTCTGACTAATTTTTGTGATTAATTTATCTGTAATGCACAAACATTTGGATAAGGTTTGGCAGGAAGATATAAAGAGTCAACAAAAAATTTTATTCGGAAAGATCGAGGATATTCTTATAAATGGCTATATAAATAAAGATATTCGTGTCTACTTTGTTCTCTCTACAGTCATCCCCTTTTCTCTAAAAGCTAGCACAATAGAAGACATCGCCCACGTTCCATTACATTACATAAAGTGCTTGAAAGAAACCAAGAACAAAAGTATAAAAAGATATGTCAAATGTTGAACGGCTCTTTGAAATAATAAAAATAATAATAGTAGCTGATAGTAGTAGTAGTAAGAATGAATTAACTTTAAACTCTCTAAAATTGAATCTGTGGAAGTTCACTGATTTTCAGTGACTCTCTTTTCAAAGTTTCATTCAGCGAAAATCCACTGAGAATCAGTGAAATTACGGAAATTTTCAGTAATCGTCTCTAAACTAGTGAATGAAAATTTTAAGGAATTTTCACTGATTCAAGTTTAGAGAGAAGAGAGATAGAGAGAGAGAGAGAGAGAGATTCAAATGAAGATCGTATTATAGAAAATAAATATTACATCGAAAGCTTGACCCTCGACGCAATATTAAGTTTCAAAACAAAAAACCATCTAATTTTTAAAACCGAGTGAATTGTTTCCGCCTCAATTATTAAAGTATAGTGAATAAATCTAACAAAAAGAGACTTAAATAGAATTTGTTTCGATATTGTCGAGAAAGGAAATTGTCACTTTCTTGAGAAATAATGAATCCACTTCAGTGAAGAATTGGTGTCAAAGGTGATTGACCTTGAGCATAATGGTGCTGGATCCGTCGAGTAGAACAGTTTTACGTTGCTCCATTCATATCACTACTGGTCCTTTCGAGAATTACGAGGAGGACAAATTAAAAGAATTCTAAACTTCTATTACTCGAATTTTCAATAAGACTTTTTATATCTTTGAGATAGATATTTCTCGCTTTGGTTTGAAGGTATGAATCCATAATTTAAGATTATTATTAAGAATGCAGGAAATAGTCCAAATTCGCAATCAAAGTATTTGCGCCAGAAAAAAGTATGAGATTTAATCGCGTTTAGAATCACTTTTCACGAATCCTGCTTCGCGTTTGTGGTAGGTAATTAAAGGAGTAAGTTACCTCCAGGCCCAATTTGCAAAATTAGCGGCTCTTTGATACGCACGAAGGCGCCCGCTGTTTTGCGGAAGTTAATGTTTCTCGACCACGAAACAGTCGATGCCTTTCGTCCCTCTTACCCCTTTTTCTCGTCGCCCCTTCAAACAGTTCTCTGACCTACGTTACTGTTATTTCAGTCCATTTCAGTTTTTACGATCGGTAATGAAAAAAGTCCTTGCGACTACTATACTAAAAAAACCGTCATCGACACGTTCTTCCTTTTACAAAATCACTTGTTTTTAAGAATAAGAACTTGTCTGTACAGTCCTTTTCATCAAGCTTTTGAGTATCATAACAAATTTAAGAATAAAGCAATACATCTATACTATATACTGCTAAGGCACAATTATGTTTTACAGTTACCGAAAAATGATTTTACTAATAGAAACAATATATCGCTTCTTTTTAGATGAATTCAATTTTCCGTTACTCACTATTTCTAGTAACGGAATCAGTAAATTGTCTTTCTCGTTTTCATCGCCAGCGGAACGATAAAAGAAAGGTTAAAAGAATACAAATAAATGACTAGATCTTGAAAAGAAAGAAGTGCAATACCGAGATTTTCTTTAAAAAGAAATTACTCACCACAATTACCAGTGAACCAAAATTCCATAATTTTTTTTCAATTTCTTATCGCTTACCTGGAACAAACAGAAACCAAAACGATTATTAAAATATACAAATAATAATTAAGATGATTATGCGTAGAGTGTATAATTCTATGTAGGTATATTTAATCTTTATTATTTTACTTTTTTATTAAGAATAATTTATTTGGTAGCTAGAATTAAATTCCACTTTTTTTAGTTCTTAACAGTCAATAATAAAAAAAATGATCTGTAGAATACATGGAAAATAAAACCTCTGCCTTTTAATAATGAACAGACGTTATCAACATATAAGTGGAGAAAACCGGAAATTAGTGACCGGAAATTTGTAAGCACAAATACCCATTTTTGAATACATACATTATTTAAGAAATCTTTTATTTAAATATAAGTAACAAGATCCTAATTTTTGGAGTTCTCAGGCGTGCTTCGGAAGAGAAACGAAACCGACATTACGTAATGGAGCCAATTAACAACACATGTCTGCAACGATCGTGCGAGTACTTACAGTCGCGGAATGTTCAATTAACCTGTCGACTTTACTTATATACCGGGTGTATAATCATAAAAGCTCCTCTTAAGTGTATTATTATTTGAACCAAAAAATAACATGTACACTACTGATTAGCATTGTGAGTTGACTTGTTTTTGATCGTTGATTCAAAGATTACATTTTAAAGTAAAAATTATCAAAATTCTAACCGGTAGTGTAATCATACTGAAAAGTGCAGGAGTGATGTTAAATTTTTTCCCGAAATAATACAGATAATACATTTATAATATCAGCAGCTGTAAGAGAACACGAGATAAAAAATGGATGAGGAATATAATACATGCATATTTACTTAGAAAACGCTATAGCTGGCTATAGTATCTAAATATTAACTGAATCGAAATATTACTTTCCAAATAGAAAATTGTATGAAAAAGTTCTAATAAATCTTTTCAGACGATTTATTTTCTAATGGAGAAATCGGATCATTTACGTCAAGAAGCATATATGAAATATAATGCTTTTAACATCCTAATGGACGGCTTTATTTGTAAATCTCGCGAAGAGAAATTCAGTGCTGAACATGGACATAATTGTGTTCATTGAGCAGTGAATAATACTTCTTGCCTTTTTTCAAAAAGATCCATTTTCGTTCTAGGTGCACTAATCTTGTTCATCTTGTTCGATTCTGACCTACAACATGGCGTTCGCTTAACCCACTTATATTCACACAAAGTGGAATAGTATCAATGCAATTCATATGAGGATGAAATATTGAAAGTACAGCTTGATCATTCTAGACATCGTATTTTAACCTACGAAAGTCTGGATGTTATTGTTGTAAAAACGATTTGACGCTACGGTTATTTTAAAATGCAATACACGGAAAAATGTAGTCACTTAAAAACTCACAGACTTTGTTTCTTAAGCTTGAATACGTGAGAAAGTCTATTAAAATACGTTTACTATTTCATAAACTCTAATAGACTTTGCTGCGTTTTTAAAACCCTTTTATTTCAAAATAAAGTGTCTTTTTCTTCAGTAAATGTTCTTAAAAACTAATTTAACTTCTTCCTTCTACAG
>JAUESI010000018.1:5989042-6007446 GCA_032275145.1 Synergus laeviventris | reverse complement strand
CCCTTTTATTTCAAAATAAAGTGTCTTTTTCTTCAGTAAATGTTCTTAAAAACTAATTTAACTTCTTCCTTCTACAGAAATTATATTTTCATAATCATAATAAATAATATGATAAATAAAAATAAGATTAACAATTTTTCTGTAATAAAAACATCACCAAACCCGTTCCCACGGGCTTCGAATGTTGCGTGCCTTCGATTCTTCTGGGACTCTATCTATCCCAACTTGCGGAACATACCTTCGCATGATCGGTTTTACAACTTATTTATATTTCCTACATCTTTCTGTACTTCAGAAATTATAGTAATGAAATAAAAAAATAAATAAATATAAAATAAATATTTCCCTATATTAATTCTGACACTATATGTAGCAAGAGTGGATGCAGTTTACAAAATTCTCAGTGGCAAATTTTAACTCACTATTGCGTCGGGAACCGGATGGACAAGCCGGCGCGGGCGCATCAGAATGGAATGTACTTTGGTAACCGTGCCTTTGGCCTTTTTATCGAGCCATGATTATGTCTCGTAATTCTCGTAAGGCACGGCTCAAAACGCATCTTCTTGCAATAATGTTGCAGCCTATAACCCGAACTCGTTCTTTCATCAACAAGATGATTAAATTTCATCAATTTTTCACGTGGAGAGTAAATAAAATGTTGTCTCATCCATTGTTTATGTTTTCAAAGCCAAAGGATAACTAACTGAAGGGAAATAATTAGAAATGACCTGGCCAACTTAGAGGCAGCATCATTTCTCTTGTACAATAACAACTTTGAAATTATTAAGCATAATAGAAAATTTCTAATCAATTCTAGACGTACCTAAATTAGGTTGATCATATTCCGAGAGCATGACGACTACCATTATGAACAATTTCACGAGAGATCAATAAACCTCACACTTATCACAGGGTTGGTATTTTCGATCAAATCCACTGCCGGAATGCCAATAAAAAATAAAAAGCAGCAAAAATCGAAAGACCGGCACAAGATCAGAGACTTGTCCTCTCCCGAATGTTTAAACATCGAACAACAATGTGCGAAGGCACACTAAACACTCGCGAGGCGGCACATGTGGAAATCCTGCAGTAGCAGCTCTATGTGGACATACTGAATACAATTAACTGCCAAGTGACAACCAATACATTTTATCGTCACCGCAAACCAAAGACACAAAGATGAACTTTACCATCTTGCTTATTAATCTGTAGTACTCAACATATTATTATCTATTAAGCAGTGTATCAACTTCAATTATATAAACTTACATATATATAAAGGAATTAACGTTAAATGAATGTGTACACAACTTTTAAATTTGATTTTGTAGTAATCCAAAATAAGTGATTCAGGTTTGCAGAGACGATAGGATTATAAGCAATAGGCTTCTATTTGATTGTTTTTTAAGGCGCGACCCTTGTGCACACTAATTTGAACTATGTTTGGATTGAAAATTATGTAAAATTCTAGTTCCTTGGAAAAGTTACGCGTACCACGAACGATGGACAAGTCTGCCAGGCGGCTGCGTAAGACGGAATGTGCCATCTCTGGTGAATCAACCCCCTTCCCAATCCGAATCTCATGATTCCCTTCTTGTTACTTAACTCCCACCCCCGCACATGAAAGTGAACGAGCTGCCGACGATCCACGCTAATCTAACTTCAGAAGCCTGAACCGCACCGTTTGGCAGTATGCCGCGAACTTCACCTCGGCGGTGATTCGAGAATGTCTATGAAATATTACAATTTTTCAAAATTTAGAAACGTCAGTGCTGAAAAATAATTCATTGAATTAGAAAGGTAGTAAGAAATTTATTATAGGAAGTTTATCAAGGGAATGAGGCTAGATTTGCATTCGTGGGAATAGGCGGATTCTCAGATGCACGATTTTGACTTTGAAAATTATTCATTATTCAAAAAAAGAATTTAGATACGTCAACAAGATATTTGATAAAGTCAAAAGATAATCTCTGAATTTGAATTAGTTATCATTCTTACTAATTTCGATAAGTGACTCAATTCTAGCTATAAATAAGTTTTTTTATTAATCATTAGTAGTATAGAAAAAAACTGATTTATAACTAGAAATGCGTTCAGTAATTGAAATTCGTCAAAAATGATAACTGATTTAAATGTAGAGTAAATTGTTAATTTACCTGATTTTTATTTCGTCAAATTTCTGTTTGGCCTAATTGTAATTTTTTCCAACTATTATTTGCCCTAATTTTTAATTTTCGAAAAAAATGACAATTGTTATTCGATGAAATGAAAATTACGTTAATAGGAATTCGGAGAAATTGTAAAAAAATATTTCGATAAAATAAAAATGCGGTAAAATTGAATTTGGGGAGTTAATACTCCCCAGATGAACTCTGAAGTTGTAATTTACTAATACAATTTTTGTACACAGAGAAATCATGTAGTTTGATTTGTGATATTTTAATGGTGCGTAGGCTGGATAAGTTCTGTCTGTACTTAATTTTTAAAAATTAAATTATATTATAGATCGAGGTTAAACTGTCAATCGGTGGACTGTCAACTAGTCCCTGTTCTAATTCATGTTTCAATTGTTAAAGGAGAATTTAAATACATACAACTCAAGTTTTACAAGTTGAAAATTCACTTGATTTTTCCTTGGGCCCATAGTTTGAGCAAATATATATAGATGCAAATATCAATCTGAATCCTAGAAATAAATATCAGGAAATATTCTAATTATTAAAATAATTATTAAATAACCAAGAAAATAGAATTTTTCATTGCCTACCAAACGACAAAATTAGCGTCTATCATCTACTAATTCACGTCTTTCTAGTTTGAACTTAAGATTTATATGCAGGGCAGTTATAAATGAAAGCGTGATATGACTGGAAATTTCCGGTTAGTCACGTTAGCTAATGACGCATACAACAATTAAGCGCTAAACTCAAATTTTACAAGAGAATACAAATAGAAATTTAAAGAAAAAACGTATAAAGTCCATTAACGTATGGACGGAGGGAATGACTAAAAACATCTCATCAATGAAAAAAGCAAACCCATTCGGATTTAGATTTCCATAGAAGGAAAGAAAATGAAAACAAACGGAATGCAGTGTTTCTGTTCCTGATTTTTTCTTGCCTTCACTAATCGACATGTTTTCGAAAGGAGAAATCTGCAAGAGTCTTAGATAATTAAGAGAGACGGGAATTAGCAATTGTAGTCCATGTGCATAGCATTCTGCCACACTAGGTGTGTATTCTTGATTGCAAAGTGTGCAAGGACGCCGACTTGTGATTAATTGAGGTAAGCTATCGATCTCTCCCTTAATTTGCAAAGGAGAGAGTTCAAGATATTCATTTTGAGGCACGTGTGTAAAATTCGAAAGTACTCGATACAAGAAATATCGAAAATCAAGCAGAAAACAAGATTTCGTAACTGGAATCTTTGACGCGGTGCACTGATTTGGAGTCAGCATTTAAATTTTATTTCATTGCCAAGACTCCATGAAATTTTTATGAAATTTTATACAATCTTAACTTGATATATGTGAAGTACCCTAATTAAGGAATCAAATAATGAGTTAAAATATAAGAAAAATAAAAAAACAAATATAAGTGGAAAAAAATTCAATAACAATTCATGCAAAAGTGATTTGCCCTGGTGTCTCTCCAAATTAACTTTTTTAAATACAAAACATTACGTGACAATAGTGTTGCTTATATAAGGTCAACCAAGCAAGACGAAATACATTACAGGAAGTATTTTGTGTCATCTTCAATCAAGTAATTTTCCAACACTCCTCGTTTTTTACAAAAACGTCCAGGTGCTATACTACGCAATTATCATAAACCTATTTTCAGTAACTGACACTTGACATGCGTCTATACACGGAAAAAATAACTGGTCCACAAAATGGAAAAAGTTTGCGAAATTTTAACAAAATAGAATATCACTTTTCGACAGGACACATATTTTAAAAGAATTCGTATATATTTATCGGAAACTGGATCAGACTTATGAATATTTAGAAAAATGTTTACGAATTATTGACATTCATTATGATAATCACAGTTTACCAATTTTTATTCCATAGCAGTGTGTCAGATTGTCTAAAAAAAACTATCAATTTCTTAAAAACAGATGTATCCGGTTTTTGTAATACTGGAAATAGAGAATTCCTCAAACACAGAAACGAAAAAGTGAACTGCTAGTCAACAAAAGAGTCTAAAAAAGTTTTACAATTTTTCACAAAGTGCTTTATGCTGACAGGGTTCATCAGTTCTGTTCCATGAATTTCTCGGTTGTTTAGTGATAAAAGTGTGAATCCACGCGCCGACGCAGTGGATCGAGCTCCCCGGTGCCCGGGATAAACAAAATGAAGCTCGAGGTAGTTAATAATTTAATAATTAATAATGAGTATGTAATAATATTATTAATAATATTATTAATACACTCTTTAGATTTAAACATTTTTTCTTTAGATTCTATAAAGCCCCAATTGCTGGTAAAATCTCTTATTTCTAAAAATCACAATATATTTTATAAAATTCCTTAAAATACCGTGAAATTCTTTGATATTTCTAAAATTTCAATAAACAGTTTAAAAGAATATGAATTTTGAAAATTAAAGGTATAAAGGACTCCACACCAAATGTACAGTAAATGTCTTTTTGTGAAAAATTCGAAATAAAATCTTTTTTGTATTTTCGAACCTGAAAAGCAAATCCGTAAGAAAAATGGACGGTTTTTTAACACAAAATTGTCAAAGTTTCCATTTTTACATCTATGTTAATAAGAAAATGCTCATTTTAGAGAAAGGTTTTTTTTTCTCCTAAACTCTTTGTATACTTTTATCTTTCTAAAGTTAATAAAGACATACTGTATATGTATAGTATATACTTCGTGATCGTTCTCGACATTGATAATCAAGAATCACGCTAGAGGAATTATTAAGAATGGAAGCAATCAAAAATGCATCAAGCTTGAATATGGCTCACGAAGAAGCCAAAACGACGGTTGGAAGATAATTAGATTTGAAGTCACTTTTTACGAATCTTATTTTTAACTCGCAAAGTATGAGTTCCAGTGAATATTGACTGGTTCTTAATTTTTCTGTCAAATATAAATCGAAGAAGATAAACTTGAGATTTATTAACTATTACACATACCTATGGTATATATAAACTGGTAAAAAAATTACTGTATCTACTTAATTATTGAGCTTTTTTTGTATTAAGCAGTAACTTATTCTTGTTTGCACGTGATTACATAACGGTATAAAAATAATTAGTACAAATTATGCGCAGTGTTATGATCTTTTTCAAGTAACATGTGTTCGCTAATATAATTACACTGAAGGTTCGGTTGATGCGCCGCAAGATGCGGGTGTGGCGCACGAGCGAAACGTTTAAAATGAATTTAATGGATGCAATAACAATTATCTTGGTTCGGTGGTAATTGAAAGCCATAACTGTAAATTTCCTATAAACAGTAATTCGCGCTATGCATTATAATGCTAGGTGTGAGGCATCCACAAAAGAAAACCTAACAAAGAAACTTCAAAATTCCAAAGATTCGAGAAGAAGAAGCAAAGTATTTCAATTATTGAGAAATAAATTTTAAAAATTGATGAATCTGATATTTGAGATTGGATTTTTTCCTCTGAAAGATCATTTTCTTATGCTCCATGATTCGTAACGGTCATCGTAATTTTAGACAGGTCTCGAGTCTCCAGTAAATAAATATAGACATAGAGGTATCACTTCCAATGATGCAGAATATTCTCAATTGCGACAGTGGAAGAAAGATCGGCAAATTACGCAATCTCTATGCATATTGAACTCGAGTCTTCACCTTAAAAGCTAGCAATTGAATAAGAGTCGACATTTTGCACTCGTCTTAGCTTCAATCAAACAACAAAAGGTCCCAGGATGATGATTTACAAGGCCAGATGAAACACGACTAGTACTCAGGTGTTAAAATAAAGTCATGATATATGATCGGAAAACTTGTTGAAGCGCATCTGAGATTTTTAAGGAGAATAAACAAAAAGTGAAAAACAAATGTAAACCAAATAAATAAAAACTAGTATTGCATAACAACTCAAAGTGCAGGTTATGCAACTACTTGAGCCAAAAAACTGAACCAACTCATTTGCATTACAAACTATCATTAAATAATGACCTCAACTTTGAAGTAAAACTTTCAAAATGAAACTTCTTAAAATAATTGTTCCTCCATATTTTGACAATATATTAGAATTTTAGGTCTGAATAATAATATTCAAGGCCTGTTTTTAAGTAAAATAAAATAAGATTTCAAAATTTAGACAATAATTTTGCCAACTCATTACAACCTTTTTTGCACACGATAAAATGCTGAGCTCTAAAGCTATGATAGAGAATCTTTCGCATTATGTTTATGAAGGTATCTCCCCGAGATCTGTGAAAACATTCAGCGAGTTACCTTCAAATTACTCTAAAATTCTTCATTGACTGGACTAATAAGAATTTCCACTGACACTGAAAATTGAAGGGGGAAGGCTAATCGGAACTGCACTTCCGCAGAGTTTCGAGCCTATACATTTGCCGGTGTAACGGCCTCTATTATCCCAACCTATCAGGCTGTGACCGCTGAGTTTAAGGTTATGGTTATGTTTCCTTCTTACATCACATTGGTCAAACCACATTTGTTGCCTGTAACGCATAATATTGTTTTGTAACGAATTTTCTTACACCAGTCGTCACGTTCTTCTCTGCGGTTGCAACAGCAAATATTTTCTAAAAAGATTTGAACAAGTAAAAATGCTATGCAATTGATTCTTTAAATAAGAAACTGTATTCTCCTTCTAGAAGTAAATTTGCCTGCAGCTAATATTCATTTCTTTGATCGAGTAATAATTAAATATGTATGTTTGGGCTTGAGTGAATGAATGTACTTGAATTATAGCACTTGTGACAGTTTGCATTTATAAAATCTGGGTAAATCCTGTAAGCCTATAGTTCTAATTCACTTTTGATGATTCTCGGTCTCTCTGTGAACATTTATATCTTTTACGTTTTAAATTCGAATTGAACTAAATTGTATAGCCCTTTAGTAATCCTTGAAGGTCTAAGCAGGCAATGAGGTCTGGGACCCTTTAAAGTTTATTAGGCTAAGCATTAAGGGGCCTGTATTCATCCTTGCCCTCTCTTTAATTGTCTAGCATTTTATTCTTAGGCATTTTAGGAAAACTAAATTAGTTACTCTCTGATACCCGAGTAGTGTGAACGATCCTCAGACGAATAAGCACTATTAAAGTATATCGATCTCGCATCATACATTTTGTACCCTTTTTTTATACTTCTCTGTTAATAAACTAATTGTATATGTACGAAAATTTAGTTTGTTTTTTACTGTAACACCCGAATTTGACAAAATAATTCAAGAACGGTTACGCGTTCAAACAATGTACATACTAAAACACTTGTTCGCTCCTCATTAACAGATTATTTATTTTTTCCCAGATTAACAACTCATATTGAAACAAAACTTTCTGTGATGTTTCTGTTCTCGACTTTCCAAGTGCAAAAGAAAATCAAAGTAAAAGTTAAAATGGTATCGAACGACATCTTACACAGGGAGGCCGTTGTATAATCTCATTGACACGGATAGCCAACAACTGTGCTACCGTTTACGCCCTACCAGTCTCTCGTTTACGAATCACTTGTGGGTTATAAATTTCAGTCTCAACTTAAGTTAAATTACGAAATAGCTCAGAAAACTTTTTTGTTTCTTAAAATATATAAAAATATTTTTAAATATACTTCTTTTTCTACAAGATGACAGTCTCGTTAAAAAGAACTGAGATTGCGATTACTAATGTCCCGATTGTGCTAACGGGATTTTGCACTCCAGATATATTGAGGAATTAAAAGGCCGCATAATAATTAGTGGACACAGTTAATATTATGGTAGTCTAGGTTTTCGCTTTGTAATCTTATGAATAAGATGTCGGAATGATAGAACTAATATCGCTAATGTAATTTCTTGTCTAATTTACTGATATATGAGTCATTCTCACAAATTTTAAGTCTTAAATAGGCTCTTTTGTAATTTCCCATATATTTATTCAAATGGTATCAACTAAATCCTATTTTTAAAAATAGATTAAAAACCTTTTTTCATAAGAATTATTTAATAAAATGTTACCATTTCTTTCAAATAGCGTGTATCTTATATTATACAGAATAAGAAACTTCATTAATTTTTGAGATCGTTCGAGAGAAGTATATAAAAAATATCAATTAATATCATTCAATTCTGTTAATTGATGATGAGATCAGATCCCTCGCAAAGTAGAATGAATCATTGACAAAAAATGCACGGCTTATCGATCACGAAATTTATTAAATAAATCACTAGGTCTCAGCTGTTTCTATGAAAACAATAAATTAATTTTCATCTAAAGTAATTGATTATGTCAGTTACTGCGTAACCTTTTAAAGCTGGAAAGTTGAATGAACGACCCTGCATAACGTACCGTAAGAAACTATGAAACAAAATTGGAACGATTCTCGACCAAGTGACTCACAGCGACCTTATCCACAAACTAAATCTACGTAACCACTCGACCTGAGACTTCTGAGACAAACGACACCAATCTAAACTGCCATAACAAAAGAAACAAAACCTGATCTAGCAAAACTATCGGATGAAAATAAATCGTAAAAGCAACATCAATCCCTGTTCACTTTCATGGATAAAAAGCAAAACAATCTCGCATTTGTCTTTTCGGTTTAATTTTAATCAATTGCTTTTATGCTTTTTCCAATTTTTAAAATTATTCACTTAAAATATTTTAAATGGCTAAATAATAAATTCTTTTTAAGAAATGTTCTAATAGTTGTCCTAATAGATCTAACCAGTTGTAGACGATCAACCCCATTCCGCCAATTGGAATCTCTGCGTTATCCGATTGGTAAATAATAGCGCACTAGTTCTATCAACACAACTGTATAAATATTTGAGGCTGTTTGACTAGTTGAAAGACCAGAAGTGGTGAAAATAAGCGTCGCGATGCAACAGGTCGAACACAGGTCAATCACAGATCATGAAGCATTCGACCGGATGTAAAAACAGGGAAAGATGACAACCGTCATAGCCATGCCCATACATTTTTCATTAATCGACTTCCTCCCGTATAGGGACTTGCCATGTCTGGCAAATCAGACCAGCTGGCACGTTGTTAGCTAAACATATATCACTACTCTTGAGAATGTACTCGAGACGAGTACATCTTTCTGGAATCAAAAAACGTCGTCGAAATTGTCAGCTCAAGGAAATAAATTCTAACTTCAGAGACGTCGTAAATAATCGTTAGAAATGCTAACAATGCTTCTAACCAAGCAATTTTCATCATTCCTGATCATTCCTTGATGAGCATACAACCAAGTATTGATGAAGCGAAAAAACAGAAGTCATCTCTTGAACATTTTTATAATCTTTATATCAACTTACAATTTCTCATTTTAGAAATTAGGCAAATACTTCTCTCGTATAATGTAAATATTCTGAACTGAATTAAAGGTTACTAATAAAATGAAAAATTAAGATACCAGAATTTTGGAAAATAATATATGTACCGGAATTACATTACAAGTTTCATGGTCGGTGGATGAAATTTTTCTGAACTCCTTTAGACATTAAATGGAAACTGAAAAGTTATGGATTTTAATATAATTTTTGTTGTGCATAGGAGTTGATTATTGGAGTGATCCTAGAGAGGAACGTGGATGAAACATTTTTGGAGTTCTTTGGACATATTTTATCCGCAGACGATTCCACGACTTCAACATATCGAGTCTACGTGATTGAAATAAATTCAGCCAGGAACATTTAAGTTCCAAAGAGATTAGTCAAGAAACAAATAGACGATAATGTTCCAGTTTTAAAGACAGTCCTTGGATCCCTAAATGTATTAAAATCGAATCGTATACTCACAAAGTTCCCACAATTAATCAAAAGATATTTTGGAGGTTATGATCACAAATTTGACAACACTTTTCACAGGTCGGAATCTTTTAATCGAAATTCACAAAATGTTATCAAAATTGCAAAGAATTTCGTAAATTTCTTCAATCTTTACTAATTATTGATTCTCACAGAATGATGGAACTCGGCCCACCCTAAATTTCCCCTCACACAAAAGTCTTGCTATTAAATGTCAGATCGCACTTCTAATGGGCAATGAATACACTCAGGTGAAAAAATCAGATAAAAATCTAGAGATAGAGATGACGTAGCCCGGTTATCGTTTGACCACATCAACGAGATAATGAGAAGTGCACATAACCTCAAAATTGAACTATAGTCTAGTTCTCTCGAGGAATGCGAGTTTCACACCCCTACCTCGATCAGGGATTTGTTTAAATTCCGCTGTACCACTACACTTAACTCACACACCTAATAAATTAATAATAAAGCCCGTTCAACCGGTCATGTGGGAATCGATCCGTGGGCCTGTTTCACGGACGATAACCGCAAATCGGTAATCACAGTTCTGTCACAGTGTAATAATACAACGTTGCCACTGAAAACGAACTCCCCTCCACACAAGAAAAGTGTCTATAGAAGTAGAGTAGATCGCAAATCGCCAAGATACCGGGGCGGTTATGCCATTTTTACTAGATTGTTGATTGTGCCAACGTTGGTGTCAATCACAAGAGTAACACACACGACAGTTGCTCATGTGTCTGTCTGTCTGCCTGTCTCGCTCAGTGCACCTCGAGGAACTTGTCAAAAAAAAAAAAAAAAAAAAAAAAAAGAAAAGTTAAAAAAGTTGACGCTCGTTTGACATGTGGGTGCTTGTCACACGAGCCACTTGCTTGTAATTGCGAACAGAACAGTAAGGACCCTAGGAAAATTAAAGATCGAAGTTACGAGGCAAATTTTGCTGGCCAATCGGCAAAAAATGATTCTCATTCCTTTACCGTTTAAGAAACACAGGGGATTCAAGACCGACGTGGGGGATGATTCGTGAATATAGAATCCTTCGGAAGGGACCAACAAGCAGGCAAGCCACGAGTGTTGGATAAATACCTCGATTTTCGACGAGCTCCGAAATCTCCATCTTAGATTCAGCCATCTTAGCACCAGTCACTGTTCACAATGCACGCTGGGTAAAAACAAACGAACTTCGCGTCGATCTCAGCGCCACCTGTGGAATAAAAAGGAAAGTAAGGATTTGTCATGCCAGGTGTGCAAGCACAGGTGGATTAATAAAGGGTCCTAGGGGGTGGATTAAATTAAGGGAGAGTAAAATGCTTGTACATGGGAATTATTTTTCGAATAATTAATCTTCTATTATATATAAAAAATATTTGTAAAATATTCCCTATAATTGCTTTGCGATTACAGAAAATTTATTATCATCAGTATATTATTAATATTATTAATTTCTTCAATCGAAAATAATTGCGGAAAATTTACTATAAAAGAATCATTATAGAAAATAGGAAAGTCATTATACAGAAAAAAATTATAGGAAACTATTTTTTTATTTTTTCGTGATTATAAGAGAATAATCAATCTTTTGATATTATTTATATACATTTATTTCTGTAATTATTTTCCATATCATTTTTTTTCAATATTTATTTTCCTATAACAGCGACAAATTACAGGAAAATTATTATAGACCTTTCATACCAAATTTTCAATTTTTTTAAACCGCTTAAGCTGTGCTGAAAAATCAGAATTCAACACTGATACTTTCTTTAATTTTTTAGACCGCGTTGACCAATTAAACAAAGCTGTGCTGAAAAATCAGAATTCAACACGGATACTTTCTTTCATGAATATAAAAATAACATATCAGTACAGATTGTGCTTACCGAAGTAAATAAATCATTAAATTAGAATATGTTGATAAGAAATAAAAACTAGTTGATATAATTTCATGAATAACATATTCTTGCCGTAAGCACCGAAAGCCATATAATAGCAGATAATACAGTTATTTCTCAGTATTTAAAAATTAAACTTAAAAATGGCTCCAACAAAACATTATTTTTTTAACAAATTTTGACAGAAGTCATGTATAAAATTTACTATTATTGTAATCCAAATTGTAATTAAATATATTGTTAAATCAAAATTCTGTCACAATATTCTTTTATTATGATACTAAGATTTCTAAAAAATTGTACGTTCTATCGTTCTATAATTTAAAAAAATTTTTAGGTACCTGGGTAACTTAAATAGTATCTACGACCCTGCAGATGTCGTCATCTGTTTGACATCTGCTGCTACCTATATATTTCCGCTGCAGCGGTCCAACAGCGGTAGTCTGTGTTTAGTTTTCAATGTTTTAATTTAAAAATTTTAGACAGAAATAAACAATGAGTGACCGCGAAATTGTTATTGCTTCGGCTGTCAGGACTCCTATAGGTAATTAAAACACTTTTCGAGATGACATACACTCAAAAATGTTAAAAAAAACAAATTTCCTTTACACGTGCCACTAACCCCTTTTAAATTCCATAAAGTACAACGTCCCGGTTTGAAATAGTGGTACTTTGGTCAAATATAATTTGTATCTCATTTTCTAACTGTTCTACTTTGTTTTTGTTGCCGAACTTAATTCTTTATAATTAAATAAATCACACACTATTCTTTCATTCTAAATAACTTCGAAAAATATAAAATCTTCTATATATTTGAAAGACAATAATTATTGTTTTGTATTGATGTTAAACATTTTTTAATTGCTGTTTTTTGTGAGAATATTAGTCTCTGCTTGTGTAGTTGTAAAAATCGTTTATTTTCTTTGCTCAACGTTTTTTTGGAATCTCGGAAAGCGTAAAATCACTGAAATAATACCGGCATAAAAATAAAATTATTTAGTTAGCAGATGTTTTAAAAACTAACTGGAAATCCTTCGAGTTTGGATTTTTCCCAATGTACAAGTAATTCGTCTAAAAAATGACCTAACAAGGAATAAAAATATTGTCATGACGTAACAATTACAATTTGGATTTTTAATTTAATTTAAGATCCTTTTTGAAGGATAATTTGTTTACTTTAATTTATATTAAACAAGAAAATATGTTTCAATTTTCAATCTTATAAAAAACCTGCATAATTTTCGCAGTAAAAAATGTCCTGAAATACTACTGCTGTAGTATAATAATTTATGAATATTTTTTTTTTATTTTTAGGTTCCTTCTGCAAATCCTTATCATCATTAAAAGCCTCTGATTTAGGGAGTATAGTAATTAAAGAATGTCTTGAAAGAGCAAAATTGAAACCTGCAGATGTATCAGAGGTGATACTAGGCCAGGTATTTATCAGTCAAGATAAAATAAAGATAAAAAAAATTAAACATCACTGCTTAAGTACATACTTAATAATTATGTTTTAAATGTAGGCTTTAACTGCAGCTCAAGGTCAAAATCCAGCCAGACAGGCAGCGATCAATGCAGGGCTTCCTATTTCTGTTCCTGCTTATCTGGTGAACATGTTATGTGGATCTGGCCTCAAGTATGTCAACTCTATTCGTGACCTTATTATCAAGATCAAAGCTAAAAAAACTAATTTCTCCACAATATGAATTAACATTATTCAAAGATATTTGAATTCATGAGATTTAAATACTATTCTTTTCTCCAGGTCAGTCATAAATGCTTATTCATCTATTAAATCTGGAGAAAGTGACGTGATCGTCGCTGGTGGTCAGGAAAGTATGAGTCAAGCTCCTCATGCAATTTATTTACGGGATGGAGTGAAAATGGGTGATGGAACATTTATCGACACTATGATTTGTGATGGACTAACCGATGCCTTTGATCAAGTTCACATGGGAGTCACAGGTATTGTGAAATACCAAAGAAATTTATGATAACATATAGGGAAGAGAAAAACAGCTCATTTTTATTCTAGCTGAGAATATAGCGAAATCCTTCACTATTACGAGAGAAGAGCAGGACGAGTACGCAGCCAGTTCACAACAAAAGGCGGAAGCTGCAATAGCAGCTGGATATTTCGACAAGGAAATCGTGCCAGTTATGGTCACTTCCAGAAGAGAGACAATCGTCATATCGAAAGATGAATATCCAAAAGCTGGTACTACTACTCAAGGTCTTGGAAAACTAAAGCCAGTATTTGAGAAAGTACGTACTATCCACCCTCACTTACGAAAATAAAATCTGTGCGATAAGCGTAAAAGATTTCTGATTTTCCGATTATTGTTAGGCAGCAGGTACTGTGACGGCGGGAAATGCGTCTGGAATAAATGATGGAGCAGCTGCTGTAGTTTTAATGTCTTCGGAAACTGCAGCTAAGAAAGGTGTAATTCCTTTGGCTCGAATTGTTGCTGTTGCTCAAGCTGGTGTCGAACCAAATATAATGGGCACAGGTCCTATTCCTGCTGTCAAGTTAGTTGTAAGCACACCCTGAATTTGAATAAAATTAGATTTAATAACTATCTATATTTAAAAGACTGCCACGTATTTTAGAACATCATA
The DNA here is from genome assembly GCA_032275145.1 of Synergus laeviventris. Classification (NCBI taxonomy): domain Eukaryota; kingdom Metazoa; phylum Arthropoda; class Insecta; order Hymenoptera; family Cynipidae; genus Synergus; species Synergus laeviventris. The sequence goes on along the minus strand of JAUESI010000018.1, from coordinate 5,992,960 downwards.
TACTAGAAGTTTTGAAGATTCAAATGAAGGAAATATTTTTTCCTAATTCCATTTTATACAAACATATTGTTTCAACTTAAACTAACAATAGACATTACAAGTTTCTTTCATAGCAAATTATTTTCAATGCAAGTGAATTAATATTTTTAAATTGTTTCTAGTTTAAAATACAATTAATATAAAAATTGGTTCATTTGAACGTTCAGAACTTTTCAGTCACAACATTCGATTCTAATAATACAATTATTTTCTAGTTGGAAAAAGCTAAGTGGACGAAGGATGAAGTGGATTTGTATGAATTAAATGAGGCTTTCGCAGTTCAATCTCTAGCTTGTCTTCGAGTTTTGGGATTGGATCCTAATAAAGTGAATATAAATGGTGGAGCAATTGCTCTTGGCCATCCAATTGGAGCCTCTGGTAATTTTTTTTAAGCTTTCCGTCACCTGAAAAATTAAACAATCTTAACTTTCATCTGTTATATTTTCTAATTCATACTTTTCTCTTATAGGTGCTAGAGTTTTAGTGACACTCCTACACTCGCTGGAACGGACCAAAACGAAAAAAGGAGTAGCTTCCTTGTGTATAGGAGGTGGAATGGGAATTGCTATCGCCATAGAAAGAATTTGAATACTTATTATATGGACCGATTAACAAAGAACACTGAAGGGCTTTATCTATATTCAACAAATTTTAGTTTTATTGTAAACTAAATTTTTATTAACTCTCGCAAAGATTTACAAAAAAAAATATGAAAAAGAAAAATTGCAGATAAAAATCTATAGATAGATTAAACTCGTAATTTTTAAATAGCTGGAGATCAAAAGTGTCAACTGGTTTGCACAACATTAAAAAGAAGATATCGGCTGACGACAAAGATTTCTTTGTAAACTGTGACCTATTGCGTGGCGCTCTGCCTTATTAGTGACAAACTTCAAAAGATTTATGTGTATGCAGTTTTTTAACAATATAAATGATCGTAGACGTATAGCATTTTTTAAGAATAAGATGTTATTTATTTTTGTATTGAAAGAATACTACCTAGCATGTGCATAAGAAAATATACGCATTTTAAAATTCGCTATTCTCTTTTATTTGAAATTATGGAACTTATTAATCGAGTTTCTTGAATACTATATTCTGAATTAAACATGTATCCTCTAAAAATAAAATTCTTCGTGCGTATCAATATTTATGACTTAAATTCTATTTAGACTTACTCGTATCTTCAACTATTTAGCTGTTCCTTTCTTCTAAAACTTTTTCAACTCCAACTACTCCTTCTCGTTGGGTATTCTGCACCCGTTTATCTCGGAGAGTACGTTTTGGATTTTTAACTAAATTCAGACGTCGTGATGTTTTACGTAACTCATCCTGAATTGCTGGGATTATCGGTATCTTTAAAATAAAAAGAAGACAATTTAAAAGATACCGCAGAATTTATTCCTATATAAATCTTAGTTTACAATTAATTCTTTATAGTATATTTTAATTCTTTTTTATTAGATAAACTTTTAGCAAATGAATAGTACAATTTAGTATTAAAAGTGAACTTAAAACTACGATGAAAATTCGAATTATAAGTAATTAATATTAATAATATATTTGCACCGAATTATGACAAAATAGAATAAGTAAAATACAGATTAACATCATCAACTACAGTTGAAACAGAAAAGCTTTTTGTAAAATATACACTAAGTTCTATTCATTGCCTTACACATACATTCAAAAGAAAATTAATTTTGAAAGTAATATTCAAACTAAACGTCTACCAGGTAATAGTAGTGTTTGTGGAAACTGGCATGACTTAAAATTAACAGTAAAGAAAAAAAATCAAACATGTAATGACAAGGGCTTCGCAGGAAAATATCCACTCGAATTTTTATCGCTTTTATCAAAACATTCAATTGGTTGATCCAAAGGAATCCTAGCAATAATATTGACCTTAGGAATACAGACTTTAGAATGATTCCTGATAATATAATTCCAATAAGAATCTTTGTATCCTTCGGGTTCTTTTAAAGAAAAATAGGAGCCCCAAAAATTTGAATTAATAATGTTCTCATCAGTATGAGACAATTCGTGATGCAACATTTTTTCTGCCAATTGTTCATCAACGACAACAATGATATCACAGTCACGATAAGCATTTGGAACATAAGCATCCTGTATTAAATTATCTCCAAGATACAAGCACTGCGGATGAAGTTTGCCTGTAATTGTGGTAAAAAATTCTAAGAGTTCCTCCCAGTTTCCTTGAGTGTAGATTCCTCCTTCTGCTAATTCTTTTCCTTTGATAGGATATGTTTCCTCATAACCTTCAAGTCTAAAGAAAGGTCTCCCATTTGGAACAAAAAAACCTGGCTTTTTGGCGAAACAAACAACAATATCAAAAAGAGATCTCCAGTCTTTTCCGAATGCATAAGTAGCAGTGAAGTCAATGAAATCTGCATGGGATCCAGTAATCAAAAAAGTTTTCCTCTTTTTTTTCAGTTCCCGAATCCAGGAAATTGTTTCAGAACTACACAAGTGAAGATATTCTTCTGGATTTAATTTCAAAGCCAAAAAGAAATCACCGTCCCGGAATTGTTTTCTGTCAAAGATGTGTACCATGCCATCTAGAATATCTGGAAAAACATTGTAGGTTGTTGGTTTCTGTTCTTCTTCATCGAGGGTATCAACGATTTTAGCAAAAATTAGGCTCACAGGCATATCAAAATAGTCCAAAAGGGCTCTGATTTTTAAAGAAAGTTCTCCGTTCCAGGTGGAGAGCATGTCTTGGAAGAATTTTTCAGCAACATCCCATTTTTGATCTGGATATGAAGATTGCAATTCATCGATTGTTAATAATTTTGTCCCGTGACTGGCTCTCCAAATATTTCCACTAGCATCGAGTTTTAAAACATTACCCTTCTCAAAGTCTAGAATCAAACCCTTTTGCATAAAGTCAAGAGCCTTTTCCGTTAAAGGTTCCTTTAAATACTTTGGGTTGTATTCCTTTATATCGACCAAAAAATCAACCAACAATTTGTACTCCAATTTTATCAAATTGGTGACATTATATTGCAACAAAGTATTGTCCAAATCGAAACCGATGCAATCGTAGTCACTTAACCTTATCGTGCTCATGTTTCTTCTCCTATTTGCTTTAAATGTCACCTTGCGTGATAAAAACGCTTCTATCAATGGGACAAAGCGATTGTTTGGAACTAGCACTTTACAAGTTTGATAAACTAATGACATATACTGGATTAACATTGAGAACTATCGTGGAACCAGTGTCTAGTTGAACCGGCGCATACTGCATAAGTGCATTAGTAGCATACTTATGGCTTGAGGGTCTTGAGCCAGTTTTCAGTTCAGTGTTGCAAGACGAGATTTTTCAGCACTAGAAAATTCCCCCTAAAAACTCCTAAATATACTCCTGAACTTTTTAAAAAGTATATCATATATAATTTTATTATTATATTAAAGACATATGTTGGATAAAGAAATAGGAATACTATATTAAACAGATTTAAAAACATACTTTTTGAATATATTTATGCCAGAAGAGGCGCGAAATTCAAAAGCTGCTGCGATAACAGAGGCGATATGCAGGCTTACGAATCTAACTATTAAATATTAATAACTATTAATAACTATTACTATTAAATATTATTTCAAACTTTCATAAAAATATTAATTAATATTAATCTCTGATTGCATCAGTACAATGAAATGAATAACATGAATACATGACGTAATAATACAAAATGGCCGTATGCTGGTGCATAAACATTGGCACCAAATGCATTGGACTGAACTTTATTTTTTTAATATCCTTATAAAAAATCATTTCTTAAGGGCATGCTCTAAGCAGACCACGTGACCAAATTAGTTGCAATTTTTTTCCGTGTTCACCACATCCAAACGCAA
>JAUESI010000018.1:5962524-5988271 GCA_032275145.1 Synergus laeviventris | reverse complement strand
CTTATATACCATTTCCTAATTTATTTCCGCATTCTTTTAAGTTTATTTTTTAAATATGGCGTAGAGCATGCCCTTAACACTTTAGAATTTAGAAAATAGTTTTAGTTTATGAAAAACTATTTAATTAAATAATAAAAAAGATAAATTTTGAAATTTCGATTATAATATTTTATTAAATAGTTTTGCAGAAACTAACACTATTTTTTACATACTGAAATGTTGAGAAATTATTATTTAAGAATATATAAAAAAAATAAATTTCAGTCCCATGCATTTTATGCCAATACTGACAATGTTAATGCACTAACGTACAGCTTTTTTGGATTTTACGTCACAGCGTGAAATGAAAAAGCAGGAAAATTTTAAATTTTCAAAATTACTTACATGCGGAGGAATGTGAACATAACGAATATTACGAGCATGGACGAAAAACATTTCGTACTTAAATGAATCGCCTCTGGGGTCGGTAAACAGACAATCCTTCATCACGATGTTCATGAACCTGTAACAAGAAAAAGAAATCTTTTCTGCTCGATTCTTGGAAACAAAGAATGCCAATCAGTCCATCACTTACCCGTCAGATTGTTCTAAGATTCCAGTGATAGTAGATTCGTTTCTCAAATCAACTGTTGTCTTTTGTCCTTCTACAGCTTTTATTAAGATGGCTAAACTATTGTAAATATTGTACTTTTCTTTGGCTGATTCTCGAGAGCCGATGGAGCCGACATCAGGAGGGATGCTCATTGTTAGATCTCTTTATATTGACAACGTTGACAAACATTAATCGTCAACTAAAACGACTAAAACTAAGTGTAACTTGTATGCTTGCGAGTAAGTAAATAATGGTGACAGATCCTGATATTCCTGATGGGAAAACGGTTTCCACCTTCTAGTTTCTACCCTCCACTACCCTCCTTCTACAATCCACAGTCACAAAATGAGTGTAAGAACTAAGATCCATGAACTAAGATCTGCACGCACCAACTGCAGTATGTGCGTAGGTCTTCTTTTCAAATGCGCGGGAAAATGTACGATTTCAAAATGTCAGAGAATTTAAATTCCATGTGATCTAAAAAAAGGGCATTAGCAAATGAAAATAATTTGACGTAGATTTTAATTAAGTTCGAGTGAGAATGTTTGTTTTTCAAATTTATTTATTTTACAAACTATTGTAAAATAGTTATCGTATTGTACATTCAAAAAAATCTAATTTAATGCAGTAGTATTATCCATGTAAAAGTACACCAGAGTTCAACATTGGTTTTGAGGAATCTGTTACACCGAATACTGGAGTAAAACTTAAAGCTAAACGCTTTTGGTTTCATTTGTCTAAAATAATGAAGATTCCACTCACACATCGTCATACTTACAAATGCAAATTAGCCCTTAAATAAAGCAGTATACATTAGATACTGTATTTCTACGTGACACTGCGATCCGACTAAAATATTAAAAAAACATGGGCTAACTAAAAATATTTTTAAATTACTATACATACACTTGGAAACTTTTTATGGATCTTTCCATTCGAGATAATTCAGTCGATTTTTTCTTACATTTAGCACAAAAAAAATTCATTCCTGATGGATAATAACATCAGATATGATGCAAGGATTTCTCCCGAAATATTATGAAAATTATAGAAAAGAATTCTAGATTTTTTGTAAAAATATAGACTCGGGTTTTGATCATTTGCCTGTTATTCCTAACTTTACTTTTTGATATTGAGTTATTTTTTTAAACTGAATTTATTTTCAGAAAGAATTTTAAGCAATTGCAAATTTCTAAAGTAAAAATAAAATGATTTAGATGCGTACAACAGGCCTTAAGTTTTAAAGACTTTAGAGAAACTTTTCGAAAAAATTAAAGTATAAAAATTACGCAACAATCTAAAACTGTACATACTTTGCATTCTTCCTCAGTTGCAAATATTTATGCAAATTTTTTACTGCTTTCGCAGCACACGAAAACATTTCTATAAAATTTTTTGATTCTTGAAGAACAATTTTATGACTATCAAAATATAACGTTATGATTACTAAATAACTAGCTTTATCTAGTTTTTTTCCTATGAAAATTTAGAAATGAATGTGATAAAAAATAAAAGCGAACAAGATTTCTGGAGAAGTTATTTTCATCCGTAAGGGACTATGTATTAGAAATAAATAATTTTTTAAGGTTGAGCGTGTTCCAATTTGTAAACGTCGTGATAAGCATTGCGAATCAACGCGTAAGGGAAGCAGCTCTCCAACAAATCCATTGTAAGAAATGGAGATTCCTGGACAATTTGATCGAGAAGAAGATACACTGACTCTCTATTTCTCGTGGCTTCCTTATCATTTTCTTGACCTAATCTTAGCAAGCTAGAAGAAGCGAGAGCAAGGAATTCCTTCATCCTGTCCTCGATATCATTCTGACCGCAAATTGTGAAGAGCGCTCCAAATATATTATTAATCGCAGTTGCCATGCAGTGAATATTATTTGAATGGCCCTCAAGAGAAGCTCTGTAAAATGAATTTTCATTTCGTGCGAGCTTCGGAATTGAAACAGCTACGAAAACCATCAGAAGACAAACTAGAAGATGTTCGTCTTCATCGACCTCTGCCTTCTGACTTCGGAGGGCTGTAGTCAGAGTGGGATCTACTTTACAAGTGAGGCCAGCGGCTGAGGTCATTTCAGAAACGACGCGCATTGGGTCACCTGAAGGCAGATGGTGTTTGAAATCCAAGATGGAACTTAGTAGAAATGGAATTCGTTCTTCGAGAACATCGACAAGAGCAGATTGGGCAAGTTGTCTAAAGCTTAATATTACTCCGATTATTGTTACTCGTTGAAGAACGTTGTCCACTTGTTGTAATCTCTTGAATTGTTCTTTCATGACCTCCGGTTTGTCGAAATTTGTCCTGAGAGCGATCAACACGTCCTTGTTCCCAGCAACAAGTTTCTTCAGTTCTTGCACTTGACTCGAAATGTGCCACATTAGAGTTTCATTCAACATTTTCATGCCTGCAAATGTAATAAAAATGATTAACAATGGCATGGCTTCTGTAATTGAGAAAATAAATTTATAGATTTTATTAATATCAGTCATTACAGTACATAACTATTGTCATTAAAAAAGGCGAATAGGTGAATTTTCTTATAAAAATAGATGAGAAATAAGTGAGTAAAAATTGAAACAAACTTAGACCAACAAAACGGAAATATTGGAAAATTTAACTAGAAGGAAAAAATAGGTGAATAGATGATGACCCTTTGATCACTGTAATATTAATAATTAATTAAAAATTAGCAATCTAACAACTATAATTTTTCAATATATCTTACCATAAGGTCCAATAAGTTCGGCCAACGCTCTAAGTTCATTGATATCCGAAAACTCTTCAGCATTAAAAGGAATCGCACCTTCGACAGTGAGACTAACAAAGGCTCTTTGGTTACCAGAATAACAAATATTCCCAGCGCTCACTCTTCTCAACAAAACCTCCGAGTACCATTGCGTGTAAAGAGCAGCAATCGTCTTCTCGCCATGACTATCCAAAGTTTGTGTCTGCTGCAGCAAAGCGTTATTAAAAACTCTCGTGATGTCGATATGCACGTAGTTTTCAACTGTCTGAAGAACATTCATGTAGGCTCTAACGCTGACAAACAACTCCGAAGGTTTAGCAATCTCGCTCGTGTCCGGATTGAACATAACCATTCCGACTAAAGCCTGAGCAAATCTATTCTCCAAATGCTGATGAAGATACTCCCTAGGAGCAAAAGTATACTCCCAGACGTTGATCGTGGGACAATAATTGATAGCGTAGCAGAGTTCAGTCAGAGCCATGTGCAATTTATCCATTGTCGTGAGTTCTTCCCTAGTCTTTCTATAACTCTCAATTCCAGGCTTTTGTATCTCGATCATGTTCTTTTTATTTTTATCCTTCTTCTTTCTATTCAAAGTCTGCGAGATGAGCATTGCACAGTGTTTCGGGAGAAGCTTATCGCTCATATTACACTGTTCATCGCAGATTGTCGTGATAATATTTTTCGCCTCTTTTGCCATTTCATCGAGGAACATATTCACGACCGACAGACTTCTTTCCCTAATATGATGACGTTCCTCAGGGCAAAGCTCGTGTGTGCAACTTTGGAAGTGGCTACAAATAAGTGGAAAGGCCACAATGTATCGATTCTGAGCAGGGAATTCGAGGCACATGTGGAATTGATCCTCGAAGATCTTGCTATAGAAGCAAAAGATTGAAAGATCAGAAGTGTCGACAAGCACGTCATCCAGATTATCGACCATCTTGGTGTGGAAGACGACAGTATCCATGAAGGATGCGAGTTCTCTGTTGTCCATGAGATTCATGCCACTCTTAGCAATGGACATGTAGGCCTGGAGTCTGCACCAGTCAAGCCTGAAAGCTCTGAAGTCAAAGAGCTCATTGTCCTCGACTTGCTTGACTGTGAGACTCGCAATCTGAGAGCACAAGTCACTTAGAATCGCTCCCTCTTCCTCTGGACAAACTGGCAGATTCTGGATCATCTGATGAAGAGCTGGTGCATCAAATCCAGAGAGGAATTGGACGTAGTATCGTTGAAGAACTTGAGAGTATTTCCTGACGAGTGCTCTGAGCTCCTCGCAGTGGAAAAGTAATTCAGGAAGCTGTCTATCAACCAAGTCTTCGCCTCCACGTCCTTTACCTTTTCCCTGATTAGGAGGATTGTCCCTGTGTCTCAGAAGCCAGAGGACTTCGTCTCTGGAGTGAGAGAGACCCATTAGAATTAGGAGCACCTTCGGGCCCAGGAGACCTGGCTGGTCAGTTAAAATTAATCCAAGTTCTTTAAGAGCTGTTCTGAGGAATTTTCTCCTTTCTCTGTGACGATATCCGGCTTTTTGAATCGCGTGGTTGTAGCATTCTTTGACCTCGGAGACTCTCTTGCCGTAACCTTTTATGCCTTCGAAGAAGGCTTGGATATACTGGTGAATGTAGATCACTTCGTCTCTGAAGAGAGCGAGAACCCAACCCGATTCTAGGGCTGTAGTCCAAAGCTGGTTAGGCTGTTCTTGACTGAGAAAGGAGTGGCAGAGGGTGAAACCTAGGATCACCCATCTTTCGACTCTATCTAGACTTAGAGTCTCGCAGGACATTGTGTCGGTGGCTGCAGCTTTTAGAATTTGACCTGGACTACCAACCAGGCTAAGTTTTTGATCTGCTCTCCAAGTGTCTGCGGTTAAATTTCTTCCAGGATATATTGGCCATAGGGAAGTTAGAGCGTTCTTTAATAGTTTTGAATGGGGAACGAATTCCTCGGAGAGCTTTTTCAGAGGAGCGTCGTAATCCATGATCATTTGGCCCAGGCGAGGGAAGCTTTGGTCCGATTGACTGTGTACCTACAAAATCATAATAACTTTATGATTATTAAATATTTTTGCGGTTCTGAATTTCCTATATTTTGTTTAATAATTTTAAGAACTTAATAAAGAATTTATTTAAAATATTACATAATTTTGAGTTTAATTAAAAATCATGTCTATATTTGAAATGTAGTGTTTAGCATTGTCGCAGTAGTCGCGTCCATATTTTAAATACTATTTTCGCTGGAAAATTAAAAAAGGTTTTAAACACGAAATAGACAAGATATAAATTAGACTAAGAATGAAAATTTGCCTACCATTTCGTGAGCAGCATTGAAGAGTCCAAGAACTGCTTTTCGATCCTCCACTTTGGAAAGTAAGATCATTAAACTGACATAAGTTACAACTAGATCCAAATAGCCTTTTGTCAAATCGAAATTAATCGTGATATCCATATGAACTCCACAAGCATCCATAGTTGTCAATAGTTCACAAACATTATCTTTAAAGTCCAGGAGATCGACGAACGTATAATAGTACAAGGACAACGACTTAATAATTTCATTCCTTAGATTTGTGATAGTTTGCAAACCTTTGATATCTATGTTGGGGAATTTCCTGACTATCGTTTTAATAGAGGACTCTAAAGATTTGTCGGATAGGAATCCAGGTTTGGATTTGGCATCACCACAAGCTTTCTTGATGTTGTAAATGCGTGTGAGCATGCCGATTCCTCGGTCATTTAGAATAGTCAGCTTTTCAGCCAGCTTTTGCTGGCTAGGGACGATCGGTCGAGCCATTACTGTGATTTATTTCCTCTATTCTATAGAATTTAGAATACTCACGATATTGCCATAATTAAAGGTTTGATTCACTCTATCGTTTCCTGTCACAGGAATGCCCCACCCCGAGTTCTTGCTTTTTACCGAAAATGGCTAAACCTTTGTGGAGGTTCGATAGCCTGAAAATATAGCAAATCACGAGATTAATCACATGTCGAAAACTAATCACTGATTATTGACACACACCAATTTATTGCACGGGGTATTGTAGGCAATATTAACATGGGAAGCACTACAAACCGCAAAACTTTATTTATTATAGGACGTGAAATGGGATGCAAGTTAACAACAGTTAAATTCCTAGCTTACAGTATAGCCAACTGCAGTCGATAAAATACATAACTTCCTGAGAAATAGGAAAATTTCACTTCTACTGTTGGTATCGTTATATTACTTCTGTCCGGTCGGTAACTTATTTTTTTTTAAAAGTAATCATTTTTCTCAAATTACTTTAAAAAACTGTTTAGTTTAATAATTATGATATACATAGGAAGAAGTATTTTAATAATTATATAGAGAGGTCAACAAAGGTTTCATCGATTTTGTAGTGGGTGAAGCGCCTGTAATGTGGCATTCCGACCGACAATTATGGATAGAGTAAAGATTGTATACAGGAGCTGAATTCCTGAACTTGAATTTATTACATTGATTGTATAATATTTAATTAAAATTCAATAATAAATTACATTGTTTCCAGGCGAAAACAATTGAAATTTATATGATAGAAATAGTTCAGGAGTGAAAAAGCATAAAAAACATGATACATTTTGTCAATAGCTACTGAACAATTTCAGGATTGGTATCTGTTGCTATATTATATTATAATATTCGATGTACCATATTAAATCGGTAATACATATTTCTGGTAATATATAGAAAAAAGAGTATGTAATTATGTATATGCAACTTTTTACAGCAAGGTCTTTGAAGGAGTCTTGTAGATAGTATTTTAAAGAAAATTTCACAGAAATAAAATCTATAATGTTCGAAAAAATAATTTGTAATTAGGTAAATGATTATCTCTGAAATAAATATTAGTTTATATATAATAAAATAGAATTTATCTCATATCTAATACTCATCGAAATGATGCCGGATTAGAGCTTCATCTCTCTATAATGCCTCTGGAACTGTATATACAATATAGTATCTCAATCAGAAGCCAAAGTTCTTGAATTCCCTCATATCACTTGGCTTTCTTCTCTCCCGCAAACAAAATTAGAAAAATATCTAAAACTTTTTACGAGCTAGATTTGCAGCCAATCGATTGGCACGATGCCCTAAGAATCAGGATTAATAACCATGGGCTAAAGAGTAATGTACTGTCAGGATTCAGCAAAAAATCTGCGGTAGATATATGATAATGGGAATAATCCTTCGATATCTTACCCTTTATGGGTGTTACTCGTTTATAAGCGCTTTTGGATCGAGTTCAATTCGTCTCATCCCCAGGATTCTTCCACTCTCTCACCCAAGATCGATTTGTCGACTCCCTCTACTACAAATTCGATATTTCATTAGTATTATCAAATTCATTTAATTGCTACCTTGTACATGACATTTTGAAAAATCTCTCGAATCTCTTAAAAGTTCTTAAAATTACTTAATATTCCACAAAATACCGTAAATTCTCTTAAAGCACTTAAAATCCTACAAAATATCGCCGAAATCCCAAAGAAAGATTTTAAAAACCAAAAAGTAAATCTTTTTGACAATAAACATAATCCGTAGATTATAGTTTTCAAATCCGGCACATTCATATAATTCGAGCAATTTCTAAAAAACCAATCAGGTTTTTTGACAACAATGTCTTTGCCCTTTAGAATTTATTAATGTTACTTCCTGTACCGTATTGTTCATCTCCGTATAATCTATCCCTAATTTCTTCATTTCAATTAATCTATATGTTTCATCAAATATGTGAGAGATTAGGTACTAAAGATATATAGATGACTAGTATACCATATAACCACAAAACGTCCGTCCAATCGCTTTTTATTACCTATATATATATTATGATCGGTAGCGAACACAAGAAGACCAAATCCCGCGGGATTGGTGGACGTAATGGCGGAAGCCATCCGGCGGCAACAAACCGGAACGGTCGAGGATTCAGGCGGCTTTAATTATCCCGCGGCCTCCTAACGTGCAATTAATTCCGAATGCGGTTTAGTTTAGCGTACGAAGAGCAAACAATGTATTACCCTCTAGACCGCCTAAACGTAGGTGGTTACGGTGGATGGGGAGGGCCACTTTGTGCAAATAGCATGGATCTGCAGATAGTGCATGCTTCCCTTCTGACCCCTTCGTCTGCACACCCACTTTCTGCAGTCGACTCCCATTTCCCCATCAAACGTTCTCGCTTCTTCTTCTTCTTCTTCTTCACTCCTTACCCCACTTGTATCTTATTCGAATCCACCACCATTCAACCCTGGAAAGCCAGGGTTAATGCTCTGTGAATTTGTGATTGCTTCTAATGCTAATCTGTGGTTCAGTCTTTAGTTCCATTGCATGATGATAGTAACGTGGAGTAGAAGACTCTGTCTGTTTTCCTTCTTGAGTGTTTCCTCTCAGCTTAGCATTTTAACGATGCTTGCATGCTCTATTGAAATAAAGTAGGGCTTTAAGCGAATCCTGGTTTTAAGCTATATTTTCCCCTCAAAGAAACATTTATTTAGGTTTAAAGAATACTATAATATTTTCCAGACATTAGTTATGTTTTCCGAATAATTTAAGGAGGAAAACCACATTAGACATGATTGGGCCCTATTTATAACATAGAGTTCTGACGAGGCCCTGGTCTAGATTTTTTATTTTCAATAACAATATTTTTATACAATTAGGCATTTATGCGGGGCTACGACGATATAGAAGTAATATCTCATTAATACGAATCTTACATTGGTATTTCCACCTTAAAATAATGTATAATAAAACTGATATATTGTTAATGATGAAGCGGGGCATGATTGAAGAGTTTTTTCCACGTCCAACCCAAACATCGCATCAGCTAAAAAAAGGAATTTCCATCATTTTCGACATTTAATTATTTATGAAAATATAAAAGATGGTTATATTCATATATTAGAAAATTAACTATAATTATGAAAATTATTATTGAACTACATTTAATGGCTAAATTTGTTCATAATTTTTTTAATAAGTAGAGAATTAGAGAGATTTCAAAAGACTAGTACATGAGTTTTCAAGTAACCTCAAAGGATTTTAACAGATTTCACAAGGTTTTAAGAGATTTTAACAAATTTTTAACATTTTTTGTTTACCATTACTTCAAAATCTTGCAACTTTTACACAATTTTTGGAATACTTGTAAATTTCTTTGAAATTGTTAGCTCTGATCTCGATTTTTAAATAGAATATTACAAATAATTAATCCAAGCAATACATTTTTTTAATCTTGATGGAGGATTGACCAGTTTTCCCTTATACTTGCGGGGTATTTACCGGTGAAAAAGTGATTCGCGTTGTGCGATCCTAGCCAGTTTTGAGATCAGGACCAAACTAGAACTGCGACAAAATGGCCAGTGCCCCACCAGCATTAAGTAATTAATAGATTTTTCATTTAAAAATAAATATTTATATACCATATTATACAGGTTTCTTGAAAAAAAATTCTTATCAAAAAAGAAGGATTATTTATAAAATAGATAATATGGAGGAGGGTAGAGAAAAAAAAAAGTGAAGGGTTACGATTCGTCCAATTATCGGTTGGCACCAAAAGTGCTGGGTCTGGCTCGCCTGCCAAATGGGAAATAGCAGAATAAAGGACTATGACCATCGACTGTGGACTCCATGAACCTGCGAACCAATGGGAGCTTATTCGGAAAAAGCGCGAAGGGACAATCGGCGAAAGATAATTGAGTTCCGGTGAAAATCACCCTTTCGAACTTTACACACTTTACCCAACTGAGAAAGTTTCCGATACCTATATTTAAAAATGAATTTCATTTTACTAAAATTTTCACAGTTTTAAACTTAAAATTGCACTTTCTGTGTTCTTATTCTTGAAACAATCAAAAATTACTGTTCTTGCGAATATTTTCTAATGGCTAAACCTTAAAGTGCATCGTTGGGTTTTTCACTCCCGCAAAAGTGTTTGTGCTCTCAAAAGCATTACTTAATTTGAAAAAATTAAACTAAATAAATAATTAAAATACCCACTGTATACTAAAAAAGATATGTGGAACTATATTGGATTACATTTTTGTAACAAAATATTCATTACCGGATGAGTACTTAACATTCAAAGTCGCTCGGGTGTCGGACATACCCGTACTGATGCACTTATAATGATTACAAGAGTTTTTAAGTATTCTCAAAGGACTTCAAGAGATTTCACATTGAGCTGAAGTTTCAGTATTATAATCAGATGAATTTTTTTTTCATCAAAGATTTAGCTTTAAAAATTTTATTAAAAATATTGTTTTCAAAAAAATTTCCCATGCTGTGTGTTTTCATAAACAAATTGTTTTAAATAAAACAATTCTTTTTAAAGAAAATATTTGAAGAAGAAAAAAATTCGTCTGGAAATTCAGCCTAATAGATTTCACAATTTTTTAAAATTTAAGGAATCTAAAAAAATGTTTGTACGGGATATTATTTATTTGAATCAGTCAAAGCTGAAGATTCTTGCAGAGAAATTTTTTATACCATCCCTTGTCTATACATCGTTAGTTTTTGGTTACAATTTATGTCCGAAGGTGAAATCATGAGACCAAAGATACCAAAGCGCTTGGTAGGCCTTGAATTCGCCTCGGGATGGTGCCCCGAGACTAGTAAATGACATCATTAATGAGCAATGTGCTGACGCGTCGAGACCTACCGCCCACTACCACCCAATCTTCTATTTCCAGCCTTTCCACCCTTCTAAGATCGATGCGTCGATTTCCGATGCCGTACCACGTACATAAAATGAGATGGAGTTTAACGTCAATGTTCCTGTGTTCTAGGCTCTCGGATTCTCAACTTGAAAATCCTTGGTGAAAACTTGCAAGACGATTGCGAGGAAAAGGAGCAATTTTATTCATAGACTGCTAACCTTCGATTTCCCCTTTCAAATTTCAAAGTTCATATTTTATTCAAATGAAATTCTGGAAAATTCAATCAATACCAAAATAATTCCTCCTTTATATTCTGCCCTCCCTAAAGAAGTAAGAAACTTCAAAGAATGTGTTTGCTGTGATCTCCAAACTAATTTAAGTTTTAATTGCATAATTAAAATATAAATATTTTTTTCTCTATGTCTGATGTTGATTTTACATTTGCTTTGAGCATGTTACAAGTTTGATAAAAAATTTTTGCTCAGCTTGTCGAGTGTCAACTCTCCCTCTTAAACGTCCAAAACACTCGCCTTTATCGAAAGTTTTGTGAGATGGAAATGGTTCGTGCGTCCGAAGTGAGGCTTTTTTTTTTATTTTTGTGCGTTCTGGTTAGGTAGCGAACAATTTTCCTGGAGCCCCGAGGCCTTTGTGGACTGCAGACACCGATGGGCTCATTCGTCGAATATCGATGTGCCAGAAACCTATTAAAACTCGGAAAAATATATATGGTATTTCGAGCTGCTGGTCGAGATGGCTTCCAGTGCGTTCAAGAGAGAGTGAAATATAAACTACGCCTTTCTCTCGTCGAGTGCATAAATAAGATACACGCCCGGAAATATTATTATTATAATAAAAAAACTTCCGAAAAGGCCAAATCTCAGATTTCCTTGAAACTGTCTATACCTATGTATTTTGATGCCCTGATTAAGACTACATGACAGTGGAAATTGGCGGAAATCTGATTTTCATGGTTAAACCATGAAAAAACCATAAAAATCATGGTTCTTTGCATTTAGCTCAACTATAGCTTTTGTTTTACTATCATATTTGTAATCAACGCATCAAAAAAAAAAAAAAAAATATATATATATATGTGTATAGAAGAGGTTTCAAGGAAATTGGACATCATTTGACCTTTTCAGAAGTATATATATACAAAAAAAAAATGAAAGAAAACCAATTATGTCATGCCGCAACATTATAATGAATGTAGCACATTCGTCTTGAATGATTTAAGGAGGTTGCTTGCAGTTATTGCTGTGAGATTCACGTAGCATGAAATGTTCGATGTTCCATATACATGCTCGATGTTAATTGCTGTGGTAGCTATATATGCAGATACGCGCGTTTGTATTAAGTACATGGAGTCACGGTGCAACCGTGTTGGCGATCGTGTTCCTAGGATTTGAGAGTTCTTGTAGCGTAGAGAATTATCGGTATTCTGGTTTACGATTGAACTCGGTACCATTTGGGAACATTATAGCACAATAGTAGGAGAAATTCACCCATCAGAAACGTACTAATTGTAGGGTATTTCTAATAGTATCTTATCCAAAATTTGATATTGTCACGTGTCTTGATAGATTTTCTGATTAAAAATTATATACAAAGCGATATACTTGAATGAATATGAATAACGTAAATATTAGCAACTAATAATCTTACGAAAATCAATAAGGTATGGAAAACCGAGGTGACAAGCGAGAGTATACACTGAGAAAATTGAATTACAAATAATTCATCCTAAATATCTAGATATTCATCCTGAACATATATAAATTTGAGCCTAATTATCTCGTTATTGAAACTTAGTATCTATAGGTATTTAGATTGAATATCTTGTCTAATGATGACCAATATTAACCAATGATCACCTAAAAAGTTACTTTTTTCTCTTCCTTAATTTTTGAATTTAAAAATAAAAATAATTAATAAAATTATTATTTATTATTATTATTATTATATTATTATAATAAAAAAATTAATAATTCATCAAAAAATTTCTATTATAAAGCTTACACACCTCTGAATCTTTTTCACAAACAGTGCAGTGCAAAAAAGAAAAATGAATCGCGCGCTGGGCGCGTGGATCATATAGTTGCTACAATATTTTTAAAAAACGCAGGGATTAGTTTGGGTAATAAAAAAGATATTTCGTAAAGTGAACAATAATATATTTTTGGAAAAAAATGTAAATGAACTAATAAACGTTTCCAACAATCCGCAATTGAATTATCGTCATACTTAATCTTGGCGTCTCCACCTGTCAATCTTTACATATAAACTTGCGTGGTATGAGTTAATAACGTTCTTGCATAATTTACTTCGCTGCCTTCGCCTAATGACGAACATTTAATTGAATCTTATTATTTCAACTGTTATTTTTTATATTGTATGAATTGTATTTATGTGTATTATTTATACCTTACCTCGCCTATTGCGATATGTATGTTATTTATGCTACTTATATGTTTGTATTTTATGAATTTTATTGAACTTGAAATCTTTATTTAATTTATATATTTTTGAATTCGCATGTATAATTGTATAATGACTATTACTATTGACAATGTTGATTTTATCTGACTCAATACTTATTTTACTAAATTCATCAAACTTTTAACACACAAAAAACTGTCGGTTACAACAATTTGATGAATTTTCTCTGTTTTAAAAGACATTTGTTTACAGCACCAATTTTCAGTGTACAAGTGAGCTATTCGCTTATGTAGAAAGTGTCATGACCGATAACAATATTTTTAAGGAAATGAAATATAAAAGACGGATTGTAATGGATACCTATAAAACACGCGTTTGCGAGGAAACTGCTATAGAGCTGGCGTTATCGCGACCGAGTGTTGCTTTACTCGTAAGTAGCAAGAAAAGCAAAAGCAAGGGTGAGAGGAAGTGAAAAAGGTGTGAAGGTGGACGGAGACTAGGGTTGTGGGTGGGCAGGATTGAAAGTTCCCTCGGCTGTCGTTATGCTACTTGCTGTATGGTATCGTATATACCTTACACACTCATATATATTATATATATATATATGAATGCACTTGTGTGTGATATGTACCTGTATGCATCAGTATGTTCTTGTCTATGTCAGAATTTCCTCACACCCCTTCCTTCTAACTACTTTCAATGTGTTCACGTGCATGCCCTGTCGACCACGTATTTATGAGCGCTGCCTCTGCGCTGCTGGACTTTAAATTCAGCCCGGCCTTTTACAATGCCGCGGATTAACTTTGGAATGCATGAATTCTTTATAGTCCGTATTCTCATCGGGTGCTTGGTTAGGGAGGCGGGGATTAGTTGAGTTTCCTTTCTCGCGGGCGTTGTTTTATTAAATAAGCATAAAGGAAAAATATCTTCAGATTATTCAAATATTATATAAAATAGGGATGTGTTCGTCGGGTAAATTTTAAAATACTATATTCGTGAATGAGAGAGGGAGAGAGAGCACAGAATCGAAAATAAAGTCTATTTTTCCGAAACATAGTTATTTCTATATCCACCAAAATAATCAGTTAGGTAATTTGCATTTTTTCTTATTTCTATGAAAGAGAATTGTCTTTGAATGTAATGTTCATTTTCTAGAATTAAAATTTGCCCTCATTCGAGTGTATAAATATTAGAGCAAATTTTGATTCGATGAGATGAATTTCGATCAAATGGTTATTATGTTAAATGAAATTTGAGTGATATTCATGCGCTTCTAGGACCGGTCTGTAACGCCTGATGTATGTAAATGATATTCGCATTTCAATCAGAAAAGAAATGTAAATCACACTCATCAGTTACCATATATAAAAGTCTTGACAAAAAAACCCTATTAATTCTGCAGTTACCATTTTCTGGGGAAGTTCATACTTGCCATTTTAATCTATGATTCTCCATACTATATATAATTATAATAGTAATAAAAGAAGCATACCTCGAGAGTCTAGTGGGTAAATGATGCATTACATGTAACCGCGGCTAATAAAAATCAAGCGCTTTCTTTGCGCGAGGTGATTTGTAGCCGATAAATCAAAAGATTAGATTTCTTACCCTGGCAGTTGGTGGCGGCACGAGCCGAGAAACACTCGCGAGTGGTGGAAGGAGTCGGTGGAGTAAAATCGCAAAAGGAATTACATGGAAAGAAAGGAAAGAGGTGGGCAAGATTCGCGAGGGTCGCAAAACCGGGATGAACTCCTAAAGAGGAGACGATGAAGACACGGCGCTTTTGGCTTGTTGGAATAAATGCAAGTTTGTCAAACGCCCCGCGAATATCTCGAGAAAAAAAGTGAAAGCAAACGAGAGAACAACGCCTTGAGCGATGAATCATTTGATTACCGAAAAACTTTGGATTTATACTCTCAGGGCAGGCAATTTACAAGATTGGTGGTAGGGTGTTATAATGTGTGCGCAGTAGGTCGAGAGAGGCTCTATGATGCCGAGGCCTTGGTGTTTGTGTTTTTAATTTTCCCGAGCCGTTTTGTATACAGATATCTATGTAATTTATCCAAGGGGCGAGTGAACCGGGTTGCAGACTGGTACGTGTGGCGGCTAGCCAGCCCGTCGACGAGGACGAAGTTCGCTATGGGGGTGGCGCTCTGGATAAAAGCGACCTTCCACTTCTTTCTCTTAGACTTAATTTTCTATTTTTCTTTTCGCGCCAGAAACTCTGAAGAAACCCGGGAGATATCCGTGGAAAGGGGGCCTCATTTAAAAAGTCACGGATCGACCTTCCGCACCTTTTAGCTACGAGCAATTACGTCAATTATATACTACTATAAGATCAAGGAACTTGTTAGATCTGGATTATTCGCAGGCTCTTATCAATTTCCGACTATCTCTGCTTTTAAAAGACTGTTATTATGTCAAGAAAACTCATCGTTATTATCTTGTTACTAGCAGAAATTTAACCCGGCTTTACCTCGGATATTATAGGATTTCAAGACATTTTAAGATTATTTTAATATTTCATATTTCCAGAACTTTTAAAGAATTTCATAATATTTTTAATGATCTCAAGCCATTTAGAATGTTTTGAAAAGATATCAAGGTATTTTCAATAATTTTAATAATGTTCAAGGGATTTTACCATATATATATAAGGTATTTCAATATAGTTTAAAGATACACTGACAAAAAAAAATTTAGTTTTTGTATAAGAAAATATGATTCACTAATAAATTTCGATGTACTTCAAATTGAATGAATTAGTAAATTACTTTCCCATATACACATCAGTTCTTTCTTATACCTGACTTGGGTTTTAAAAATAAAAAAATATTTTTTTAAGACAATAAGAATATTTTCTCAGTCCAACCAACGAATTTTATTAGGTCAAAAAAGTTGTTTTGTTTGGTCAACAAAATAGTTTCACTTAGGTTAACAAAATATTATCCTTAAATTAACAAAAAAACCAAATAAATAATTTATTTGGCTTAAAAAAACAGTTTTGTTGCACATATAAGAACAACATTATTTTGTTGAGCTAACTAAATTTGTGTTGCTCAAGCCACACTGTTTTCTCAGTGTATTTTAAAAGAGTGAAAAAAATTAAAGTGGTACGAAAAAAGTTTAAAAATATCTTTAAAAAATCTATAATACGTAGCATTTGTACATTCTACAGTATTAGTAGCCAAAAAGCATCCAATATGCTCTGCTATAGAATCAATAAGCTTTCATTCGCCAAAACTCTCGTCACTACATGCAAATCGGATTTTTCCCGTAAATTGATAAAATGCAGGTTCCAATCACTTTGCAACTCATCCCACCCATTTATTCGTACAGCCTATAGCCATCGGACATTGCCATGTAACTCAAAACTGAGCAACGTCCCAATTTAGTCCCTAATAACTATAGAATTATTTCGAGTCGAAACTGTTTTAATTCCTAACACATCATTTTTTTCCATCACACTCACTCTCAATAGAGAAGAAATCCCCATCGAAATATTGATTAATTTTCCACTTTTGAAAATTTTCTTTCAAGACAACGCATCAGAGATGAAGTAAAGAAAACTTGCGGAAAAAGGGAAACGCTTTGAAATGATTATTTCTGAGAAAGTAAAATAGATAATCACATCAGCTTGAGATTGAAATTAACATAGGATATCGTTTACGTAAACAAGACTGTAATGTGGAAACGATAACGATAATCTGCGAAACTCGTTATGAACGCAGAACGTAGGTCGAGAACTCGGTTAGAATGGAAATTCAACTGCCCGACAACACGAGTACTGTTACTACTGCTCGAAAGGGTTAAAGTCTTCCAAGATTCAGATTTGCTGATTTGTCTAGTTTGGTTTTTGCATTAGCTAGCCTCAAACTAACTAAATGGGGAAAATGGGAATTTTCATCAAAACAGGGGAAAAAGGAGGACATTGGGGATGGGGAGGACAATTTAAATTTTACACTACTGACTAAAAATAGTCTACTTTAGAGACTAAATCTTGAATGAGTGACTCATTTCTCACTTATTCAAATTTAGAATACATGTTTCCTCCACTCTTAAAAAAATTAAAGAATTATTCAAAACTTTCGGAATCATCGGATTATTTTTGATTAAACGTTCGGATTGGTCGGATTCATTCGGAGTAAAAGTTTGGATTGATTTTAAATGGACCTTTGATTGATTCGAATTCACTCGGAATAACTTCCGTTGGTTCGAAAACAGATTCCAAATCTTCAGGCATGCAGGGTAATTTTGTAAAAATTCTGCATTCTGTTTAAAATGATTTACACAAAAAAACTTTGCAGAGTCACTTTACTGTAGAATATGTTTGTAGATTTTCATCTGGGTCCTCCATTATATTTATTAATAAGTCTTAAAAACTCTTTTTTCATTATACAATATATCTTTTATAATAATAAGTAATAAAGTATAATTTTATAGAAATGAGTCGTTAATTTCAGGAGCTGGTGATAAAGTTGTAGGCAAAAGGTCAGCGTATTCAATACTTTTTATTGATAAGAGTACATAAAATAGACGACTAAAAGTTCATTAAATATAATTAGCGATGTTTTTTATTGACTAGAAAAATAAAGATTGGAATTAATTCTTGAAGTTAAATTTTCTTTGAAACGTCAGTATTTGTTGTTTTATAACTTCGTTTTTTATTGTGTGGATTTTACGAACTGTTGAGCAATCAATTAAGTATGTCCGAAGAAGAGTTAATCATACATGATAACTGACCACCGTATAAAAGTGATGCAATCGAGTATAGAAAATTCATTTAGGCTCAAGAATCTAATGTTTATGTCATCAATACGAATGGTTTATATCTGCTTAATCCACTAAAACATTGTCAATTAAACTTCCACCCTTACTTTTCTTTTTCATCAAAATCTCCTGTATTTCTTCCAGATTCCTCCCTTTAGTTTCTGGAGCCAACCAAAAAAAAATACATGTTCCAGTGATAGCACAAACACTAAAAGTCCAAAAAGGTACATGGATACCACCTGCAGTTGTCAATGTTTGAAATAATAATTTCGAAGTGAATGCAAATAACCCACTCCAAATACTTGCGCAAGCTATAGCCGGTCCTTTAACGCCAATAGGGAAAAGTTCTGACATATAGACGATAGGAATAAGAGTGAAGCCCATATTACATGAACAATTGAACAAAATCAGACAAACCAATGGTAACAAAGAAATAGAAGAAACATCAAATTTCAGGTTACATTTTAGGAAAAAATACAGACCAATGATTGCCAAATTACTTGCTGTTAGAATTCCAGTAAAAAGAAACAATTTTCTTCTACTGAAATGATCAATGATTTGTGTCGAAGGGATTGTAGCTATAACATCCATTGTTCCTAAAATCATAACTGCACTTTTAGGATCTAGAGACGAACCACTTTCAGTTAATATTTCCTGAGCATAGGCAGCAATGGCAATAAATCCAGAAAAAATGTTTGTTCCTACCACCAAAATGACTAAAATAATACTGTTTCGACAGCTATTGTCACTGAAGATCTCTCTCCAAATTTTCCTTTCTGAATTTCTACTTTCAACGATGCTTTTCTTGATACGTTGAATATCCTTCATCACAGCTTCTGCATTATTCACTCCTCGTAATTTCATTAAAGTTTTTGTTGCCTTTGAATCTTTTTCTTGTATGAGGTAAAAGTATGGCGATTCCATCATGAAAAAGAAAAAGGTTAGGAAGCTGAATGGTATTGAGAAAAGTATCCAGTTCATGGTGTTGTAAGATGAATAAGCACCAAGTATTGCAACAATTAGAATTCCAAAGTGCTTTGATACATGCAAAAATGCCATTGCCATCCCTCGAATTTTTTCTTCAGCAATTTCGCCCAAGTATATTATAGTTACGTGATATGTTCCTCCAGCTCCCCATCCAGAAATTATTCTTGTTGCATATAAGCACATTTTGTTTTTTGCGAGGATGAGTAAAATTGCTGAAAATGTCTGTAGTATAGCGAAGAGAAGAATTGTGTATCTTCGACCTATCCTGTCTATGAATATAGGAAACGTTGTAATTCCGATTATGATACCGAGGCTGGGGATTGCTGCTACCCAGGCTCCTTCAGAATCCGTCAGAGGAAGTGATGAATTTTGACTTTTCAAATAGGGAAGTGCTGGTGAACTCCAAGCAGACAAGACACCAAAGTTTAACGATAAAATATAAGCTGAAAAAATGTATTTTTTATTAAAGATTGCATTTCAATTAAATTTAATCCATAATAACTTATGGAACTCATAACTTACCAGGAATACAAGAAATAAACTGAGGAAGAATGCTTCTTTGTTTTTCATCTTTTTCATCAAGCTCTTTCCAATTCTCAAGTTTCTCTCTTTTTATACGCTTGGAATGTTTCTTTTGCTGAGAGTCAACGTCTAAAAATTCCATTTTTTATACTCTTTATAGAAATAAACCTATATTGGATCTATACTCTATAATGTTTGATAGAAGACTACGCAGTTCAAATGAAAGTAAGGATTCTATAATCAGCATAACTTGTTTTTCATTTTTTTTAAATTTAATGTTCAAGATGTATGATACTTAAATATGTAATTTATAGGACTCTAAACATAAATTAATTCAATTGGAATTATGTAAGAAAGTATAGATTGTAATATCACTAATTAGAATTAGGTATCATTTAACTAATTATCAGTAATAGTATTCCAGATTAAGAGAGAATAAATTCATTATTGAGAAATTTGAATATGCAAAATGTTTTGAGTACCAATAATATAAAAAATAAATCTGAAATTTTAATTCGAATGAATCCGGCCAATCCGAATCAATCTAAAATTTTAATTAGAATCAATGCGGCCAATACGTGTAGTCTTATATACCTATTTGAAATACATTTAGTCAATTCTATTTTTGAATGCTTACAATTTATAATGTGTATTAGGGTTTACTTTTCATGCATATATACTTTCTTCCTCAAAACAATTGTTTTCTGTGGAAAAAGTGGCGGCTTATTACAACAAGAGAAATTCTAGTTACAGTACTATTCGACAAATCAGGTAAATGCACGTTGAACCGACATGGGGTTAGGGGTTTCAGGTCTCAGGGGTAAGTTTATCGCTGAGCTAAGTAATACGAATGTGTCTGTCTCTACGAGTGGTGCTGGATGCCTCAAGCTATCTACAAAAGACAGCTTTACCATACGTATATACATATCATCGCGCGTTCATCCGTTGAGATAAATATTTGTTTGTTTACTTTTGCCTACAAGCAGATTAACTCTGCTTCTTTCTCAAAATTGTCGAGGCGAAGGAGCTAATACTCGATGGGATTATAGTTCCAAATTGGAAGGTCTTTCACGATATCTTTACAACTGCTCTAATAAAATACGCTCATAGTTTAAGATTTCGTAAGAGTCATAACAAAGTTGTATTTTTTTAAGACGCAGTGTTGTAAATTCTTTATGACGATCATTTGTCTAATTATGGGAACTTGGTAGTTATATGGTATATATTCCAACAACTCAGGTCGTGAAGTGAATAATAAACAGTAAAAGTTGTCAGAGAAGTTATTGTTGCACGTATTCAGTTAATTACGCATATTTATTATTCAGTTTGCAAGAGTATCCCAGAACACTTTTAATGCTTGTCCCATGAATTTAGAACTGTTTTTCATGCTTTAATTTGGTATATTAAATATTATTTGAAAAAAATATAACTTATGCATATAGTGCATGCATCGCAGAAAGAGCCACAGAATTGAAAATGTGGTCGGTACATCCCTGTGTCCGGCGCCATTGGCCATTAAAAAGTTACGAGAGCGTAAATGAAGATGTATTTCCTGGAAAAGGGAGAATTCTTGAAACAGCAGGATAAATCCAGGGAACACTGAAACAACGTTGCTCGAGCGACACAATAAAACCATTTATTGAATACACATGAATCGTTATTTTCGTGAAAGTTAAATGAATTTTTCTGCACGTTCATTTAAAGAAGACTACATTTACAGAAGGAATTCTTATAGAAATTTAACAGAATAAATTCATTAACTTTACTTTTCCTACAATGAAAACAACAGATAATGATATACTCTGAGGATTCGTGGGCGCGAGAACTAGCACAACCGGAAGTTATTTACAGTCCACTTAGTAACGTGGATATAAGGTCCACAAAATCGGATTTGGTTGAGGTGGGTGCACGATGCAAATGAAATTGTGAAATTGGTTCGAGGAAGATTTATCCATTTATCGCGGTCGAGCGCAAGGAGCAAGAAGATCCAAGCAATTGCTGGGAAGAGGATGGGGATATGTTGGGTTACGGTCCCGAACTAGCTGGGAAATATGATAATGCCGTTGGCGACAGTAAGACGAATAGCTTTCGCGATTCCACTTATACTATTGCGGTTAACTCGCGGATTGGTTATTGCGTTGTCGAGATGCGGCGATTTTTCGACACTACGAACCCTCCCAATCCGCCGTATTTCATTCTTTCTGGACCTTTGTTCTTTATTCCACGACGACTAGAATTTTGTCTTTTATTCTAGCCTCTTTTGCCACGCAGAGGACCAATAATTCATGCTAATAAAGAAAAATGCCAGGGAGAATTCACTCTCTCGCCCTTTATCTTTTATGAGGTATGTATACTATACTTGCGTGAAGCTTTATCGATATCCTGCGATCGGAATAAACATTCTTTTCAATATTTCTTAAAGAAGTTATTTTTTCAACATCTTAATTATAAATGAATACTCATTCATGAACAAAGAAATATAATTACCATAATATACGAGTAATAAAGCTAATGAGTTTAATAATTAGTTGCAAGAATGTGAAAATTCCAATAACAAATTGCGATCAAACTAAAGCATTTCCGCACTTCACGGATTTATGTTGTAAGTATAATTTTCATCGGACAGATATGCATACAAGAAATAGTGCATAAGAAAAAAAGAACATCCAATGGGATGAGAAAGCCTAGAAAAACGCCGGAACTTTTTTGACATTGAAGTTTACGGTCTTTGGAGCCGGGGTGTTCTTAACACTCTATAACATTGCACTGGGGATAAATGTACTCGGGGTCTCGTAACGGAAAAGAAGTTCATTGAGCCTCGTCGCAATGCCGCTCACGACAAAACCTTGTGAAAACGAAACAGAATCCTCTTATTTACGTGACTAACTTTTATCACTGATGTGGATGTATTCTACGTACTCGCCCACCTCCTGCAAGACTACCAGGTAATAATCATAATTCGCCGGCTATTGTTTCACAGATAATTAAGTTTTTGCTCGTTGGAACCAGAGGACCGAAGTATTTGCTCGTACACGCGCCAATTCGAGGAAAAACCATTTGGCTTCCTTATTCGGTTAGATGCTAGAAACTAGAAGTAGATAGTTGGACATTAGCTATACCGTCTTGAAAACAAACCAATCCCTTTGAGAAATTACACAATCGAGGAAGAAGAGCTGGTCGATCGATGTATATGAAGTACTCGGTTCTATTCTCTTATCTTGCACGGAAATCGGGCATCCTTTACAACCAATGGTAACCGGAAACGAAAATACTATATCGCTCGTTGCTACAGAAGATAGGGACTATTGTTATAGGTGTACAAAAAAAACAAAGTTATGTACCATCTACGACCGGTCAATAATTTCTGCTTCCGGTGCACATCGATTGAACGATTCTAAATTTTCAATGATTAAAATGGAATAGTTTTCAACATAAACTCTTCCGAAATTTATATTTTTTTTTTGGTTTAATTTTTTGTATTCTTAGATTAATAACGACTTTTTTTTTCTTTCAGGTGAGTCCATATTTCACAACCAGGATCATATAATTTCAGGAGTTAGTTTAGACGAAAGAAAATTAAGGGATGTTTTACAGATTTGCCACCTGGGAACAATGGTGTCCGAGAATCCTTGTCATGTAAATGTAACGCTTTCTGTAATGGATGGATATGATGTCCGTCGTGGTGATGCAATAGATAGTAGACACTATAGACACAACTAGACAGGAGATACTAGTGGAAGTAGGAGGTTATAGGTGTTTCTCCTGAATTCCCCTCGATGGGTTGGTTCATTAGAGGAACGTGCACGCGACACTAATGCGACATCAATTATGCGCCAATAACATAACAATACATAACACGTCACATTGCTTGCATAACAATGCCCCACCCACATATCCTTCCACTATGCGCCGCGCACTACTAATTTCCACACGTAATACGCCGTGTATACAAAAAATACAAAACAAAACGCTGTTCCAAAAAATGGGAAAAGTTTGCGAAATTTTAATAAACTAGAATGTCACTTTTGGACGGAGCTAAAATTTGTCAGAAATTGGGAGATTTTTAAATGATTTGTAAAGTTTGATATGGAATTTTGTGAAAATATGAGATAAAAATTGACGAATAATAAGAAAAATGTATTTTAAAAATTCTAAACCGTAAAATCTAAAATCTCGAACACTTATGTATCAAGATTCCGAAAGCAGTTTCTGAAATTTTAACAAAGCATTCATCCACATTTTCGTTAAGAGTGTTGCCAATTCGAAAAAAAGTGATACATTTTTGTTTTCGTGTAGAATGTGTATGAACGGCGAATGTTCATATATGTACAAATATTCATATACAAGTCTAATAATGCCTAATTTCTAATACAAAAACATACACATATAATATCCTAAAAATATAACTAATAATAGTAATAATACAATATATATCGCTATTCGTTCACGCAAGCTGACGCACGGTACACGCTGAGTTTCATTGTTCGAATCGCTCTTATTAGGTATTTCACGTTGTGACGTAATAATCCAAAATGGCCATACGCTGGTGTATAAACATTGGCACCAAATGCATGGGACTGAAATTTATTTTTTAAATATCTTCATATAAAAAATAATTTCTTAACATTGTAGTATTTGGAAAATAGTTTTAGTTGCTGAAAAGCTATTTAATAATATTATAAAAGACATACATTTTTTAATTTCGATTTTAATATTTTATTAAACAGTTTTTCCGAAACTAAAACTATTTATTACATACTAAAATGTTGAGAAATGATTTTTTAAGATTATATTTAAAAAATAAAGTTCAGTTCCATGCATTTGGTGCCAATGTCTATGCACCAGCGTATGGCCATTTTGGATTATTACGTCACAACGTGAAATACCTAATACACGAAATTCATGAAGTGATCACCACTTACGGGAAACGTATCATGATTAGTCGAGATTTTTCGAGGCCCTGATCCAAAAATGAGATTCTTGAAATTGGTTTGAAACGTAAAATGAGAATGTAAATAATAATCAAGAAATTCAATATATTAATAAACATTTTGTAGCTTTAAAAAATAAATTCAAGTTAAGGACCACGCAATAATCCGAAAGAAAAAAATAAGAAAAATGGATAGTTTTTTAACAAACAATTGTCAAAGTTTCCATTTGTACATGTATTTCAATAGGACAATGCTCATCCTAGAGAAAGGTTTCTTTTTCTCCTAAACTCTTTGTTATTCGACTTGGTTACAACATTCATATTTTGATGAACAGATTTACCAAAACAAAAGGTGCATATCCACAGAATAGAAAGATAAACAATTTTTTGGGTATTTCAATGGTAACTAAAATCACTAGAGATTTTTTTTCAACTGATTGAAATATTTTCAAAGTCCCCCCTTCCGACTTTTTAGTTACTCCCAAGTCGGGCTCAGCATGATTCGCCATCCCTGTGTATACCCAAAAAGACAGTTTATCTTGCTAGTTTGTGGCTATGCACCCTTTGTCAATTCTTTTTACTTTTTTCTTTCGGATTATTGCTTTTCAGGTTCGAAAATACAAAAAAGATTTTGTTTAGAATTTTTTACGAAAATCCATTTACTGTACTGTCATGTCAACGTAACGAAAGTAATCGTTAATTAACACTTAATTACAATAATTGGTAATCATGTAATTGACCCTTACGAATTTGAGCCATCACCAACGGTAACAAAACAAAAATCCTGCAAGAGGCCATCGACCCTCCTGAACTACAAGCTTCATCCTAGAACCACACTCAAACATCTCCACTCGAATTTCCGTGAGAACCAGACTCACACATCTCTACTGCATGTTCATGAGAAGTTTTCCTGACACTCACACTAACCCGGTTGGCATAGAGTCTAGGCCTATCTGTGATACGTACACCATCAAAATACCTACAAATAAGGACATCACACTCTCACCTATTGGTGAGATTGCGCCAGAGAGTAAGGACCAGATGGGAGTTCTAAACTAACACTGCTCTGGAG
>JAUESI010000018.1:5949424-5962424 GCA_032275145.1 Synergus laeviventris | reverse complement strand
CACACTCTCACCTATTGGTGAGATTGCGCCAGAGAGTAAGGACCAGATGGGAGTTCTAAACTAACACTGCTCTGGAGAGGCTACACCGATACTAGCCAAGCGCCTAAAAAGAATATATAAACACAGCAGAAGCAACAGCTTGCAGTGAGCCTAAACAGTCAGTCCAGGAAGTGCATCATCCATGAAGTGTCAATGAGTAAATCTCAACAAGTGACCCCAAGTGCACCCAGTGAGAAAACCTAGCACACCGCAGTAGACTGAGGTGACATTTGAGTGACGGTAATTAGAGATTGAGAAAATCTTTCTAAGAGTCAACAGTGACAAGGATATAGACAAATTTAAGTGCGAATTGTGAGTGAAAGGTGAAGAACCATATTCTACAAAAATAAAAGGATTAGCAGACAACAACCGGTAACACAGTCAACACAGGCTCACTCATTAATTCGCTAAGGATCAAAATTTAATTTAAACATAATAACATCTTATTGTAAAATTTGAATATTGTATTTAATAAATAAATTTCTAAAATTCAATGAACATCTTTCAATTCATTGGCTGGTCCTCGTTCCTACTTTTCAATCAAGTTGTAAGGTAAAACGAGGGATTAGTTTTAATAGAAATAGAGCCTGTTGCCAGTTAGAATTATTAATAATATTTTAGGCAGGACGTAACAGTACATTTGGTGTGGAGTCCTTTATAACTTTAATTTTCAAAATTCATATTCTTTTAAACTATTTATTGAAATTTTAGAAATATCAAAGAATTCCATCGTATTTTAAGGAATTTTATAAAATATATTGTGATTTTTAGAAATAAGAGATTTTACCAGCAATTGGGGCTTTATAGAATCAAAAATAAAATTTTTTTAAGGCTGATCCACTTTTCGATAAATTTATAGCAATTCTTTTAAAAATTATGTCCTTTCTAAAGGTGATATTCTATTTTTTTTTAATTTCGCAAAATTTTTCCATTTTGCGGAACAGTTCTTTTTTCCGTGTAATTTCTAGAATTATTAACAGTTTCGACTTACTATTGGCTTGTCGTCGTGAACTATGTGAAACTGTGTGAACTCTCATCTGGAAATTTATTAAGATAGATCTTGTATGGGTTTTGATTGGTTTCTTTCCTCGTGGACGCCAAATAAGCTGGTAACCTATCAATCAAAGAAAGTCAAAATTTTATTAGGGTATTAAGCGTAGAACAAATGTATGAATTGGATCCATATAGCAATTTGAAAATGGATGAAATATAAAGATGAAGTTTAAAACATTTACAATATTCGCAAAATTTTGAAAATTTAGATGAAGTTCTAGTATAGACTTTTATTCATAAGTTAAATTAATTACTCTTTAATTAAGTTCGTCGTATGTGAAACATGACAAGAATGTGTAATATTCATCGGTTCTTATATTTTGCATAAATTCGCTGAAAAAATTGGACAAATACTACGGCAGCATTAATTGGAAAATTGTTTTTCAGTGTTTATTATCGGCCGATCTGTGAACAGTTTATTAAATTAAATCGTTTAATCCGATCGCCATAATAAAGAGGTAGGAACGCGGATGACATGTGCAACTGTATTATACCCGCGAGCGATTGTCATGCTATATCACTGTATTATCACCCATGTTCGCAGGTAAAAACATCTCTCGCTCATTTGAATCATGTAATTGATTTTTTATGTTTTCAAATTACTTCCAAGTTGAGATATTCTTATAAAAATAATAATGTTAAATTTGACTACAGTGATATTTGAAATGTTGGTACCTTATATTTAGTATCTCCAAGGATTTTTAACAAGGGCTAGTGTACACATTTATGATGTCTGCAGGGTGTCTACTAAACCGGGAATTGAAATGAAACTGGGAAAAATCGGGTTTATGAATATAAGAATTGCTAAAGCAGAATATGCAAATGTCGTTAAGCAGTGTTTGTGTGCGCAAAATTTGTTTTCTAGTAGATGAATTTACGAGTCCATCTATTTCTTGTCAGCAAACGAAAGTCATTCATTATGCATATAAACTGTTAGCTCTAACCGCGGAGCTGCTAAAGGACCTCGATGTTTCCCGTCGAGTTTGTGTTACGCTTGCGTTTGTGGTGGTTCGCATACAGAGCTGCGGTTGTGATTCGATGCCCATTCAGTCACCCAATTTCGGTTTGATTTGGAAATGACCCAAGCACTTTGAACGATATACTTTGAAGCGGAAAGGTAAACCATCTCCTGCTATGAAATTCAAAAGTTATACTTGATGTTTTTCAAGTTTAACTTTATACCATATATATCACTGCTCCTATAAAAAATGTACACTTTTATCAAACAAATCGAACTGAATACATTTTTAAGTATCGCAAAGCTTGCTTCAGCTGTATATTTAATCGGCCCTTTAGTCACATTGGTTTTTCTTTAGTTAAACCGCATCGTTATAAAAATTCAAAAGGATTTTAACACGAGTGATGCACATCCCTCAAAGTTAAATCACGCACCTGTTTTACGAAGACCAGTAAAACACGCTACAGACGATGGGTATTGCTTTGTCGGTTGCGGCGAGTGTTGCAGGGGGTTATAGGGAGTTGGCATGGTGTTTAGCACATATCGAGAGCTAACACTACCTTTATCTGAATCAAGAGATATGAGGGGGTATGTTAAAGAGAGAAAGAGGACTATAGATTCGATAGGGAGAAATGTAAAATACAGGGATGAAATGGAGGAGGGGGGCCTTTATATATATGTATATAATGTACAATGTACAATATATATATATATATATATATGAGGAGATGATTGTGAACAGAGCGAGCGTTGTTATTGCAGATTGCATGGAGTGAGAGTTGAGTGCATTCTGCAACGTTACCAACTCAAACTGCAGGTTCGGCCAGCCCATGCAACCTCTCAATAACGAAAATCTATACGCTTTCATTTGTCCATTCTGCAGGACTTTATTTGCGAATCGCTGAAGAATTCGGTGTGCACCAAATGTGAATACTCGCACATCCCTGTGTATCGAATGGTGAGCGATGGCTGAACGTACGGAAATCGAGAACGAATCTTTTTATACCTTTTATCAGCATCGCTTCACTGAACTCCTACGAATGCGAAAAAGCCACTTTTTCTAGTCAACCCTTCTCCGGTATCTACACTAGGCAACTTTCATAGCTTAGCTTCTCGCTCGGATTTTCACACTTTCCCTCTGAACAAATGCTTTATACCGGCTGCACTTTATTGCCCAGTGTTCTTGTGATATATTCGTCGTAAAAGAATTTTTGCTTGAGATTGTAGATTAGAGATGTGGGGAACTCCATGCTACAAATTCACTAAAGACAACCTAATCAATTTCTTAGAAAATTGATATATTTTATTATAACTAGATATAGATATACACTAAAAAAAATTTCCGGTTATTTCTCATCGGAAAATAGTGTTCAATATGCTTTTACTATAACCAGAACTTTTTACTAGACATTTTTCAATAAATAAACAAAAATGTATATAAGTACTCTAAATGAATTTATATATGCTTACATGGAGATTCTATAGACTTTGTATTTTCATGATTATATCTGACATCTACTTTCTTTTGGCACTGATAATCTTTTTTTTACAGTCAGAATCCAGATTCTGGAGACTTGTCATTTTAATAATCCTCTAAGCTGCTTACCTTTGACACATAATATTTTTTTCTGTTATCACTGAGTATATAATGTCTGAAAATGAACGATATTTTTTAAAACGGGGAATAAAATATAAACAACTATTATAAATAATTTAAAGGAATAAACCATCAGAAGCAGCTTTGTTAAAAAACTTATAAGAAATAAATAATCATTACGTAAATTAAATTCCGAATTGTCACACTTCTAAAATTTTAAATACGGCAGAATAAAAATAAAAAAATACCTGTTTACCTATCGCAAAAAAGATTTCGAAAAATCTATTCTATTGTTAATATTGTATAGTTTATAAATCACGCAGTCCAAGAAAGAGTGATGTTTTAGGTTATTCAGACACTCGAAACTTCTAATTTGAAAACAAATCTGCATATTGACTAGAAATATTTTTACTACTTAAAATGTAAACTGAAGAAAAGTTTTTTCTGAATGTATTGTATTGTTTCTGAATTCTTGTCGCCGATTTTGACAGATTTTGACTCTCGCTGGACAATGGACATGATGGACATTCGACAATTCGTCAGCGACAATCGGAAGCTGTGGGAATCTCGCGAAGCAAATTTACGTAAAATTATGACTGATTGTGATTTTACTAATCACAAAAAATCGCGAATTGTGTTGGAATGAATCATTATTAAAATTTCCCGATATTCAACAACATTATTTAGGACAATTGTGACATTAAGAAAAAAGTGACGCACTAAATAACCCCCTTAAGAATCTAACAATATTGTTAACAATACATTTTGGCGCAAATTCTCTTAATAGATCGGTTTGCGCATGCGTTAAATATGTAACGCTGCATTGTTATTGGCTGTCTTAATTAGAAAACATTCAAATATTTTTAAATTTTAATTCACGCCAACCGTCCGATCCGCATTTCGTCAGTTTTTGCGAGCGCGGTATAGCGAAAATCTTGAAATTTTTTCTCGTAACAATTTTGAGAATTTTCTGTTGTAATTTATTTGGGCAATTATAATTTTAGATCCCGATTGTTGCGGTAGTCGCGGAGATAGGTGTGACTTATAAAATCGCAAGAAGTGAAGTGAAATTCACGATTATTTTACAATTTTTGTTTATTGAGGTTATGTTGCGATTTTTATCGATTGGCGCGAATTGAATTTTTAATGTATTATCGTGCATTTTATTCATGGAATCACATATTACCAAAATTTAATCATGTAGTTTAATATCACCACTTTCGCCACCCGGGTGCAATTTCAAGGTCATCGCGAATTTATATCGTTCGGTTCGTATGGTTCCTAATCAATGCAACCGGTGTAACATTTTCTAACAGTCGTTTGCCAACAATGGAATTACATCACTTCAGTTGTTGGCTCCTATACTTTGTATCGATCGTTGAATTATCGCGAGTCAATTGGTTTCAAATTACTTTTTTTTTCTACGAGAAAAAATATTCGGTCGTTGGCTATTTCGACATTTTTCTTCTATGCACTCAAATAATTTGGGGATTGTTTGGTTTATCTCCTTTTGTTAACAAAGGGATCTACCATTCGACAGGTTACTATTCCAATAAAAAGGTATAATTTTTTTTTCGATAAATTACTAAACATTCGAAAACGCATAACTTATATTTTTTATGTGGAATTTAATCATACAAATAAAAAAAATCGACTTCAAATAGGAGTCCAATTCTAGAACTCAGTTTTGAAATTTTACTGTCTCATTATAATATAAGAGTTTTGATATTTGATCTCAAGTAATACCAATTTCTAATCTTAAAATTTAATTTCTTCATTTTACATAAGAAATATTATAATTATATATATTTTTTTGCTCTATAGCACCACTCTTTTTTGAAATAGTATAACTTTTCTACATTTTGCCAAAAACGAAGAATTCAAAATTTCTAACAAAATTTGTAACTTTAAAACTATTGAAATCTATGTGTTATAATAAATTTCTTTTTCATGTATTGCCGAGTGAGAACCAATAATAAAAATCTCGAAAGAAAGCAATAATATGTGGATATATAATATGAATATATTTAACCTTGAGGTTAATTAAAAAAAACACAAATTCAAACAAATATATTCTAGAATAATCCTTTTCCAAGATAATTAACAAAATTTAAATGCAAGAAAGTTTTCCTTAAATTTATCAGTTTCAGATATATCATGTTTTCTAGAAGCATGTGAGAATTTTTTTTTCATGAAGGGTTACAGAAGACAATTCAATTTGAAATTACTTCAGAATATACCTATTTGAATAAATATGTTTTTTTTCAGACAGTGCTTAGTGATAGGGAAAAGGATTATCAGTGTCAAAGGATCATCAGTGCCAATGGATTATTAGTGCTAAAGGATTATCAGTTCTAAAGAAAAG
The DNA here is from genome assembly GCA_032275145.1 of Synergus laeviventris. Classification (NCBI taxonomy): domain Eukaryota; kingdom Metazoa; phylum Arthropoda; class Insecta; order Hymenoptera; family Cynipidae; genus Synergus; species Synergus laeviventris. The sequence continues at coordinate 5,956,412 of JAUESI010000018.1, read as the reverse complement.
TAGCTGTTGGACATGACAATTCAGATGCAAAATCAGCAGAATCTGGATGTAAGGATATCATATATAAAAATCATAATTTCTCCTTACGCAATATGTATTATTAAATTTTAAGTTTTCAAAAGGACTTTTGAATATCAATTTTGATATTAATTTTTTTTTTTTTTCGTTTTAGGTTCCAGGTTAGTGAGACCTTTTCTTAGTTCCGCTTGTCCCCATCATGTTGAAGTGGGAATAATCCAAATCATGGTACAGGTTGTGTTTATTTTAAACCACATACATAAGATATATAATATAAGATATTTTTCTTTTTCTGCTGCGACCAAGTCTTTTGTGGATAAATAGTAATTACTTATTTTCGTTTCAATATTGCATATTATTAATTCGAAGTAAGACAGAACCTTAGCTCGAGAGAAAAATCATAGAATATAGGATGTAGCCAAATTAATGAACCAAAATATCGTCCAAATATATTTCACAGAAATTCGAACGAAAGGGGAAAATAATAATCTCGATTTTATTTAATTAAACGAACTCTCACCTTTTTTTGCAATAGCGCAGAAAAGCAAAAATAATTTGAGTTAAAGTAACCGGAAGAGCCAGCTGTTCATGTTCCCTGGTTAATATTCGTAATCGAGAAAACGTCGGTATTGGTGGCGGGAACTAGAGAAAAAGCTGGGACAATGGTCAACCGCACTTAAAAATTTATAAGGCAGATTAATGTGCAATATCAAAGATATCTTTGGCAATATTCATATCATAAATTGAGTCGAATGAAAATCGATTTTAATCCGAGGTGGTGCTATTATTAATGGTGGGTGATCGTAGCCCTCGCCTCTTTGCCATCGAGAGGAAGTCTCGTGCTCTAATTGCCGCATATTTTTCATACCGACGGGCTTACATACACGCGCGCCACTTTTACATTATCGAAAGAGACAGCTTGTTAATTTACATGAGCTTGAAATTGATGTAGTATCGACTTTAATTAACGGAGAAAGAGTATAATAGGCTAAAAATGCAGAAATAGAAGAATAGGTATTGCAACGATTTAAGATTATTTTACTACAATTCAGAAGCAATTATTTAGGTAAAGTGGATAAGAAATAGGGAGTTAGTTGAAGCTGCAGAGCGTTGGTCGTGAGGTTCGGGAAACCGCTAAACTTTGGCTGATGATTATTTATCACAGCGGTAAGTGCTGCGCTTGAAACAACATTACGAGACCGCAATCTCAAGCAAACCTTCGTGTCCTCTCTCTATGACTTTCCTCTTCTATAAACTTTAAGGTACACTGTTCGCAAGACAGTATTGCAATCTCATTCTCAAATATTCTTGAAAATTAAATCATCATTCGGCCTCTAAATGAGAATTTATAGAGATGGTTTATTAAGACTCAGCTCGACGTTTACTCTCGCTTTAACAACCCTGGTAAGCTTCAACGAATTGAAATTTGACATGATAACATTGTCATAAATTCTGCTTTGAGAGTGGTAGTAAAATTAGTAACGCTTATGGTATCTTACCGATTTAATCTTTATTCAATGACTGTACATTTTCTATAATAGTACACATATAGGTATTTCATAAATTCATTTTTCTGCTCTCACTTTGCAAGAATAACTTTTCCAATTTGGTAACAATGGAAAGACATTCCATTGTTAACAATTGTCCTTCTCTGTTCAAAGCCTCTTGAAAAAGTCGCCTCTCTAGTTCTCCTCATTCGCAACACTAGCAGGATAATAATCCTTTAATATTCCAGTCAACGGCGTATATCATACTATGGCCACTAACTGGCCGTTTACTGGTTGGTTGGATTACACCAGAGAAAAATGATCTTATTAGTAGTATTGCATTCGAGCTGAGCAAATTGGTTACCTAGCTTAAATTCACTTGGTTTATTCAAGAGCGAGTAGTCGCCTAAGTGATTTTTCATTTTAACGTTTAAGACGTCTAAGATTTGTCTTCTCAACAAAGATTCACAAAGTTACGTCTTATGAAAATAATGAATAAAAAGGGATAAAGATTTGAATGTATGCAGAAACTGAATCTCAAGAGTCTCATTTAAAATTCCTTGAAATATTTAACAACGTTTTTTAATTTCCTACTTGAAAATCTTGAAACTCATTCGAATTTTTTTGAAACTTAAAAAAAAATTTTTTAAATCACTTGAAATCTATTGAAATTACTTTAAATTCCATAAAACTTGTCATCCTTTTGTATGTTTATTCTCAAATATGTATTGCCCGAATGCTACACTACTTGTTGGTTCGAGCTGCAACTAGGTCTCGAAAAGGGCATAGGGCGAGGTAGGATAGGGGGAATCATTGAACGAGCATCATAGAGTTAAAGTAGGGAAGAGGTGAGCAATGCGTCGGGGAAAGGGATGGTGTTGCAATAATGCGATTCTCTCTCTGAATGCACTAAAGGGAAAATGGTCTGCGCGTATACGCGCGATTACGGGCCTATGCTCGCTGTATGAATGCATTTACGCATTGAGTAAGGGTGTAGCCAGGCAAATCCGAATTTATTGACTCAAAGGCAGAAGGCCGTACAACGACAGCTCGTTGCACATTTGCACCACCATTCTAATAAAACCAGCACTACAAACGTACACGTGGTTTGTTAGTTTTATATCAAAATTTAACGTACATTGGTTTTTATTAGTCATCATTTGTAGGTTTTGAGCTTTGAGTATTTGCATTCAGTAGTCAACAAAGCTTTATTTGCAAACTTTACGAAATGGTCACGATGCCTCTTGTGGACACCATTTAATTGAGACTTTCATTTGAAAAGCAGATGATGTTTTTATTTTAAGATAAATTGAAGTAGAGAGACTTTAGATTTAGAGATTTTATTCAAGCACCGCTCAGATTTCTGTGGACTTTTAGAAAATTTGTAGCATTTAGACTGCCAAGGCGAATACAATTTCTAATTATTACTGGTGCTCATTGAACGAGGAGAAAGCAGAGCCTATTAGTTACTTAATTAATTACAGAAGCGCGTGTTTTATATTCATCCGGTCGCGGCCTATAGGATCCAATAATCCGAACCTACATTACCGAGCGTCGTTCCGTGCCAGCCGCTGTTGTTTGTTACAAAACACAATTCGAGCCCACCCGTTTCACCTATTAAATAAAATACGAGCAACGTCAGTTGGTGTTCATTAAACCAACGACTAACGATTCGATTGTTGCACGATTGCACATTTATTCGCCACCAAATCGCGCGCGAGATCGCTCGCGCATCGATAATAAATCAGGAATACGGGAGTAGATCGAATCGTTTCGTCCAGCGTTTTTCAATTGACTCGACTAAGCCATTTCTCACATAATGTTACGAGAGTGAGTGCCCACTGTAAATTCGCAAAAGTGGTGCCACTCGCACGAATTTCCGACTAATAAAGCGATTTTGAGAGCTTTGGGCCATCACTCAACCTTCGATACTATTGTTTCAAATCGGTAGAATGCAATCGCACGAGGGAAAAATGCGGGTGAAACTAGAGTGTTATTTATTGTTTTTATTTTTAAGATACGGTTAAATTAATTGAGGATGCGGGTCGTTGAAAGGTTGAAAATTATGGAAGTATTAGAGCATTTTACTCTTATTAAAAAAAAAAAACAAAGGAAAAAAGGACATCAAGAATTTAAAGATTTTGTAGAAGAAATAATAATGCACATTTTTTCAGAGAATGGGAAATTGTACAAAGTTTACTTTTTTAACTTCAATAAATGTATTATCACAGGCCATTTTTTAAAATCGCTTTCATTTCTTTTAAATCATTTTATCATCTAAAATCTCTTTAAAGTCTTTAAAATTCTCTAAAGCGCTTTAAATTATCTGGAATTAATAAAAGTCTTCAAAAATATTGTGGAATAATCTGATTAAAAATGTATTAAATTTTATGAAATCTCTTAAAATTTTTTACAATCTTTTTAAATCTTCTGTAATCCCTACAATTCTTTAAAAGCATTCACAATATCTTGAAATCTTGTTAATTGCAAAAATAATCTTTTAAAATCATTTAAAATTCTTTAAATTCCTGTGGATATCAAATTTACTCAATTCTTTATGAATTCCTCTGAATTCGCCTACAATTTTCTGAAATTTAGTTTAAAATCTACTTTTTTATTAAAAATATTACTAGTTTTGGGATATTTTGGGATTATTCTGGCTGTTTGTAAAACTAATTTACATAAAAACTACAACAGCAGCAGGTTTTTTATATTTATTTCCTCCCATTGCAAAAACTGTTTAATTTTTATTTAAAAAAAGATACCCTTTGAGCTTAAGAAAAGTATCCTAATGTGCGCCAAAAAAAGGATCCTATATGTACCCTACTGTTTTTCTCATAGGGACTGTGAGGCCTGGTATTATATTTTTTAAAACTGAAATAGATTTTGAACATTTTCGTAAAACGATGTTTAAGCTTGTTCACTCATTGAAGGATAAGATTGTTACCAAGAGAAAATGGAGGATTTTCTTAGGTAATGATCTCGCGGATGACGGTTCTTGTAAATTTCACGGGTAAATTAAACCGATACGGCGCCTATACGAAGTGGCGATAGTTCTGTGCGATTATACGAACCTGAGCCACCCTCATTTGCATCAATTAGTTCGGACCTCCAAGTTTCTTCTTTGTCGAATTAGCCACCGGGGAGCGCGTCGAATGCGAGATAAAAGGAGAAAGGGGAAGTGTCGCTGAAGGAAGCGAGAAGGTAAAAGGGGAGTGGAAAGGACCTATTAAAATAAAGGAGAAAAACAAGTTTCGAGATAGTTGCGTTACGAGCGACTGGGGACACATAACGATCTGTGCCCGGCGGTCGTCTGAATTACGTGCCCGGAAGTTATGCTCGCGCTTATCTTTCGAATTCCGGACTCGTCCCGCTCTCTTCCCTCAGTAATTCCGAAAACTCTGAGGATTACCCAACTGACTTGATACTTTTTACCTCTGTCCATTCTTCCTGTCGTTAAAACCATATTTTTTTCTCCCGTATTTTCTGTGTGGCATTTTTAAAATTTAAATTGCGCCAGAAGGAAAAAAATTTTAAAACTAGCTGTGACATTGTATCAACTTTTGTGCTAATTCAATGAGCACTTTGCTTCCTCATATAGAGAAGGCATTAATTAATTAATCAAATGAACCGCTGGCTACCAAAAGGGGATACGCCAGGATTCAGCCTGGGAAGTATTGTCCTGGGTGTAAATTATAAAAATCTATCGAATTTTAATTTTAAAGGGTGATATTTGTAGAGAATTTCAAGGTGCATTCTTATTTTTTTATTTTTAAATTTGCAGGTTTTGTAGTTTTTGAGATAATTGGTAAAAAGTGGATTTTTTGAAACCGAAAAATTCCAATCTTTTTTCACTTCAATTCACGCGAATTTCGCCAATGTTTATAATTTTTTGATTTTATCAATACTAAAGTACTTGCTTAAGTCTTTTGAAACTATATGTAAGAAAGAAAAACGAAAATATTGTAATAAACAAAATAGTTGTTAATTTTATTTTTGAAAGGTTACCAAAATCATAAATTTTAACCTTCAAGCGTTTTGTTTAGCGCCCGAATTTTAAGCTACGGAAAACTTCCAGTCAGAAACTTATTCATTAAGGTTGAAAGAAGTTTTTTGAAAAGTTTGACTGGATTAATAGTTAAAAAATTATGAATGTTTTAAAATCCAAGTGGCAATCTTGACGCTGCTCTATCCGACTTACTTCCTTGTCACGTGTTTAGGGCAGCATCAAGATTGCCGCTTGGATTTTAAAACCTTCATAATTTTTTTACCATTCATCCAATTGAGCTCAAACTTTCCATAAAATTTCTTTGAATCTCAATGAACAACTTTCTCACTAGAAGTTTTCCGTAGCTTAAATTTCGCTTGCTAAACGAAGCGCTTGAAGGTTAAAATTCATGATTTTGGCAATCTCTCTCATACAAAATTAACAACTATTTTTCGTTTTAAAAAAATCCACTTTTTACCAATTATTTCAAAAACTAAAAAACTTGCAAATTTTTGCAACCAGAAAAAAAATGCGCCTTGAAATTCTCTGCAAACATCTGTCTTTCAAATTAAAATTCATAAGATTTTTAAAATTGACACTGCGGACGCTAGCGGTTCAGATGTATTAATATTAGGTCATCTGATTTGTTTCCACACAAGAAATTTTTATTTTCCTTAAGGTATCTTTAAAATGTGATAATTTCGAAAAAATAAAAATAGCACAGATCTTCTATCATCGGTATTTAAGATATTTGAGAGATTCATTGGACTTGCTCATAATTTGAAAAAAATGAACGGTTGAAACGGTGTGGACGTGGAAGTACGAAAGGGCCGCGAAGAAGTGTATGGGTTGAGGTACGTCCTGCCATAATATGTTTCAGGGCTCATAATGCTGGCTGACGGCAAAAAATGAGCGCGGAAATTCCGTAACGGTCGACATGGCCGAGGCCGCGTATATTGTTGAACATTCCTCGGGTCGCGCGAATGCGGTCATCCGAATGCCAAGCGCGTAAACCACGCCGAATGTTCTCGCGTGTCCAAGGAAGGGGGTAAAGGGAAAGCTGGGCGGGCAAGGGGGTAAATCGGGGTAAAACCGAGGTGTTATCAGGCAGGGGTAGTGAGTGGGAAAAGGGACTTGTGTCAGAGAAAATCCACCGACGACTGGTGCTCCGCCACAGCTATGTCGCTAAATCGCGATCCCGCTATTTTAATTAATCGACGTTGGTCAGGAGCGTAAATACGGGATATGTATTTCAACTCATCTACTCCCAAATGTATTTCAACGTAAGCGAGAGGCGAATATCGAACTAAATACGTCAAACTTTATCATCACTATAATATGCATATTTATAATGGGGGACTATGGGTGTTTTTTATTGGGGGTGGGTTTTAGGGGTGAGACTGAGGGTTCTCACCCCTACTATTATATTGGGGATCATCAAAGAGAATTTTCTAATTTTCAAAATCAGTAGAATGAGGGGGTTCGAATATTGGTG
>JAUESI010000018.1:5897027-5949324 GCA_032275145.1 Synergus laeviventris | reverse complement strand
GGTGATTTCTAGGAGTGATCCCGAGAGTTCTCGCCCCTCTTATAAATATGCATATTAGTAGTGATAATTTTTGACTTATTTTAATCTGTCAAATGGGGGGGGGGGGTTCTTTCTGTGGTCTAAAGTCGATTTTATAACTAGGGTTGGTTTCTCATCCCCGTAATTAAAAACTTTGGAATTTTTTGCACATAATGCATTATCGGGTTACCACAAACTATTCCCACCAGGAAAAAAAAAACATTTTTTTCATCGTTCATTTGAACGTTCAGAACTTTTCAATCATAATTTATTCAAAAATATTGCGGATAAATGTTTTTATGGTCATCATTCAAGGAATATCATTTTTTACTGTATTTACCTATTTTACTTATACAAATATCGAACTTGTTCCATCAACTTTTTTCTCTCTTTGAGACTACTTCCTATGAGAATTTCTTTGGCAATCTCGATCCGGAGTATAATATCCTCGCATTATTTTCTGCTTTTCGGCCAATGCAGAATGCATCACTTCCTTTGACGTTGTAGAGCATGGGTGAGGTCTGTTGGAATGATTGCGTATGTTTCGATGCGTAGCAGATCGATGGTCGCAGAACACCAGGATCTGTCACGCACAAAAATATGACGTCGTATATCTACGTTTCCAGACGGCTCCAGAATTGTTTACGACTCACAAACTCGTTTCCAGAAGGCTTGCTAGGTTGCATTCGCGAAATGGTCGAACGAAAAGTATCGGATATGCTGGAAATGTAACGTCAGGGAAATAAATTTGAATCGCTGCATTACTTAAGTATTATTTGACGAAGCAAAATACATACTAGGCACTCAAAAATATCTTCAAACGTCTTAAAGATATACGATAAATGTTCCACAGTACTCTAAGTGTCACCTCAAATTTTCTAAGACATATATTACAATTTTTTATATATCAAAATGTCTTTTTGCCAATGATATTACATATGATAGGTCATTCATGTGAGTAAAATTTCGAACGTTCATTAAAGATCCAAAAAAATTGTTAATATTTTAAAATTTCTTCCGCTAATATTACTTAATGCAACTGAAAAAAAGGTTCTGTGGAAAAAAAGACTACACTCTTTAATTTTATAGGTGAGAAACTACCCATAACATAGTTTAACGCATGTGTGGGTGACGGATCATGCTGAGCCCGCGTGGGTAGACACTAAAAATCCAGGAGGGGGGATTTCGAAAATATTTCTTTCTAAATACTACAGCCTGAATATCTTAAATTTCGAGTGGGTAGTACTACCCTTACCCACTTAATCCGCCGGCACTGTCAACCCTCACGGCCAACTTCAAAAACTAGCCTATACGAAAAATTTCATAAAAGTCGAAAAATCGAGCAAACAACCCTATAGTTAATAACTTTATAAAAATTTTATGACGTGAAAAACTAGTTTTAGTAGTCCCCAAAAAAATACAGTGAGTTCGAACCTCCGGCAAGGCCCCTAAAAATCCACGCCACGTGATCAATGATTATCTAAGAGTTGAGAAATTGCTAAAAAAAAGGCAATAATTAATAAAATCGAAAGAACTAACAATGCAAAAAGTGAGTGTTTATAGTCCCCGAAAAACCGAGGGTAGTAAGAATCCTCGGTCGAACCATTAAAAGCCACCCTTTGCAAAACATGACATAAAAATAGAAAAATAGAAAATCATCATATTTTATCCCGAAGAACAGTTTGGTTTGAAAAAATATAAACCTTCATATTCAACGATTGGCTAAGGATTTATTGAAAATTGCAATTTTTTAAAGTCGAGTATTAGCATTAAAAAAAAAAAGGAGTCAACACTTTTGCGCATACGGAAAGACGGAAATTACTTAGATAGCTGTTTATTATTTCTCGGACGGTTTGTTTTGATTTTTGCATTATTAGTGTCTTTGAGTTTCTTCTACTGCAGGATTGTTTGTATTTATGTTTGTTGGGACCTCTAACATGAAGTTTTAACAAGTAGAAACTATCTGCTACTGTTTATTTCCCAAATTCTCTCTTAGTTTATTTTTAAGTGCAAAGGACGATCAAGAACAGAAGAATCAGTGTAATTTAGTTTCAAAATATTTCAAAATTCATTTAAAGGATAATTAATAAATAATTTATTGTTTTTGTTAGTGATTGGTGTATCTTATTTTTATTCATTACACGAGTTTATTCAAATTTTGACTTAACTTGAAATCAAAATAAGCTTTGTTTACTTCGAGAATTATTTATAGATACATGGTCCTTCGAATTTTAAAGTGAGAGTTTTGGATCAATTCTCGATAATTGTTTACAAAGAATTTGTAAACACATGCACTGCCTCCTTTGGATTCCACAGAATTCTTATTACTCGACCTCTAAGTTTTAAGTGCAGGTAAACATTAAAAACTTTCTTCTCAAATAATATAAAGTCTAAGAAAACCTTGCGTATTTTTATTGGAATCCATCGACGTAACGCGTTATAACTTTTATGTTTCTTAACAAAAGTTACTGAATAAATAATAAAAATTTGAATCAGAATGGCAAAAAATGATTTGCCAAAGGATTTTTCAATTCAATCTATTTTAAACTTTGTAAAAACTCTTTTTTTTAAGTAAATAACTTTGCTTTAGTTAGAAAAATGACCAAATAAACATATAATACAACTTTTGATAGTTAGAAGTAAAAAAAAAAGAAAATAGTATTAAATACATTTAAAAAATAAAATTTTTTTACATCTAGTATATATTTTATATACTGTTCCTCATTTGTAAAAAGTTAATTGCATCATTTTACTCTATTGAGAAATAATTCTAGTTACAAGAAAGATGGAAAATGGATGCAACGTCAAGTTGCCTATTTTCTTAAGTTCATATTTTAATGGTATAACAAACCGAAAGCATACCAAAACAAATGAGGAATAAACTTCCGAAAAGAAGGGTCCATACCCGAATTCCTTGAAACTGCGTATACCTATGTATTTTGATGCACTGATTACGAATATGATGGTGAAAATTACCGAATAGTCGATTTTCATGGTGAAATCATGAAAAAACCATAAAAATAATAGTTTTATGCGTTTATCTCAGCTATATGTAAAATTTCAAACAAAAGTTGTAGATTTCACCGAAATACACATTTTTTGTCGCAAACAATTTTTTCTACGAGTGATAGTAATGGTAATGGTAAACGGAAAACATGGCAAAGGGGGGAGACATGGTAAAGGGAAATCATGGAAAAGGCAAAGGGGGTATATAGGGTAAAGTAAAATGGTAAAGGCACCAAGCCGAAACTAATTGATGTACCTTTATGAGATTTAAAAAAATAAATATCGATATATTATTGATTTTATCGGAAACTGTCACTCGCAGGAAAAAATGTTTGCAACAAAAAATATGTATTTTGATCAGATCTCCAACAGCTTCTTTCTGCTTTTACGACTATCCCGCTGAATCGCGAACTCTGATTGGCTGCGACATTTTGTGCGGCTCGCTTGAGCAGCTTGAGCATTAACCCTACAGTGCTGTCAGATGGAGGACCGGCGAAGTCGGTGTAGTGCAACTGGCTAATAGAAATTTAGCGGGAATTTGAAATCGCTATGTGTATAAATTGCGATTTAAAACTCCCGCTAAATTACTATTGCCCAGCAGCACTGCGCCGATTCCACCGGTCCATTTCCCTTTCAGTGAAAATGAAAACAGCTAAATTTCTAGCTACATGGTAACTCAAAAAATCACTATAACCTTTCTCCATTTCTTCAGTTAATAACAAATTTCACATATACTATTTGATGCTTGCCCCGACCAGTAAAGCCTCGGCTTATGCCTCGCCTTTGCCAATGTCGGGCGAGCAAAAATATTAATTATTGCACCTATTTTCAGCTGAGGATAAAGAAAAATAGTATACAACACACGGCCAGAAAATGTTGGATGTCCTAGCATTCTGTCCATGTATTGTAATATACTATTTCGTGGTCTCACCATGAAAATCGACCAGTCGGGAATTTTCACTATCATATTCGTAATCAGCACATCAAAATACCTAGGTATACACAGTTTCAACGAAATTGAACATGGACCCTTTTCGGAAGTGCAACCGAAATGAGTTTGGAAAAATAATGTTTTTAAATTTCTTTTTTCGGAAGTGCACTCTGCGTGAAGAATAACCAATATATGTGTATGTAAAGTTTGAGCGTACAATTAGATACGTGAATATAAATTTAAAAACCGTTTTTCAGAAGTGAATCTTTTATCTTTTAGTGAATTCATCATGCAGGCGATAGGCCCTAATGCATCCTTGATGAAAATAATCCCAGCGAACAAGTACAGTGGGTCGTTAGTGGAAGTTTGCTCGTCAAAAGTTCCACTCTCGCCCCGTTTACTGCCTGGCGGATCATTTAGCGGCGAATGGGGTTGGTTAAGGGCAAAAAGGGGGTTTTGTGGATGGCGGTGCGTCGAAAATGCCATTCACCCCATAAACCGCAAAGATCGCAATTAAACCCGAGATGAACGCAGGAATCGCTAGAAATAAAAAAGTAAACAACTCCTGTATGCTGTGTCGAAAGCACATGATTGAAGAAGGTTTGATATGGCACGCGCACGTTATACCGCTATGTACTTTGAAAATGCATATATATGTGCGTATACCGTATATGCACAGAAACAAGTTTGTGGGTGCGCGTGTGCTTTATGCCATCGTATTTTTCAATTGCCTTGCTAACGAAATAGTTCGGTTTCAATAGCGCCCTGCACCCTGTAACGTCCGCGTATATATACGTTTTCGTGTATGTGTATTGTGCCTATAGGTTCAGCACTCACTTTTGATTAAACCTCCGACTACACTGCCGCGATTTTACTATCAGGGGTGGACTCTTCTTAAATTATTTTATCCCAAACTCATATGTTCCAAAAATGTATATTTCCCAAAATCCCAAAATGTGGATTCTGTAATATTCCTGTTTATGCTGTGTGCTTTTTTCAATGCCAGGAAGTTATTCAAAATGAGGAACTAGAGATTAATTTGAAAAGCATGAATATAAGAGGTTTTGATAGACGAAATTAATTTGAAAGTAATTTCTTTCTTAATTTCATAGTTATATATCAATTCACAGTCGGAGCTTAATTACTAAAGCTTTGGTGTACATAGTATACCTCAAAATCATCACCGTAATTTCTGATACACCATATGGGGAAAGTTTGGGGGCGCAAGAGCGCGTTAGATGAAAATCGATTGTCGAAGGATGACTACGTCACTTTGAAATTGATGAAAAGAGAGATATTATATTCCGAGCGACCTTTCATCGGGGGGATCGGCACGCGATGTCCGTGGGATATCTTATGAATGTCCTCGAAGCGTTCTATTGTATTCTAGAACATGGAAGAAAAATGAAGACCTAATAGATACCCACGATCACGGATGAAAAATGATAATCCTAATAGATTCTTTTCACTATCCATGATCAATTATTTCCAAATTTAACATCCGTTTATATCAAATTAAATAGTACAGTCTATTTTCATTATATATTGTGTGTATAAATATATTGGGTATCTGTCATGAAATTACGAAACTCGGGTTTAAATATATTTCATAAGATATTTAGTTATTTAGTTAATAAAATAATTTCCATTTTCATTGTTCTGTTGCCTTCTTCAAGAGCAAAAGATTCTAATTTTTTTTTAAATCATCACAAAATTGGTTTAAGAGGAACACAATTTCCGACATGAATTGCTGCGTTTCGCTAATTTTCTAATTCGCTTAGTTAATTTACTGCTGGGAAATCAAGCACGTTAGCTTCGGCTTCGATTTAGCTAATTATAAATTGACACGTTAGCGCCTGAACCAGTGAATTTAATGATTTACGATCAAAACTGCGTTAATCTATGGTGACCTACCAATTATTGTACTGTACTTCCGTTCAAAATTTCAAAGAGTTATTTTTTATAGATAACTCTGTTTGATAAATTACAAGTTAAAAATTAATTGGGCAAAGTATTTAATAAATGATATCTAGACTGGAAGAGGTCCATTAAGCTAGCACCTCCACAAAAGAATTTCAAAATTCCAAATACGTCATAATTTTTTACTTTTTTTGGGCTTTTTTGGGCTCCTTTAATTTTTTCAAAAAAATATACTCTGAGGCTCTGAGGTATATAGCACGTCTTAAATAACAAACTAACAAAAATCAATTGCGCCATAATTTTGGGCTCCTAAATTCCGTAAAAACCGACTCTAAATTAAGTTCTAAAATCAATCCCCATTACAGAAATGATATTTTTCGAAATTTGAAGGACAGTATTTTTGGGCTTTTTTGGGCTACATCCCTTCATGCCCAAATCTACCCTATTGTTGCCACGCAGATATGACTTTGCTAAAGAAATTTTTTTTCCAATTTTTTGCAACGGAAATAGTCTCTGATGTTTGGGCTCCTCAAATAAATAATTATTTTTAGCAAAGTCATATCTGCGGTGCTAAAAATGGGGTAGATTTGGGCATGTAGGGATGGAGCCCAAAAATCATAGTTGATATTTTTGGGAACCCAAAAAAAGCCAAAAATAATATGTCCTTCAAATTTCGAAAAATATAATTTTTGTAATGGGGGTTGATTTTACAACTTAAGGGTTGTTTTTGGAGAGTTGGATTTTGCGGAATTCAGGAACCCAAAATTATGGCGCAATTGATTATTTTTTAGTTTGTTATTTAAGACGTTGGAAGAGGGGCTAACTTAATGGATCTGACTGGGGAGAAACCGCACTCGTAGAACATTTTCGTGGCCCCTCCCAATAATCATTTCTATTTTAGCAAGTTCTCATATCCCCCCTCCCCTCTTCTTGACCTACCTTCAAACTTTATCGGCCAACCACAACAATATGTGCCTCAAATTAACTCAGAGTAAATGCATATATAAATTTAAAGGAAGACTATTATCCACAAAAATGTGCTAAATAATTGATAACATTTTTCATCGAGATTTGTATCCAAATGGAAAAACAACACGACGAGTGACTGTGAAACAATTCTCACAGAGTGAACCCCAAAAGACCTCTGTGCTTTTAAAAAAATCACCTCAGGGAGTACTAAACTATCGAAACTTCCGTTACATCCATTTGTTACATGAGTTATTTCCCTGTTAAACCCGATTTTGTACGTGTATTGTTCCATTCGAATTCCTCTAGGAACTGTGTACTCTCTAAATCTGAATTAGTGAAAAGAAATACTAATAAAATATAAATAATAATAAGTAATAACATAAATAGAGTTATTCACCATTGTTACTAAACTAAATTTAAGTGAAATTATGTGACTTTTTATTACCTATTCGGCGATTGCGTACGCTCTGACAGCCTGTCTGGCTGAACAATACCTTTTTCACTTGATATACAATATTTTAACTGGAGTCTAATAGTGTTCAGGGCCGCCGCGCCGCAGCCTATATTCTTGTGGTATGAAGTTTTATTCTCCACGGGGAGGGGGAAATAAAAAATTTTTCTTCAAATATTTAAAATAAAAATAAAGTAGTTTACAAGAAATGTCATATTTCTTGCGATCTTTAACAGAATATATGTATAATGTTTTTCTTCGCACATCGAAATATTGCTTAGACATTTTTGGTCCATTGTTGACCTTTAATACATTTTTAGAAATTTAGAAAATTTTAATTAAGAAATAATTCGTGCTTTTTCAGCCAGCTAGTTTTATAGGTATGGAATTCCACATCTTTATTTGTTCCAGGAATGGAATTCTCCATGGAATATCGAATAAATTTTTAGGAAAATCATAATTAAATTACAGTAATTACCATTTCATTCGGGCAACGATAAAATTAGTTTATAAAGAAATTTAATGAGATAATAATTGTTACAGTTGATTTTAAAATGCATCCAAATGACAATTCACCGACTTCAAAATGTAAATAATGTTTTACAATTGAATTTTTTTTTAAAATTACCTTCTTGTGTAATATTTCTGTATATTCTTTAAAATGGGATTCTGACGAGGCCCGAGTCGAAATTTCTGTTTTCAATAAAAATATTTTTATATAATTAGGGCAACGATATATAACAGTAATATCTCATTAATATCAAATTAACTAATATGTATACCACATCGAAATTTATGTACGGGATATGGTAGTAAAACTATAATGCGAGAGATGATGAAGCAAATAAACTAAAAAATGTAGAAGTAGTATTTTTAAACATAATTGAAATAGGAAACTGGTCGACCGGTCGACATGGGGTTTGAAAAGCTGTGTGAATCATAATCGAAGTGACGTAGGTACTCGAAAGGGCTGTTGAGCGAGTACCTTTCGTGAGAATTTCACGTTTGGAAGACGAAATGGTCTCATTTCCGAGAATTCATTTTCTCCTCACATTCTGAGTCGTACCGGGCCGGTGCGGGGTATTATTGTAAGCCTCCAAGGACGATTATCTTATGTACGAGGAATATTTGTCGCTTTTCGCCGAAAGCCTATATTATTTCCACACTTAAGAAAATTGTCATTCTTCAGAAAAAACCGCCTTAACAAAAGAAGGCCAGTTCGCAAAAGATTAAGATAATTTGTCCTGTATAATTGTTGCTTATCCGATTTATACATGGAGAGAATATTATATTATTCTTCATAATTTAAGGCAGGAGTTATATCTTTTTGGCTGTAAACTAAATGTTTAGTTAAAAATTCACTTCTTAGGTGAAAATCAATTTCAGTCATCACAGGTCGTCTCGTTTTAACATTTTTTCACCTATTTCACCTTTTCTAAGAATTTGCTACCTTTTGAACGTTGTTTGATTATTAAAATTGGTATTATAGGATAATTCAGGATCATTTTTTGTTTGACTAGACTTTTCAGGATAATTAAACTAGTAGGAGATTCATTCCTTTAAAATCTCGTGAAATCCTTCAAAGTCTCGTCGAAATCTCTTCAAATTCTTTAAAATTAAAAAAATTCAAGTCCTTAAAATGCATTAAAATCACTTGAAATACCTTGAAATACCTTGAAATTTTTTAAAAGAAATTCAAATTTCTTGGAATCTTTTTAAATAGTTTTTAATCCCTAAAATCCCCTTACAGTTCTTTAAAATCATTCACAGTATCTTGAAATCTTGTTAATTGCAAAAGTAATCTTTTAAAACCGTTTAAAATTCTTTAAATTCATATGAAATTGTCTTGACCTCTCCATAAAATTTTCTTAAATTCTTCTTGAATTCATTTGAATTTTTATCAATTTAAGTAGAATTATTTTGAATTGACCTCAATTTTTTGTACATTTACCTGAAGATTCACGGAATTAACCTTGAATTTGATTAAATCTGTCTTTATTGGTTTAAAAAATATTTTAATTTCATTACAATTCTTTTCAATTCATTTGAATTCCTTTGAATTTAGTGAAAATTGAAATATATAGTTTAAAATCTATTTTTTTATTGAAAAGAAACCCAGTTTTAAGATATTTTAGGAATATTCTAGGTATATTTGTAAAACTAATTTACATAAAATTCACAATAGCAGCAGGTTTTTTTTTCTTTTTACTCCTCACATTGCAAAATCAATATGATTTTTATTTAAAAAAAGGTACCCTATGAGCGACAAAAAAGTATCCTTTTTACCCTATTTTTTTCTCATAGGGACTGTGAGGCTTGTTAAGGGTATCTGTAAGTCATATTTTTAATAACAATGCTTTAATCGGTGGAATTATAAAAATTATTTTTGTAATGGTATTATTGTAATAGGTTAACTGTTTTCAATACATCAGACTGAGACTGTTTAAAAGAGGCGAATCACTGTGACGGTATCTATCAGACATTGATCCATTTCCTTGAAGGTTGTAGAAAAAAGTACATGCTTCCTCTGAGCATGCAGTAAAGCGACGTTATTTATGGCGAATCCTCGTATTTTACAGAGTTTACCACGACCCAGCTATGCGTAGCTATGTAAAGCGTTAATGTATTAGCAGGGAAATGCAAATTGAGCGCAAAACCACGGACCGAAACAATGCTTTTAGTCGCAGGGGAGGGTTACGCCGTGTGGCACGTTACTTCGTAAATTAACATTAACCTATTATAAATAAACGGTAACTCAAATTAACGCTAATGCCTTCCTCGCATTAAACCGATATCACCTGGCTATGCAATACCTCAGTGAAGCGCTTTAGCCTACTCAATACAAAAACGCAAGCTTCCTATAAAAATTAACATTGATAAACATTAGCATTGTGAATATCACGAACGTTCTCAGTCTAAGTACGGAGGTTGATTCCCCTGTGTTTATCCAGGTCTCTAATTTATTCAATATGTGCATTCACTCAGTATTGCCACCCTGTGTCCTTTCCTGAACGCAGTTGAGAATTAATAACCACGTCCCCCTGGCAAAAACACGCCCAAATGAAAATTCATACAAAAAAAGTAACAAACAATTCACTTGCATTGTCACATTATGTCATATGTGTGTGTGTCTGTGTGTGTGTGTGTGTGTCATATATAATATATGTGTTGTTCAAATATACTTGAGAATGTAATTTTCTTGTAGCAAAGAACTATTTCCCTCAGAATTTCTCTGGCAGTCGCGTGGCATTCAAAGCAGTTTAGAAATAACATACAGTTATTCAAAAACAATGAGACAAAAATTGACGTTTAAATGTCCTGCTATCTTTTCAGTGTTCTTAATATCGCAGCAGATGTGGTTTTCGGGATCTGCATACGTTGCACATATATGTACGTTCGTCGCGAATTCCACACGGAGAACACTCTGCATCGCCTAAGAACATTGTTACAATGTCTGCTTTCAATTCAGATAACGTATCTCGCGTCGCGACTCTTCTCTCTTTCCCATCTGTAGGATATAATGAACCACGCTAACATGTCAGATCGTCTTCTCATCGGAATTCGATATCAGACATTGTGCCGTTCAGTTCGTCCTCGCCTCTCCTGACAGTCTGTCGCTTTTTTTAAATATCTTCTTCTTTCTAGGCTTTTCTCTAATTATTGCAGAAATATGTCCAGGTCCACGCACAAAATAATCATCACAAATATACTAAAAAAATATATCGATAGGAATTTCTTATCACATTCCTTCATTTTTCTGTTTTTTTTTGTGACTTTTTATTTAAATAAGAATAGAAAATAATGTTTGCATGGTAATACTGTATTAATAACAAAACTAAAATGTTTGTCACAAATAATTAATTTATTAAAACAAGGATAGGCTATAAAGATAACTAATAATGAGCAACTGATGCAACTCTGAATAGTCTGAATCCAGAATCTGTATGAATCTTCGAATTCCGAATTGCAAACATTCATGAAATCTTAGTATCAGGTTAACGTTACATTGCGTTGATTACGAATATGATAGAGCAAATTACCGACTAGTCGATTTTCATGGTGAGCTCATGAAAAAACATAAAAATAATTGTTTTTTGCGTTTATCTTAGCTAATATACAACATTTCAAAAAATGTTCCAAACAAAATTTGTAGATCTCATCTAAATACACATTTTTTATTGCAAGCAGTTTGTTCTATAAGTGATAGTTTTTGAGAAAATCTGTGGTACATTGAGTTTAATAAAAAAAAAACCATAAACCATGGCTCTTGGATAAAAGGAAAAGGTAAAGGGAAATGGTAAACGGAAATCATGACAAAGGGGGAAGATATGGTAAAGTAAAATGGTAAAGGCACCAAGCCGAAACTAATGGATGTACCTATATATAAGATTTAAAAAAATAAAAATTGATGTACATGCATTTTCTCGGAAACTATCACTCGCAGGAAAAAATGCTTGCAACAAAAAATGTGTACTTCGATGAGATTTACAGCTTTTGTTTGAAACATTTTTTTCTACCATAAAAATTAACGTAATGAAAATCGACTGTCGGGAATTTTCACTATCATATTCGTAATCAGCACTTTTGTGAGTAGTAAGAGTTTCTTTCACCACAAATGTTTAATGTAAAAGGTAGGTATCTCTCTCATATTTTGAAACAATATATTAAAAGACGTTTAAGATAGTAGGAGTAAATTTCCTTGTTTGTGTGCATTCTATTTACACCGTGGCCTACCATTTCTGGATTTCGACTAGGATGAGATGGTAGAGAAACGTAATTAATAGGAAACACAATGGCTGTCTTGGAGTTGGGAGGGAAGGGGTTGCGGAAGGAAGGGGTTGTTCTGAGAACTAGAGGCGGCCAAGCAAGGCAAAGGGGGTGGTAATGTGTTCTGACGGATGTCGCCTCCGAGAGGTAACGTCTCCGAGATATAGTGACTTTTAGGTCACAATAGGGCACTTCAACAGCCAATGTAATAATTACAGTGTGCTGCAATTTCCAAAAATATTGTATAGTGCCATCTTAATATTTAAACGATTCAGAGCCTTTATTGTTGCCATTTTTTTTCACGATCCATTTTTAGAAGTAATGAGTTTTCTGTGAGAGCTGCTTGCTGTTTTATATTATTTGACTATTATTATACATAATGTCGAGAGAGGAAATGAGATATCATTTTTTTCATACAATTCACTCTTCCTGCCCCCACCAAGTAATAAAATAGGGCATAGTAGGAGGTTTAAAAACGGGGATCGACTAAGCATGCACGGCTGAGCACGGATAAATGATTCAGAGTTTTGGAAATATGAAAAGTGGAGTGGCATGGATATAGGAGGATGGAGTAGACTGACTACTGGTCGTGGGTGGGAAGAGTACTGAGACGGTATTCGAGGAGTGAGGGTAGGAGGGTTAGAGTTAGGCACACGATTTCCAAGAGAGCTCTTCGGAATACGATCCTTGAGTAGTATGTGTATGCGGGTCCTCTCAGCGGCGTTCAGATTATTTGTACTGAAATGTGTATGTTAACCTGCATGTCAGATTACATTAAAGTATACTTTTGCAAAAGAAAGAGGATCTTTGGGAAATATGCAGAAAACTAGTCAATCTTTTAACCACAGAAGAACCTTTAAGGCTCTCTCGAAAAAAAGTGTGTATCGTTACTTCAGTAGGAGATGAACCTTTGAATTTGTTGACAAACGGTGTTGAAAAATCTAAGGAAAGATGTAGAATAGTAATTCAAACAATTTTTCTGTTTACATGTTCAAGCGGTTTATAGCTTCAAAAGATTTTTGATTTATTTCACAAATCAGTCGATTTTCTTTGAGCGCAGGTCTAACTTTCGCCCAGGAGGTAACTTTTAATTAATAAGGTCAGTGCTATATCAAAGGATGAAACGCTTCTAATTAGGCAATCGAAAGAGAATTCGTCGATGAACTTGGCAGCATTCCAATTCGATGCTCTATCAAGTAACCTAATAACGTTTTCGCCAAAGGATGCTCTTTGGCGTTGAGCGCCCTTATACCTGAGACTCGCCAAGGCTTATCAAAGTTAGCCGTTGTGCATAGTAGCACACCCATACCTGACGCGTTAGTTTCGGTGCATGCGTTACATAGATTTTCAGGTCGTGTATGAGCAGAGGAAGCGATCGGAAATTGGAAACCCTGCTACTTCTCGTAGGGAGCGTTTAGTGGTACGAGAATTTCAGAAACTTGGGGACACGTTTATAATAAATTTAATGAAATTTACGAGAGGGGTTCCTGTGTAGTGAGGGAAAATATCGCTCATATAAGGACCACGAGGCGGGCATGCCTGCTAGGCCATTATTAATGAATTTTACCAAGAGGAAACAATGTCGCAAAATTTTCGCGCTCTATTTTAGCACCCTGAGGAATTTGGTTGTTTTTTAGATCTCATTTATTGCAGTCATCACCGATCGTGACCTATTCACCTTTTTTCACCTACTTTGAATTTTTGATCACCTACTCTCTCAATCTGAATTAGTTAAATTTTACTAATTAATATTAGTTTCTTACTCATTCAAATGGTGTGAAGTCGACATTTCTCAAAATTATTAGAAACTCCTTAAAATTCCAAGAAAAAAAAAATTAGATCTATTTAAATTTCGCAAAATCTTTTAAAAGTCATAAGAATCTTTATAAATCGCTTATAATTTCTAGAGGAAATTTAAAATCATCTAACATTCATTTAAGTCCCTAAAAAATTTGTCAAAAACTCTAACATACTTAAAAATATATAATTATATATTCTTAGACATATCTTAAAATACCATAAAATCGTTTGAAAATCATAAAAATATTTTAATATCCCTTAATATTATTCATCAAAATATAAATAGTTATTTATAAAAAAAGTTTAAGATTACTGATGTTCGAAGAACAATAAAATTCATTCTGAACAATTTAGTTAGTAATTGAAACTATTAAATAGATTTATAGTAAGTTATTCTTACTAATCCCCTTTGGTAATAGGTGTCTTCCTATTTTATTTAGTAGAGGGTGAAGAAAGACTAATTGAATAGTTAAATTTAAGTAGGCTACTAATTTACTTATTGTTAGTCAAATTCATACTAATTCAGATTGAGAGAGTGTTTCACCTATTTTCAGATTTTGTCATCTTTTCACTTTTACATATCATAATTTTGAGTCGTTTTCGGTTTGAAAAATACTTTTAAATTTCCTAAAACCTCTTCACAATTTTTATTGACAATAGGCACTGTGTTGACTGTTATTATAAAATGGCTCGTCACTGGTGTACCGTAATAAACCGGTTATAAAAATTTAATCTTATTGCATTTTTAAATGCTTCAAACTTTGCCTTCGTTATTTCACATTTTTGTGTTTGCATTCAGTTTTAAAATTTCAAATTAATCGCTGAAGCGTTACATGTAACATGTACATATGCAGCGTGTATTTTTTTTACTGAGATTACGCTAATTGATTAATAATCGCTGATGCGTGATTACAAGCATAGCCCCTTCATTTTGGTTGCAATCCAGCTGACCCGCATCAAGAATGCATAAATATTTGTTGTTTGCGAGTTCGGTACAGAAGCAACGCTCAACGTGGCAATATAATGGCCATGGCTATTAAAGCACATGCCGCAGAGATCGGGCTCGCGGCTTTGTTCAAACAATTTTCAAATGGGCTGGTACACTTGATCAGACCCAGAGTAAATTTATATCGTGATCAGCATATGAGTACTGAGCAACGAAGAGAAGGGGTTGGTTGCGCTGTAAATATGAATACGCAATTAATAACAGTGATTTTCCAACATAATATTTTGTTCGCGGTCGGTTTATACCAAGGTCTATAATATGGGAAATCGAATTTCAATAATTGGAGATGGTAGGAAAAAAAGGAGATTGAAAAAGGAGAACCTGGAAACCAATTATAATGAAATAAAAAACACTTCTTTTTATTTGCTCAGTTATTTTTAATTTTTTAATTTGGGGAAATAATTATAGGTTGCGATCGTGTTTTCCCAATTTTCCTCTGTTAGAGAATTATCAGTTAAATTAATATTACTTGATCAATTAAAAATAATTTGCATTTATTTATTAATTTTATTAACAGTTTTCGAAAATTTTCTTAGAGTTACATCCAGTAGAATTTCTGTATTTATTTCATTTTTAGGATTAATTAATTATGGAAAAGAACATGAAAGGATTTCTTTGGCTTTGCAATGTGCACAAATCAATTTATATACGAGAGTGAATGAGCACTTTAGCAGGATAGAAAGGCAACATCTTGTCACCTTGTTCTTGTTTGTTAATACTCGTCCTTAATCCTAGAAAATCCCAAGACACCATTGCACATTAAATTCGGCGGAAGGGTTGCATCATAGATAGGAAGGGGAAGATTGTACTTGGCAATGAGGGTAATCTGCATGGGCTCGACCCAGCCAGAGATCAGTGAGATCACATTGCATTGTATTATATGTATGTCAAAATAGTGCTTCCTTAAGTTAAAGGCAACTTGTTGGCAAAGGAAAGATAGATTATTATCAAGCATTGCAATTTCTGCAATTATAAGTTATCCATTATATTCGTTCAAATTCGTTTTGAACACATATTCGCAACTAGAAAATAGAATTTTTCCTATATCTAAAAAAAGTGATATAACATTTTTATATCTCGAAAATATCGAACACAATTGTGTTGTCAAAAAACTGAATTATTCATTTTTTTGGCATTTTCAGAAATTTTAACGGATTTAATTTTGTGATTTGTTTAAACTATTAATGCCTGTAATTTTCCGAAGGACTATAAACTATTATTTCTTCGTGAGAGAATAGTTGAAATAGAGAAAATTGAATATTCTCTATTTAAATGAAGGTTCCAGTAGTAAAAGAACACAAAATGTTTAAAGTCTGAATAGATTCGAAAGTTTTATGTTAAAGGAGGACTAGTTTTAATATTTTGTTTCTACAATACTGTATTACCATTGAATTCTATCTTTTGGTACTTTCCAAATGAACGAAACATCTGCAGATATTTCAATGTATTTGTTACATCTTAAGATAATTCACATAAATCAAATATCTCAAATACCCCATAAATAACTAATCTTAAATACTCAAATATTTCAAATAGCACGTTTCCAATATTACAAATGCTTTAAATGTTCCAAATAGCAGTTAAGCGCTTACCTACAAACTGTTTGGATCTAACCCTAAACCGATAGAACTTACAATTAGAACATTGAATCGTGTACCTGTTACCTCTCGCTTGTACATTTACTAGTTGTAAAACAAATATAATGTTTTTCAACAAGGAAATTTGTGATTTCTAATTATTTAAATTAGAAGAATAGTTCAAAAAAAGTAATACATGTATTAATCAAGAACCCAGAACTTTTACTTGCATTCTTAACACAAAAGGAACTAGAAATTGCTTTGGCTTGTAAATATTGAACACAGAATCGTATACAGGGAAATATACAAGCATTGTTTACAATTACTTTGACGTATTGGAATCTAAAAATCGACTGTAACAGATATGCGGTTTGTGGTTCTTTAATTAAAACATGCTAAAATAGCAAAGTTTGGTCGTGTTCCATGGGAAAATAAATGGGTGGCTTGTATATCTGTAAAATCACAAATTCATTAATCTAGTGTGGATAAAATTGGGAATTAAAAGTGGAGTATACATATCATATTTGATACTAACATTCAATAATTAAATGAATTATTAAAAACTTGAAATTTTAGATAGGGGGACAATTTTCTGCTATTGACAATTAATATTATCTCTGAAATTTTCGGTTCGACGAATTTTACGTGGTCACTTCATACAATAGTGAACGTTCACCTGCAACCAATTTCCTCTCACCATAAATCATCAGCTCAACTGACATAGCAGAACAATGTTATCCAAAGTTAGCCTTTCAGAACTTCTCGTTAAAAATGAAGGTATTAATGAAAATCAGAGTGATAGAAAATTGTAAAATTTTTATCTCTTATCAGATTAAGCTCATGAACTTAATTTGATAAATTCTCATTTTGAAAAAGGTAACTTAATACTAATATCTCGCGAACAAAATATTGTAGTATCATTGTTGAAATTTTACTTCTATTAAAGAGTTAAAACGAATGAACAATGGAATTGAAAGAACAGAAGTCAGATGGTGTTACTTGAAGTCAACGGTAATACATTTGATTGAATATATGGTATGAATATAGAGTTTAAGTATTATATGGGTGATCCTATAAATCGTGATTTATTTTTGCAATGAAAGATAGGTTTTGCAAAAGCCACTCAACATGCTGTTGAGAATGAGCACGTATGGGGGTAAAGTTTGCCACTCAGGCATCAGTGGTTGAACCGGTGTACTTACTGCAAGGCATTTACCAGTTTCGCACAAACATACATACAAACGTTGGTAATAGTTAATAGCGTAGCTCGTGCGAGCATGTATTGCTGTCTGCGTTCACTTTCGTGCAGGCCAGTAGTCCCTGCTTTTCCATCCTTAACCTACATCAACCCCCGCGTCAGTATGGCCTAATCGATAAGGGTGGAGTCTACATACATGCTAGAGCCAAATTGCAGGCCTATTCTTACGCACGAACATGCCTCGGGATAATGATGCTACTTTTTGTCTCAGGAAGTGGGTTGTACAACATGTACAACAGAAAAGGCGATACAACTGCGACAAAGTATACGATGGACAGTACTGATCTAATCACAGTTTACGTGACTATTGTCCCTTGGTTGAGTTTAAAATGACGACAAATGGTATTCTTCGCCAATCCTCGGGGGGTTAGATACTGATACGGTTACCCTATTAAATGTTGATGTAAATCGTATCAGTGTTCTTTTGCTGATAAGAGTTTCAGTTATGGTGTTTATTCTTAGCATTATCACATTATGACCAACTACTTTCAGAGGCACATTTCATTATTATTATTAACTGTAAAAAATAATTCTGTTGAGAGTTAATTTATTAGCATTGTAAAGTTGAATTTATGTTATAAAACTAAAAAGGGAACTACAGTGTTACGACAGTTAGTTCAGTGATGTGTGCTTTCCTTGTAGTTTGTTTCTTCAATTTTTGTTGCCTTTGAATTTCTTTTTTGTAAAGTATAAGAAACAGACCGAGTAAAGTTGCGCACACAGAGAGAATTCAATATGCAATAGTGGAGGACCTGTTTATATTCGTACACTTAACGCACGTCCATGCGTACATCTCCATAGAAAGATTGTACAATAACTGTGCCCGTACTGGGATAGTATGACGTGATCGAGTATCGTACGAGGCGATGACTCAGCTCGCCAACCCCCATGCAAGGGGGACGAAGGCCCATTATGTCAGGTACTTTTTTTTTAGCAATAGAGACGAAGAGAACTTGGAGTCGAATCACTATAATCCATTAGATAGAAAGAGTGCTGTGTCATTGAAAATAAAAAATAATAGATGACAAACTATAAGTGTTCTTGGTTAAGATGAGAAACATTCGTTAAGTTTAAAAATTCATGAAATTTTCAGTCAATCAAGTAGTCAATTTAATTTTAAGACCTACTATTTCAATAGTAGGTCTACATTATCTTGCTGCTTTAATTAAGTAGTACAACAATCCAAAAATGGTTTTCTATCATCTGGAGTTATCATCACAACTAGTTTCTTTCAGAGCAGGTTTCATCTTAATCAAAATGTGGGATTTTTATTAAATCTCAATTAAAACAGAACCGCAGAAGAACCTATGTCAAACAGAGAAACTAAGTATACGCTGCATGAAGTTCTATGTGTTCCTGTGCAATCCGAATTGGAAGGCTAATGTAAGGGGAGCTGTCTGCAAAGACGCCCTTCTGCTGAGTAAAGAGAGCTGACGGGGGTGCACCCCTTAAACATTGAGATAGGGTGATGTCGATGCGAAGGGAACGAAACAGAGAAGAGGGGGTGTGTAATTTCCCCGTGGACGATGGCGTTAGAACGCGTGGTGCGTATCAAGCTTAGGGTCGTTCAACCAGTGTTGTCTCGTGTCTCGTGCGGCGTGTCGTTTTCGTCCTCGTGAACGTGCTGTATTTGTGATCGTTAGCTTAGGTATTTTTCTGCTTCACACGTCTTTTTCACAGTATTCAAAAGCTGTGAAAATCAAAAATCACTCCTTTGAAATACAAAAAAATCTTCTGTTTGATTTGGTTGAATTTTGAAAGGTATATCCATTCATTTGGAAGACGTGAAGTTAAGAAATTGATCAAGGCTCAATCAGCAAAGTGCGAATCTGTGTTGACTAGTGCAATAATAATTGATTTTGAAGTAATATCTTTTGGATGGGTTCTTAGCTTACAGTTTCAAGTGATATGTTTCAAGTTATGATGTTTAAATAAGAAAAGGTTTACTTCCTTATTGTGAAGGTGTGGTTATCGTGATCGGCTTTCAGTGTCTCCCTCATTGTCAGTGTTGCCATTAGATATTCAGCTATCCCTCAACGTGTTATTCGCCAGGAAAGTGTTCATTATTTCTAACCTTGGAGATTCATATTTGTTTTGGCTGACATTACATGTCGCGTCTTTGACCACCAGTCTGGTGAACGTAACCTCAAAGCACGTGGTCGATGACACTTCTGAGATCACCTGCGCATCAGAGCAACTGGTGTTTGTAAAAGATATTTAGACATTTAGTGTCACGATCGACCTCTGTGAATAAATTTGTTCCCTTTGCAAAATCCAGTTCTTGCAAGAGCCCTTACAAATAAAAGAATTTCATTTTTTCGTAATTTTCACTTTAGTTTATGAAACTTAGTACTATTAATAATTTATTGAACTAATAAATAAATAATCTATGGTTATACCATAAACATAGTAGTTGAATATAAGATTAATTACCTAATTTATTAAAGTCGGTGAGCCAAGGACTTCTCCTTAGATTCATTGAGCGAGAAGCACGTGCTGCGAAATATCACCTACTTAATCATTTCAACCGCAACATTTTTAAGGCAAGTAATGTGCTTCAGAAGCGATAAATTTTCGCATGCACAGGATGTCCCAGCGTCTCTTTGCTTGTAAATATTTGCTTGGCTCTGTGTACGCGCCACATTAGCCAGTCGAGCGTCCTTTTTCGCTTTTTCTCTTTCTTCTTTTCCCTTCCTGTTTTCGCTACCAGGAAGATTACGGTATCCTGTATTTTTTATCGGCCCCTCGGATTAAAACCAGCCCATATAACGGCAAATAACGCCTTGGTTTTTTGCGCCTGGTGGAGTTAACGAGTTCGTTTGATTCCCGTGTCTCGTGCTCGTTTATCCTTCACCGCCACGTGATAGAAGCTTCTGTGGTTTACTTCTAACGAGAGGGATTGTTCAATCCAAACTTGTCTGGACAAATCGACCCGGTGTAAAAGGATTGCTTTGTTAAGAACTGGTCTGTAGTTAAGCCGGCTTCTAATTGTTGAAACTGGATTACAAACAAACGTTAAAGATGTTGATACCAGTTTCCACTTCGCCAGCAAGCAGTAGCAACGGAGATGGCGCCGTTAAACTTTTCGTCGGGCAAATCCCAAGACATTTGGAAGAAGACGCCCTCAGGCCGATGTTCGAGGAGTTTGGAAAGATCTACGAGTTTACTGTTCTCAAGGACAAGTACACCGGGATGCACAAGGGTGAGTTGATTCATCCGATTTATGACCTGCTGAGATGAAAAGATGAAGATATATCTGAGCGATGCATCATCAGCTTTTAATCGCAGGTCTGTTTCGAAAAAGAGCCTCTCATTTATTTCTTTGCGAATTCGCGAATGGTCTATTTTTTGGTTTGGCCATTGAATGATGGTTTATTGCTTTTCGAATAGGAGGAAATTAATTGAATTTATTTATATTTCAAGCCAAAACATAAGGATTCAACTAAAGTAGCACACCTGTCATGCTAGGCTTATAAGTTAATGGAATCAGCATCCTTGAGTCAGCGCGATACGAAGCGTAGTTGATGAATGTATCCTTCTCGCTTTGTCAGCTATAACTTCACGTAACGTTGCGTGCTGAGCAGTGCAGCTTTAACATAAGTATGTAGAAGATAAAAAATTGTAATCTAAGGGTTGACAAATCTTGTTCAGTTTAAAAATACCAAATGTTTCATTTTGGCAATATATTTATGGACACCCTGTTTATATAAAATTCACATAATGAGAGAAAGAGGGGTACATGGAAAAATAGGTGCAAATAGAAAAAACAGAGAAAGTAGTAACTTTGACAGGCAGGCATATACTATATATATTCTACAAAGTAAGAATGTTGAGAAGTGCATGCACACTGGATTGAAGGGACTCCCGACTTTAGGAGGGTTGCTTTCGTCGTCGGAGCTTCCGAAGCGCCATGCTTGCGCGACTGAGAGATTAATCAGGATTTATTCTTTTGTCCCCGAGGCTAAGCCGGTGAAACAATAAATTTCGCGGGCATTCACGTCGATCGCCAAAAGTGGTAGGAGAGGGAAGTGAGCGAGTTGACGATTGACGGCCTTTGTTGGCTGACCGAAAGCCTGCGAGCCGATACAATGGAACGTTCACTGACGTTTCGGCCCGTTTCCGCAGCGGAAACTTATCCCGTTTAACACTGACGTAACATTGCAGCAATTCCTACATTATCGACTTTACTCATCAATAGATGATTATCCATTAGCTCTCAAGAGCTTGCATCGATGCAACTTAATCCGTTGATTTAAGTTTCTAAGCAGTAGGTTCCTAGAAGTTATGTCCGAAAGGCAGTAACTTCAAAAAACTTTTCTGTGAGAAAAAGCATCCTCGTTGTGCCTGTCTCACTACTATAGATTCTCAATAAGTTATGCACACCTACATCTGTACTGAAAAAATGGTGGTTTGCCTAACGTACCATGGCAATTAATATTAATTAATATTACGGCAATTAACTTATAGTACTATAGGTTAGAAGCAGTAGCTGCACCAAATGAAAGTATAAGGTTTGTCCTAGTGTACTAGAATTGGTAGAAGTGAAACTTATGATTTCCAGATAGCTGGAGTGCGATCAAATCTTGTCACGCGCATTGAGGCCTGAAGGTGCGTGTCGCTTCTTTCGGTGGGATGCTTTTATTTAATTTGGAGGAAAAATGGCCGCAGTACGCTAGCCATGCCATACCGTGTCTGGCATTGGCGGGATAGGGGAAATGCAGATATTTTACAATAAATATCCGGCCGATAAGCTGCACACGATCCTGGCGCACCAGGGGCGAGTGCACATTTTTATTTTGTAGGCATGTGAAATTTATGGTTGACGAATGGCCGTTCGAGTTTTTGCTGGGAAATAGCTCGTTAATCTTTCGAATTATTCTCGCTTCCAACTTCGCCGTGCTTGCACTGCCCCCGCGAGTCAACAATATTTTGCCGTTTCCACGAGAAACTGTCGCAGATGCGAAAGCGTTACGTTATGTTCAACGATAAATGATTTATCAGTGTATTTTTTTTACTTCGCCACTGAGGCACGTTTAAGGGCTTGCCAATAGTTTCAAGTTTAGAACTTGGAATTTTTATGAGTTTTAAACATGTCTAATATTATTCTTTAATCAATTTTGTAGTTAACAGAATCCTTGTTATATCTCAATGGATATAGTTAATCAGAGTTTGAAAGGAGTTTCTTCAAAATTGTAACTCTATTATTTGTAGAAATACATAATATGCTGCTGGGCGTAGTCGCGCTTCATTAAAAATGTACACTTGAAAGCTGAGGAGGTTCCATTGAATGTGGGTGTCCCTTTTGCTCTCGTGACTGGGAAGATCAGATTTTTTCTTCCAACTCGAGTCGAGGAGCGTAAAAGTTTTTCGTTTTCCGTTCAGGACAAGGTGGTGCTGCACAAGAGACGATTCTGCAAGCGACATGGTAGTCTTGTAGTTTCGAAACAGCTCTCCAATTTTAATGAGAACCCGTCTATTCCCCCGATTCTGTCTCCGTGTTACGCTCGCCTTTGTGTAATTATATTTTGATTTCTCGAGTAGCAAGCCTCGTTTCTTGCGATGGTGAAGGCTTGTTGTGAATGCTAATACATCTCTCTTGGCCCCTATAAACCCCTCCATCCCTTATCTCACTGTTACCCTCTCGTTCGTAGACCCAATGATTCGCCTCGTGGCATTTTGCCTTCCCCCATTCTATTTCTCTCTCTTTATACCTTTGCCCTGTTCTTTCCGCGATTCTCATACTGATTTGCGTTCCAATACCGCAATACAAAATTACCGTGAGCGGCTCGTTTGCATTATTTCCACTTCCTTTTGCTGGGAAAACAGCACTGCCGGAAAAGCGGTATCCTCATAATTACGAGGCAGTTACCGCAAGTAAAACTTTTTTGAAGTATGGGATAGATCTCATTCGGTGGTGTGAGGATATTGCAGTAATAAGAGAAAAGCGTTGATCCAATCAACCAAGTTTTATGGAGAGTTATTTGTTTTTAATTATAGCTATTTTTTCTCTAGGTCTTATATTCAGGATGAAATTTACAATTAGCGTGACCAATTATTTCGGTGGGCACACTTTTATTTAAATTATTTAGTACATGTACAAATGTACAGCTCTAGCTAATTGAGAAAATAAATCTTAATTTCAGGATATTTAATTGGTTTGGTTGAGAGAATCAAAGAGATAATATTAATAGAGGCCCGAATATAAGATGATACATTGAAAAAGGTACATATATATATGGGTGTAACGAACGACCTTTACGAAGTTTTAGCGAATATTTCAAGATTCAAATATCACAGAAATATTCAGATTCAATTATCACATAAATTCAAATATCAAATATTAACAAGAATATCACATAAAAGGGTACACTAAATTATCATGGAAATTACCAATACAAAGAATTGACATTAGAGAAAATAGCAAGTTAATTCATGATAAAATGTGAAGCTCAAATTTATAAATATTAGCCATAGCACAAGGATATTAAAATATTTATCTAAATCAATTAGTCGTTTTTTGGATAAACGAGATCCAAGAGATTGAAAATATACAAAAGAGCAAATCTAAAACGATCAGTCAACTGACTGCCACTCTACAGAATTATAACATACATAAGCGCATAAATAACATATAGATACAAGAAAACGATACATCTTATATACTCACAATTACTTATCGCATCTGCGCTGGACTCACACTATATGAAATAAGGAAACTTCGAAGTCGAAAGACCGTAGAGAGCTAATCATTACCAGTGAAAATCCAGAAATCCCATTTAGAATTCTAGGCAATCAAGATTCGTGAAGAAATATATAAGTTTTCCACCCATCACAGTCAAATTCCATAGGTAAAACCATTTTGAAAAAGCTCCGGCCTGAGCTAAGCCTACTTTATAAATTCCTCATCGTCAGAACGGGATATAAATTAAATTCGCCACACTGGAATCATGGAAAAAATAACACAATCAGTTCAGCTCGCTATCACCCTTCAAATAATACACTCTTAATTCACAAAAACTATGATTTCTACCTTTTGGCTCCTCTGTAACGGCTAAAGCGCGGCGAGAGAATTACGAAATGCTTATAATATTGAAGACACATTCTATCTAATTATCGTTCTCTGCTCGTTGGTCACTTCGGATTATTGATTTTTTCCTCGTCATTGAGAAATGAACGAACTGTCATTCTTTTCAATTTCGTACTCAAAGTGCGAAATATAAACCAGGCGCCTCAACTATAAGAGTTGGTCCAATAGTGACGAATACTCTCTCCATCTGAATGAGTAAGAATTTTATACTAACGAAATAGTATTAAATAGTTAAAAAATACTAATTCATTGTAAAAGCTACTAATTCGTTCAGTAAGGGTAGCTAAATCAATTAGTATATATGCCTTAATAATACTTACTAAAGTGAATTAGTAAACGAATCGACACTATTCCATTAGTAACTTCTTACATTGGGAATTTTGTTTAGTATTCTTAACCCAATAAAATGAAAAAAATAAAAAATAAAAAAAGTTCGCCAGACTAGACGTCTGGAACTTCAATTCAATTATTGAATGAGTGATATGTAAATATGAGTTATCACGCAACATTACCTTATGTTTTATTCAGAGTTCTCTTAATTCGGTCAAGTTCATGCGATTTTATATAATTATACTTGTATAATGAATAATAGAAATTATATGGTAATTTAATATTAATTGATTCAGTTGTAATCAGTTCTAGACGACCTAATTAAAATTAATCAAAATAATTTCATTACACAAGAAATGTTATTCACTTAAAATGTAGTTTTAGATATACCTAAAGTTTATAAGAGAGCATTGCCCGAGAAAGATCAAATCGATTGAACTTCAAAACACACCATCGATTTAAAAGAATCGATTTGAACGTAAATATGCGCTTGACTTTGGCGAATTCAGCATATTTAACGGTAGAGCTGGGTGACAGAGGGTGTTTGGCACATGGGGACTGTGGCACACGCCATTACAATGGCACCCCTCTTCGATACGAGGCACACGAGGGCTGTCTGTCTATCTGTCTATATGTCCATTCGTCCATCCATCCGCGTGTTATCCTACTTTTTTTCGTCGCAGGCATCTACCCGTTCTGTTCTACCAGAACTACTGGATCGATTGGTGTACGCATCGCCCTCTGGCCTATTCGTGTTGGTGTTACATTTTGTACTCTATGAGACCAAAAAAGAGTTCACTCTCCGTTTAGAACCACGCTGATTTTTTTCCTGTCATTCACCTTTTTCACCTCGACCACGCGCACAGAATAGAAAAATGAACTGAGAGAATTGATTAACACTCTTTCGCTTGGCGACTCTACACTTTTTTTTCGGACTGACGAAAAGAGTTTATTGGTTGCGAAAAATATGAACTATGGAAATGTGAGAATGATATAGATCATCGTTATTATTCTGGTTAATTTCTCTTATTTTGAAGACAAGCTGTTCTTCCAATCTCTTTAGGTTCAATTTCCAAACAATTGTTTTGAATTTATTCTACATACATATATATATATATATATATGGAGTTTGATCATGAAATAGGGATTAAGAAAATGGGTTAATATCTGCTTTGTCTTAATCGGGCTAAGTTATAGAGGTGAATTCTCCTTCAGAAGAAGGAGAAGGGTGTGAAGAGAGAGATGTGCGAGAACCTCTGTTATTACGTTGAAAGAAAATAAAGGGGAGTTCGTATGAAACTGAAATTACACTCTTGCTCACGGGATGCACCGGAGTTCAGTGGTCGAGAGAACCACAGCCTGGAAAATTCCAGGTCGATGAATATGAAGAAAGGCGGCACACCGACAACTGAGGGTCAAGATTGGACTCAAAAACGGTCTCGAGGTCTTTTTACTTTTTGAACCTTAGATTGCCACCGAAAAGAGATTCTGAGGGAAAAGTGTGTATTCAAGGAGCCAGCCTCTTAGTTCTCCATATCAAAATGAAAAATTGACTTTTTAAACTTTGTGAAGTATAAATCACACAGCTACTCTTTCAATATTGAAAAAAACAATATCGTTTTGAATATTGGACAATATAGGGGAATGTCTCTCGTGGAGCGAATATAGTAAATACATTCAATTATATTCAATTGGACATATGATAACAATTTAATAATAAGTTTAATAATCAGGGACATGCGGTTTGTTATCTTGTGTTAATTGACAGCTATTTCCACCACAACACATTAATTAAAATAAACATACATCGTAATGAGATATGCAGCCAGGTCAGATTCGGCTAGATGCCAGACATAAATTCGTTACAAACTGAAAAAGTATTACATATGAAGTTTAACCGTATTAATTATACAATATAAATCAGGAAAATCACTCCCATCAACAATCGTTGCTAGATATATACACCATCTGACAAAAGAGACATTTGATTCTCGAGAAAGATT
The DNA here is from genome assembly GCA_032275145.1 of Synergus laeviventris. Lineage (NCBI taxonomy): Eukaryota > Metazoa > Arthropoda > Insecta > Hymenoptera > Cynipidae > Synergus > Synergus laeviventris. The sequence goes on along the minus strand of JAUESI010000018.1, from coordinate 5,922,201 downwards.
CGCGAATGCTAGTGATATTTCAATAACTTTCTGAAAAAAATGTAGATTGCGATCACTCTTGAATTAAATACGTAATATAGTAGATAGAGGTAAATGGCGTTCTCGTCTTAGTTGGAATATTGTTGTATATAGTGTTACGAAATTAAATTATGGTTCCGTTCATAGTCAACACATCAACGAAAAGCTGAATTAATATTCATGTTAGATTGTAGTTCTTTTTATTTATTTCAGTAACTATTCGCTATACTTCTTTTAAAAAAATACGACTCAGGAACATTCAGTTGCAGGTAACAATTGATAATGAGGTCCTCATTAAAATAATGAAGAGTTGTTTGAAAATAAAGTCATTCTAAAAGTACCACAAAGCGCCCTAGTCTTTCAGGTTGAATATTTTCAAGCCTCGTGCAATGTCTTAATCTGCTGTGTGAAGAATTGGCCGAGCAAAACGAAATTTACATAGTCGTTACCAAGCCAGCTTTCGGAATTATGTCTTTGTTACATTCTCTCGTGACCTCTTTCTTTATCATATAGTGCATCGTCACATTTTCGTTACATTTTGTGATTATTAATAGTTATTGTTTACTTTTTCTTAAAATGTAAAATCAAATATTATATTATATATTATGAAAATATTGATCTTGAAAATTGCTTATCGGTTGTACTACATCTAACAGGTTTTCGAGTATATTATGAACAAAAATTCAACTGACCATTAGATAATATTTATCGAAATGTTTGAATATGAATTTAACTATAGAAAGGGATAGATGCAACGTAAAACGCGTTGGCTGGGTCAGGAGGTTCAGAAGTTGTAGAGCCGATAAGGGTTTGCCAGCTATACACGTTAACGACTACGTAAATTGATGAGTCTATTTATTCGGCGTATCGAGGACCGCCAGATGAAGACATCACAGGTCAATTTTAGTCTCTCACTCGACCACAGTTACAGACGATTATGTGCTAATTGCAGCAAACCTTTAACATTATTTTTACATAAAGCAGTGTTTTACAGACATGAAAGTTTACCCTAGAAAACTTCTATGAAATTTATCGATTAATCAATGTTTGTGTGGGTTCTTGCTAATCAGTTTCAGTTTATTAATAGCTTTGGATCATGCTTAAGGCTCTTAATTCTTTGAAATTTAAATGATTTCTGATTTAGTTAGTTTGAAATTAATAATGAAAACGTCATCCATAATCGATCAAAGCGATACCCGTGTGGAAAATAGTTGGGGCACTGATCAGACCCAAATTAGCCCAAATGAACACTGCTGTGACGCTAATTCCATAGATCGATGAAAGTGGTGGTAATTAGAACTGTTAAGTTTACAGCAAAATACTCGGATCCTCCCTTAAAACCCATTCTTATAGGAAATACTTCTAAAAAATCACAAAATCGACTTAAACTCCAACAAGCTCACAACTTTTTGCCAGATTTTCTGACGTGGAACATTCTATTTAATATTTGCCTACATAATATTAGGAGTGAGAGTCTTCTGACCCATGTCTTCCATAAGGGGTGGGTTTCAATTAAGTAAATATTATAATTTCTAATACACATAAGAGACATATTTAGAGACATTTATAAATGAACAATTATTTCTAAATTTATTGTGTTGGACGAAGAGAAGTCCTCAAGAAGATTAAGGGTGACCATCAGAGGTGGCAATCGGTACAGTTGTCGCTTCGTTGTAGATAGGGCACTTGGTTCAAATCAGCAGTCAGAATTTAGAATGTAGGTTGATGCGGCAGTGATGGGTGAAGAGATGAGATGAGAAGGAAGCGAGAGAGAGAGGGTGGGGGGTGGGATGGGAAAGGGTGAGAAGGGTTTCTGGGGGAAAGGGGTTCTCGAACCATCCGTCAATCTCTCTCTATCACTTGCCTCTCACTCTCTCATCCTATCTCCCTATTCCCCATTTTCCTTTCACTCTCGCTGGTGTTGGTGCCGTAGGGTAGGCTGTGGTAGTTGGAGGTGGATGGAAATCAATAGCCCTGAATAATGAACCCCAAGGCACTACCCTCACTCCGCTTTCCACGGTCTGGAGCAGTCTCTCATGCATCCTCCGAAGTACACGAGAGAAAGAGAGAACCACGAATCTTCAATGCTTCTTCGTCTTATCCCTCTCACCCTGTCTTGGCGATGCTCTACTGTCTCACTTGCTCTCGCTCTAAATGCACATACGTCTTTGTCCCAAGCTCTACAACCCTCTCATCAGTGAATGAGGGTGTTTGTGTCCTCTCCTAGTCTCCGACTTTCGAACGAGACCTCCTCGAACCCAATTCGGATAACCGACACGAAGGAGGGACACGGTACCTCGGAAAATGATTACCGCACTATTCCATACCCCGTGCCACCCCGTTCTCGCTTCGAGATCGATGCCCCCGATCGGATTACAATTTTACCGAGGGCGGATGGCAGTCTCTCATTATAACGATTCCGTAGTGACGCAGCAGCAGCGATTTCTTAAAGTTCGATCTTTTCAAACACGTTTTAATAGCCTGGATTACTGATTCGACGGATATTCTTTTAATATCGACAATATTTAATATTTGTGGATAAGCATTCTCAAAAAATTCGAGTTACCCGTGTAGAAATTAAAATGGAGAACTAGTTTGGGTCCCGACCAATTGACCCCCTTAAAGTCGGGAACTAGTCGGGTCATCTAATTAGCCCCCGACTAATCCATTGTGACACTACTGGTCGGTGATCCAACTTGCCCTAGTCGGGGCTTGATCGGGTACTAACATAAATTATATTTATGATAATACGAAAAAATTGGAAAATCAGATTATTATATATAAAATTTTAAAAATTATTGTTAAATATATTCTTACTGTTTCAGAACAAAAAACTCATTATTCTTCTTTAGATATTACCTTCTTACAACACTTCGCTAGAAACTTTAACACAAGAACAGTTTTACTAGCTCCCGTTTAGAAATTTTGCTAAAAAATAGCAGCACGGACATCTATAGGTGTTCAAGATTTGGAAAAAACGCAGGAAGTTTAATCTTGTAAAGAAGTGTTTATAGATATTAACTGAAAGATTAACTGAAGGATTGACTTAAAGTTCTATCTTGATAAAAGGGTCGACTTTAGCACATTGAGAAAACCCATTTTTTACTCAAGCGCATAGAGCATATATTCATTTCAAGTAACTTTATCCCTTCAAGCATTGGACGGACATGGTCTTACGAAGGAGGACTACTTCTGCATGTGAAGTTTTTGTACACAAAGAGAATCTCGCTTTATCTTTTCCTCAAAAAGGTAAGGGAGACCCTCGGCGGAATCCCCCATTCGTCGATTCGAACGTAGTCTTGCCGAACATGCCAAAGTTACTGTGAAACTTGGAAACTTTTAGTCGTAACGATGGTCCGCAGAGGCTTCTGGGGCTCCTTTCGAGAAATCCGCCACGTTCGCCTCCGACCATGCCTACCCCTTCCTTTTCTCCAGAGATCTTTACGAGGATCTAGAAAGAAAACGAAGTGTCTTCGATCATTACGTTAGTGAAGTCGACTTGATCAAGTAAAGTTGGTATTTTTATTAACTTGAAAGACAGTTTGATTCACCTTTAATGAAGTTTGATCAATTTCGTGAAGCTCAGATAATTATCTGATTTTATCTGGATCATTAAAGGCGATGGGTTGTCTTCTGTGGATAAGAAATTTGGCTACCTGGGCGCACTCGATCAAAATGTAGAACATAATTCACTTGGATTTAGTTCTCTCTATGAAATTATAGTCATTTAAACTAATTTGTGCTTAATTGCTTTGAGATTTTTAAATACTTTTCAATACCATTGGAATTATAATTATTTTACTTATCTGTAAATGCGTCTGAATTCATGTTAAAAGAAAAAAAAAATTATATTAGATTGATCCTTAATGAAATCACAAACGTAGCTGCAAGGTAATATTGTAAATCTAGAACTTAGTATCGAAGACAGTATGTTCCTTCAGAAAAGTCCAACCATAAATTTTCAGAACGTAGCAGTTTCTAAGCGTTTACATTGGCCTAAAGAAAAGTTTATAAAGATCTGACGATGATGTGTAAAGAATTAAAAAATTGTATGACTGCGTTCATTTCTCCTTACGAGTAAAAATGACTCTGAAAGCTATAGAGTGCGAGGTTACGCATATACGCGGATCGGTGGATTGTAGGGTGGTTTTTGAGGGCGCCGGCGCGAGGCAATGCTCGCGAAACCTCCTCCGCGTGGGTTCGTGACGTCAGATATCCTCAGTGTGCGGAGAGCGACCGCAGTGTACACCATCTCCACGTTTTAGTATAAGAGGATAGACTTGTTTGCGAGTGAACGACAGTAACTTCGGCCAACATTTTTCAAAGGACTGAAGCCGATCCTCAAGTTAGCAGAAGGTGTCGCTTATTTCCCAAGAGGAAATTGCGAAAAATCGTTTCTCCGATATAGTGATTTTTATACAACTCGAGCCACGCGAGTGCAAGCCTTCGTAATTGAAACGGCGGTTCTTAATGAGTACGACATCGTGGTCGAGTGGCATCTACGCGGTTGATGCTACCAGTAGATTCTTCGAGACCGGGGATACCTAGCACGAGGTCAAGTCAAACGAAGCAATCGACCTCGAAACTCGAAAAGTTCGACGGGAACGAGTGCGCGATTCGTTGACATCGAAGGGTCTTTTCGAGGTCGGTGTCTGTGACAAGGGTCCCGGCGAAGATTACCATCTTCAGCTGCACGTGAGATGCATCCTCACGACGTAGCATTCCTCGTGTTCTCGACCGCCTCTGGATGCATACCGCATGATACATGAAGCTTTCAGCCTCTCGAGTGGCTTCCAGGAGCACTTGAGAATTTTCGACCTTAGTGGAGGCGACGAAAAACCACATGTGAGTGTCGGATCCCTCAAAATTTTCGTGAGGGGAATCAGCTCTTCAATTTCATAGTTACAAATACTGTGTTTAAATTCGATCAAGATTACTGTGTTAGAGTTCGCTTACGATTTGAAAAGTATTTCGAAAATTTCAAAGTTTACTGAAATCTTGAATTTATTGAATCTTCAATGAAATTCGTAGATCGTGTTAATTCTGTAGTTCATTTTGTTATTGCAAAATCGCAGGTTGGTGATAGCTGTTGGGTTTGAAAGGGGAAAGCATGACAGTGACCGGTGAAGGGCAAGGTCGAGAAAACGCGTGAGGTTCGGATCTTATAATCGGGAAGTGTTTACTCAAGTTTTAAGGATTGGAAATTCCCTCGTGGATTCAACGGATCCGCAAACACGCGGAATCAAGCAGGCAGCGTGGAGCGCTCGGCGATCTTGTGGCCGCGTGCCGCGGATTTGTACATCTATCAACCAGGTATTGAAACATCTGTTCAAGAAAGAAGTGTCCTTTTTTGATTTAATGACAATAGTTTGAAAAAAGAACTATTTTTAAAAAGATGGAACTGGAGAGGAAAAGTATTTCGAGAGCCCAGTGCTTTTTAAATATTCTGAAAATTAAAAAAAAGTTTTAATTTGCTTTGTAGATCAAAGAGGAAAAATATTTTTTTCTTTAGTTAGTTTAGAGTTATAGGATAATAACTTGGATAATTTTCAGTTATTGAAAATTTCCGCAGAGGTATCTTGAAATGTGCAATATCGACGATCGTTAAAGAGGTTAGAGCATGATAAGCACGTTGATAGGCACTTAAAAGTATTATCGTCGTTAAAAATATATTACGGCCATCAAGAATCTCGGCAATAACAAAAAATTCCATGAAATTAAAAAAATAAAATAAAATAAAGAAAGGTAAAATAAAAAGTCCTAAAATTTCTCTCGGATAATTTGGTTTCTAAAATTTTGTAATTATAGTGAAAGGTTTCAAGGAAAACAATCCCAAAGGAAGGAAGCACACAAATAATTGCATGATTCGGGCTTATTAATTTTACAGAATAAATTTATGACAGAGCTAGTATATTTTGCATAATTGACAATTACATCTCGCTCTTCTTACCGCTACAGAATGTAATAACTTCGTATTCCACACAAAGAGAAAGTTCATACTAGTGGTAGTACTTTTGCAATTTACTTTAGAAGCACAAACTTTGCAATTCGCGAGTGTTTCACTGGTGGAAACAATGCCTAAGCCAAAGTTTCAGACTTCACTTACGTATACCTGTGAAATCCCCGGCTGAACCTTTCTGAGCTGAAAGAGATGCTTAAAATAAGTCGTAGTCCCTCTTGAAAGGAACGGATCTCTAATATCGAGTCTTCATCGTCTTTTAAAAAACTTTTCTATAAAACTTTGCATTAAAGGAAATAACAGTTTTGCATTTCTTATTAAAAAATTATCTCTAAATACTGTATAATCCAAGTCGGAGATGATAAAACTGACATTTTTCTTTCTTTCGCCATTACTTTAAGATAATCATTCGTTTTTCAACTTTATTATTTAAACCATCATCATCCTTTTATTATTTTTCTTTCTATTAAATACACAAAGGAAAATGTGATCTTGAACTCTTTTCAATTTCAAGGTCGAATATGTTGGCTATATTTATACTTTATCAAATTGCACTGGTGGACCTATCCAATAATTTAATATCCAATATCCAATAATAACCAATTTGTTGCTCAAAAGAATCAAACAGTTTACTGGGAATGCAAAATCTTCACTTCTAATAGCGAGTAAAATGCTTGTGGCGATTAGTTATTTTATTAACATCATAGTACCTATATAAAATTGTTTCCTGTGCTTAGCAAATTCTGTACTTCTTGAAAACGTGTAACTCTAAGTAGGAGTTGAAAAATATTTCTTTGGATTTAATCATTTCACAATGAAAAAGTAGTTATTCATTAGTTCAGTAGAGCACTCCACAATTGAAGGAGCTTTAGAGTAGGACTTTTTCATTGAAAGAGGAAAAGCTTCTATCGGCCAGAAATGGAACGTTAAGTACATTCGAGAGAGAATACATAAATACGGAAGGGAGAAAAAGCGAGGGAGAAAAAGTAAGAGAAATCCACCTGCGTTTCGCGCTCGAGATCCTGCGACGGGTGCGGGAGCAAATAGTACCAGCTCTTCGGTAATCTCGTTCCACCCTGGATTGCGGAACGTCTGTCTATCCAACGGTGACTCATCTCATTCCATCCCAACGACCCCGAGAGCCAGAAGGAGTTCTAGGAGGATTTCCAAGGAGAAGCTGGTAAGGACAGAGGAGGATAGTGGGGCCAGAAAGTGAGAAGGCAACGTTGGGTGAAGTAACTGGGAGAGCGATTAAATTTTCGCGTTTTCGCGATGCCAAGGTCTCGGCTGCTGCTTGGCTTGAATTTTGGTTTTGGCAGAGCTTCCAAGAACTATGTTTCCCCCCGTATTTGCAATCGGGGAGGTTACAGCCTGACCCGAATCCTTAAGTCAGACAACGGCCCATGGAATGCCCCGACGGGCAAGCACGTAGTCTACACTTCCCGTCTGTGCCAGAATCGTTCAGCCTTCTCTTTTCTTCATCCTTTCTCAGGATATGTGCATCCCTTACTCGGCTTCTTTTCATCCCACCTCCGGGGTCTAATCTTATTATTTTGCGGTGGGCTGGATGCCGGATGACGCCTAGATTCGTCCTGAAACGATCCCTTTTCCAGATGTCTCGATTTCACTCGTGATCTGGTCATTGAGGGTCTTTACTACATCTTATGAGCATTCGGAAACTGAGATTAATGTCTTACTCTTATTTTTTTCCTTGTACATTAAACATTTTTTTTTCGGACATTTTTTCTGTGAGCTGTTTTCGATTATTTGACAATAGCAATTCAATTGTTCACTACAGATATGGTATTAGATGTGTAAGTTTGAAGAGTCAGCTAAGAAAATGCGAAATAGCTGTGTCAAGTTATTTGCAGACTAGCTTACAAAAATTGAAGATGCATTCACCAGGGAGTGCAAAAACGTTCAGGAAGGTCATTGTGTTTTCGCAGCACATTTCGTTTCAGTATTATGGAGGAGGCTCTTAGTATTCTGGACGCGGTGCAAACGAGATGTTGGTAAAGAGTCTCACTTGTTGGTGACTTGGGACATTGGACATGGGAAAAGAGGGGAAAGATTGAGGTGGAAGAGTTAGCAGGATGAGGGTATCGGATTCGAAGGGACACTGGTCAGCCCGGAAGGTCCCTCGAGAGATTTCTGGACCGCAGTTCTAAATCAGGTTTCATTCTCCCAAGGGTCTTTCTCCTCATCCATCCGAACAAGCGACCAAGGTTCTAACAAAATGAAAACCCAAATCAAATGTTTTCTTTCTTCTTCACAAAATGAACATTATCTAACTATCTTTTTATTGAATGTAACTTGAAAACATATAGAGTTGACTTCTATCTAGAGCAGATAAGATGCGCGAAAAATCTCTAAATTGCATAACTGGTGATAGTACGAACTTAATCGTGCGAAAAATTGCAATAAAATTGGCAATAGCACATATAAGAAGAAACATTATTCTTCTGCTTTATCGCGCTACGAGTAATGCTAAAAACTAGGAAGAACGTCTCTCACATTCTCTTTTCCTTTACCTTTGAGTCCTGGCCAAGATTACAGAGAAAATTAAAACGTGGCCCAAATTTTCTATTTGGCAGCGTTGATTCTTGCGCTAAATTCGAGACATATTTCTTATTGCTAATTTCTCAAGTGATAAAAAGGCAAATTCTTTCCATTTTCCAATCTGGAGAAGAACATCTGGTTATGATAGGATCATGGGATATAATTCAAGAATACATTTTATGAAAAGATGAAAAGAATGATTTAAAAAGAGTGAAGGAACAATTCAACATAGAGATCGTGCTTGCAGTGCATACGTTATCGGAAGTTGTCGCCCTGAGCCAAAGAGTGGATGCACACACGACTGGTTTCGTGTACATAGAGAAAAATGCTTGCACCAGCCAAGTTTAGACGTATATCTCCTCCGCACGTTCCGAGGACCGCCTTTGTACTATTACTTTCGAACATTACAGAAAGAGATACTCAGTCTCGCACTCTTTCCTTCCGGCTTCACCGTTACGCCCATGAACGTAGATCAAGTCCAACAATGCTTTGCCGGTAAACGTATTGACATTTTATACTTTCAGAGTCGACCGGTTGCTAGCGTTACTCAAACTGCAATACCGGCAAAGCGACCGGATGTGGCGCTATGATTATATGCGCGACGAGCCTAGCAACTGATGCTAATGGATGAGAACGATACGGTCGAATTCTGGCGTTTATGCTCGGTTGGTGATTTAACGTCCCTTTGCCTCTCGAACGCACACGTTTGCGAAGCGTACATAAGCACAACTTAACAGTCAGGATATGCCAATACGAGCATGAGTAGAGAGTAGTTGATGGATCTGCTGACAGTGTCAGCAAACCCGAAATTTAGGATCATCATGTTTGCAGATTATTAAGATTAGTATTGCGTCAAGAGAGCACTTCGTTTTGTCGTGCAAAACTTATTCATTATTCCTTCTTTAAAAATTAAATCTAGATTTACTTCTGTTGCTATAAAAAAAATCAGTTATGAATGGTGGAACTTCATATATGAAAGTTCATAGCGAAACATGTGCGGAAGGAAGGCGGAGGGAATAGAAAATAAACATAGCGATGATGTCCCGAGTTTGAAACAATTAACATAACAAAACGATGAGGGGAAGAACGGAAGATAGGGCCAGCAGCAGAGCCCGCCACAAGTGAAATAGAGAGAAAGGTAAAGATACAAAGCGAGAGGATGAGAGTGCCGAGTTTCTCTTGAGATTTTGGCACCGTTTCTATCGTTGTCGAGGCGGCCTATTCCCCACTTGTGGTATTCGAAAACATTTCCCCAACCGACGTAAACGTATCCGATACGAAGAATCGACAAAAACGTGCAAACCTTAAGAGATTTGTGTGAAAAAGGGACATTGACGTATTGCTATTCTATTAATGAGAAATTAATATTTTTTAAGCTAATTTTACTTTTTCTAGAAGCTTTGATCCGAATGGATTAATGAAAGAGACAAATACTCATACTACATGGAGAGAGAAAATGTGTTCACGAAACTTTACTAAACTGTTTAAAAAGTTGGAATATAAGGACAAGTTGAAGATCTTTTCACATTTTTGTAGTAATCAGTGATATACCGAATTTTATAAAATACATGACAGTTTGGTAAATTTTAATAATGCACAGCAACATTCTGTGAGATAATCTCCAACTTGTCTTCTTATATTCCAACTTAGTTGAACAGTTTATTATAGTTTCATGAACACATTTACTCCGTGATAGGTATTATTGTGAAATAGTTATTGTCAATTATTATTACATAATTATTATTATCAATTTTCAATCCAATTATGTTTTACAAAAATTATCCTTACGACAAGTTAATTTTGTGAGCCTGAGGTTCAGTTTCAATACTTAATTGGTCGTTGAAATTATTATTTAATTAATAATTAATGATATTGCGATAATCGCGTGGACGTGACAATTGTAAAAAAATTTCAAATATGTATAAGCAGATGGGTCGTGGTACTTATGCTAAGAAGCTGCTATATATTTTTGTACACTTCTTGAGTACATAAATCTATACAGATTCATAAGACGTCATGATTTAGACATACAGAATGGGTGGAATTTTCCAAGCTAGATACGTTTCAAAGTACGCCGATTCACACGAGTACCTGCTCCGACGTCAACGTGGCTCGCCTTATTTGATTAGGGCGCATTGAAGGCGCCATGCATATATAATCGCGTAAAATGCTTTTGATGTGCTCGCGAACTCGAAGCGCTGTCTGGCAGGATGAAAACCCCGTCCTCTAGCAACTTCTGCCGTGTGATATCACTATAAAACGTTCCTTAACAACAAATAAAAAAAACTTCTCGGGACTCGTGCCGCGAAATCTTGTCAAAAAGTGGCACTGCGTCCGAAGGTAACACGGGAAATTGTGTCATGTGTAGCTAGTACAAAATATATTAAAGCTCAAGGTCAAATACATCAAACTGCTAAGCATTTTCTACTACTTATTTCATTCATGATTTTCAAAAGAAATGAGTTCACAGTTGAATGCCGTCTAACTTTGTTCCTCGTTTGGAATTTTTCTGAACAGCTGCTTTAAACTAGATAATTTTACAAAAAAGTTGACATTTTTTTGTTTGTAAATGTTTTCTATTAGGATTAGCAATCTTTTTAAAACTAAATAAATTTGCTGGTTACATAGACTAATATGTTGGAATATGGCTGACTATTCCACAGCAATACTACTTGAAAGGAGAGTAGTTTAAGTAGATATAGAATATTTCTGATCCAGACAGAATAACAGAATAGGAGAAATAAGTGGTTCTTTGTTTATAAATAGGTTCGCTGGGTGGGGGGAAATACTATCACTGTAATGTATAGCATTTATTGTCTGATTACTCCTTGCTTATAATACATACGAGAAGCCTGATATGAGTAAATAGGTAGATACAATACTAGGCGCTTGTAACCATATTTCAGGTTTTCAGGCATCACATTAAATACTAACAATTAAAATTAATTTTTCTTATCAGATAAAGGTAACGAAAAAGATAAGTAACGTTTACCTATTGGCTACAATGCATTTTCTCTATTTGTTTTGAAGTGAGCTTGCCTGATTGGATTCAGTAAATACAACATTGTGTAGTCAGACGTTAGTAAGCCTTTGATAGAAATTTCAGAACGGATTCAGTAAAAAGAATTTACTATTTGCAGCTATAAATTATGAACAGTAGAAAATGATTAAAATTAAGAAATATATCCATTTTTTATGAATGATATTGGTAACTTTTATGGAAAAAAGTAAGAATCTGGAAGTGGGATTGCTTCATTAACGTAATTTTCAAGGGCGTAATCGGTGTAGGATATAATTGCGGGAATATTTGATTATGAAGGATGTAGATTCTTGGCAGACTATTCTCTAGCACAGCGTAGTCACATTTTCTAAATGGCCGGCTCGTTATCTTCCTCCTCGCTTCTCTGGAGTCGCGTCTCGTACATTTTAATGTCGTTCACCCTTTCGCTGCGCCTCTCGGCGGAATGCAGTCAAAACTGTTATTACAGTTTTAATTAAACGAAAATTATATTATTTTGCACATCCTTGTCGCATGCCAAAATGCACCGAGCCATATTAACGGGTATAGAGTATTCGTACGCATCAGAGCCCGGGGCTTTCTGTCTCGATTATTAACCCCACCTCCTTCGTTGTTCATGACACCCTCGTGCAGTGAACTTCGAACTTTTTAATGCGTGCAACTTTCGCATCAGGGAATTTTTCCTAGCACACGTTTGTATTCTGTCACTTTTAATTGTTTAGCATAAAAAATATGAAGAACTCAAATCATAAAAATGCTTTTTTGAATTTTTTTTTTTACTGGGGAAACATAAATAGGGTCACATATTCTTGTCACATCTCCTTGATTGTCTTTATGGAGTCTTTGCTGGGCTCATCCGAAAGAGACATCTCGAGACACAAGCTAATGAAAATGATACTTTATTTTAGGCCGTTAAATTCGTTTGATGACAGTCCGTACTCTTAAATGAATGAAATTGGTCGACCGTATTGTCGACACAATGTGATGATGTGATAGATAGTGTCACATCAATCTTTTATTTCACTGAAATTTTAAATCATTAGTTTGCTTTCACTTTATATAATTAAGTTCTGTGTTTTATCACTAGCCGTTAATTTATTAATGTAGAACACTCGTGATTCTCATTCATGTACTATTTTTCAGTAATTGGGTTAAGCTTATTTCTTTTATGCTGTAAGAGTCTAATATTTAATGGACGCAAAACAAGATCATGATTTTTTTAAAATGCAGCCTGAAACCTCGATAACCTTCCCGCATATATATATATAAAGTTTCACTTTATCTCGATAAATATTAGTTTTCAGAGAAAAATATTTCAGATGAAAATTGTAGAGCGTGTAAAATCGTTATTATTCGAAAAAAAAGCAACACTATAAGGGGGAGGGTTATGTCTTAGGCATCTCTGTGATTTCTCACAGAGACAAGCCCTCAGTACATTTTTTTCCAACATACAATGAAGCGTTCGTTAAAATTAAGACTCACACTACCATATACTTTTCACTTAGCAAAAAGTCAGCAAAAATGTTGCAAATAACGTGGCTGACAAAATTCAGTCGTTTTTCTCTATAGCGATAAGTCTGGGAGATTTTTTCCTCTGAGTAACCCACGTGGGCTCTCGGGCGAAATTATATTTTAATTTGAAAGCTCCTGTAAGAGGAAGCGGATGTGGGGTACGTAAGGCGTGGGGTTTGGTCAGTTGGTTTCCGTGATGTTGGTAAGGATGAGTTCTAGAGCTACATCGCTTTTGAGTTCCTCTGTAAAGGATGAGCACAAGATCTTAGCTAGCTATCGACATTACTTGGTCTGACCGAGTATATAAGTATAGAAGGTCGAAAGGCCTAGTCCACGCCATAGATCTTGAATTAGGTTTAATATAATATGTTCTAATAAGTGATGAAGGAAGATTATAGAAGAATAATAATCATGTGATGATCATAATCAATCTGAAAATGGTTGATTCCTAACGCTATCAAATATTATACTATGTGTGATAGATTTATAGAGTCGAATCTCACGGGTAAATATGAAATGAGGAACTCATGTCCTGGAAGTTAGACCCGTAAACTAATTGTGCTACATTTGTTTTCATTTGTGCTGCAAACGTTTTTTTTTTTAGAACCGCAAGTTATTTTTAACCTAAAATCAAAGGTTGTGTTAGGAAAATTAAATTACGCTCAATTTTTTGATGCAAAGAATAATTCCAAACACCTAACCATTTAAAAAAAAGAAAAACAAGAACAACACAACATTTTGTTTAAGAAAATTAAAACATGTACTGAATTGTGCTCAAGAAATGCAATCTCTTTTTCCTCTTGTAAAATACCCCCCGACCAACAGTTATTGAATTAAAACACAAAACCTTAACTCAAAAGTTTCAATATTATCAAATTTTGAATAAAAAACTTGTGCTGGATTGTGTGCAAAAAATGCATTTCTTGAATTTTAATTTTAGAACTGTTGGTCGCAGGGAACTTATAAGAAGGAAAAAAATTGCATTTCTTGAACACAAACCAGCACAAGATTTGTTTTTTCAAAATATAATAATTTTGAGACTTTTGAGGATTAATTAGAGAACTATTAGTCGTACGGAATTTCACAAGAGGGAAAAGAGATTTCATTTCCCGAGCCCAGTTCAGCACAAGTTTTAATTTTTTTAAATAAAATTTTGTGTTGTTTTTCTTCTTTTTTTTAAATGGTTAGGTGTTTGAAATGTTTCTTTGCAGCACAAAATTCAGCGTACTTTAATCTACCTACTACAACATTTGATTTTAAGCTAAAAATAACTTGCGGTTCTACAAAAAAAAAGTTTAATAATTGTGGTCGTAATTTTGGATTTAAACAAAAATCGTTTGCCGCAGAAATGAGCGCAAATGTAGTTCCTAACACTAAGTATGGGTTACTAAAATAACAAAGAGTTTCTTTGATTCTCTACAAATGTACGATATGACACAGAATTAATCATGTAACCGAGACTCCAAATGGTTGATATTCTTAGCTTTTTTCGAGGTATGACACAGAATCAGATGGCAAGATACGAAACCGTGAATTATTGGAAGGTGAAAGAGTAGGACTGTGTCGCGGCTACGTGGAGGTTTGTAGGGCGTATTATCTCGACCGAAACAAAGGGACCACCGGGTAAAATAATGCCAACATTCAGGGACTAGAAACGAATCGAGAAAGAGATATACGGGTGCTTTCCAGGATGTCGGTGTTTGGTTCTATCCTTGTGTAGGTGTTTATAGACTTGTATGCACTTGTGGGTCCACGTGTCGATGTGTGAGTGGAAAATGAGGAGAGCTACGTGAGGGTAGCACCCACGAAGAGTGGTAACAATGGAGGAAATAAAATAAAGCTACGACTAAAGGGAAAGCGGTGTGAGTCAAGGGCGGGAGAGGGAATGACAAAGAGAGAAATGAGGGAGGAATGAGAACCGTTATTTAAGACAAAGAGAAAGTTATGAGAAGGCGTTGTTGCGGAAAGAATAGACTTTCCTAGTCAAATGTTTTTTTTTGTACTGGTGGAGCTAAAATGCTTACGGTTTCGTATTTTATTTTATGAATCGAATCTTTTCCGATAATAAAATTGATCAAATGAGCTCAAATGATATCAAATTATTCTCCAAAAAGTTACAAAAAGTTAATGATATTTAGGTGGAGGATATTTTTTAATAAGCTTTTGTTCAGTATGTTTGTATGAAAAACTAACTAACTAACTAACTTTCTTCCGCATTTATGGACGGCAAAGTTTTTGTTCTCAGTGACATTTAATGAATGCGATGGGAAATTAAAGGGACTAGACAGCAAGGAGTGAATGTTGACGTGACGCACGTGTTTTACTTTCAATTTCAGTATCCAACTTTTGTCAGCACTCGACTGGGCGCTATCAATCAAGTTATTTGTTTCGCGACAAGACGCGGTATTCGTGCCGCACGTATTTGTTTAGTGCGGTTAGAGATATTCTACACGCATGGTTTCACTTGTATTGTGGTCGCACGTGTTATAGTTTCGCAGACAGGTGCGAGGCGCCAAGTTATAATTCGTATAGTAATCTTAGCTGCGATATCAATTTTACTCACAAATAAATAAAAAGCTTATCAATTCTAGGAGATACAATCAAGTAGTCGAAAATACGGACTCGAAGTAACCGTGACGTAGAATTCGAAGGATTTATGAAATATGTTTATTAACGTAGAAATCTTTTATCTCCGGGAATAATTTTGCAGATGAAAGTGAGTACGTGTTCAACTGTTCAACCCACCGCGCATTATTATCGCACGATCGTGCTTCATTTATTTCACCGAGTCACGCGTAAGGTTTTGACGTACTCCCTAAATCATAAAGAGAGAAGTTTGAGTACTGAACCTCACGATTCAGAGTCCTTGAACCGACAAGATATTTGGGAACTTAATCAAACTTCGTAAAAAATATTTCAGATGGTAAATTTGATAAAAAGCAATTTTCCGCCAATTTAAATTAAAGTCTTGACGAATCTCAAGCTATAAAGATTTTCAAACAATAGGTTTAAAGTCTCTCTTGGCATTGAAAGCTGTGACCTGTAACTATAGTGATTGACATGAATAGTGGAGATTTCATGAATTTTATGATTGAATAATCGACTTTTGTGGAGGAGCAGAATAGATAAATCTATTAAACTGCTTTTGGAGTAGACGCGTAATTTATATGGTAGATTTTCAAAAAATAAAAAAAAATAATTATCAATAATATTAATAACACAGAAATCGGCGGTGGCCAGGAAATGGCCAATTAGAAAAAAAGCCGTCCGAATGGCGCGACAAGTTTGGCAACCCTAGTCAGCAATTCCATTCCACACCACAAACCCTTTTGATGGAAAGAATGAAGATTTATCGGAAACTTGTGTAAATTTCTTATGTGTTGCACTCTGTAGATATCTACAGAGTGCAACATTGCTGAGCGAATGGTTGGACATCGTTGGGTGGTAGAACTATAAGGGTGCTGCGATTTAAAACACGTTTGAAGTTGGTTGCGGGCCAGACCAATGTCGGGAAAGGTTGGCTTGCTGTCCAGTGGTCCCAGTCGAGCGGCAGTGCGGTCTCGCTTTTTGGTGAGCGACCGAACAGAAATTTTGTTTAGGTTGATTGAACTTTCAGCGCGAAGGTCCTCTCAAAACGGCACTGTTCACCCTCTATCATCCCGTTCCTCCGCCCTCTTCTCTTCAAGCCACGATTTCCTAGTCGCACATCTCTTCCCCGCCTCTTCAGCTACATGCATTCCGATAGAGTTTTGTGCTCACAACGACACCGCTCGTTGGTAACACGATAAAGATCAGCGTAGCGGATCGACAAAAAGGACAATTAATCGACCTCGTCCTTTATTTTCTCTAAAGTTCACTATAAAAACCATACCTCTCCAAAAGGTTCTCGCCTTTCCTAGATTCGTTTTTTCAAGACTCTTTTTTTTTATGAAGGTATTTTGTCGGCTACGACAGCAATAATCCCTTATCTCGAGACTATCGAGGCCTTGAATTATCAAACAATTTACAAAAGGATTTAAACCTATAGTGTTACATAGACTATGTTACCTCATACTTTCATATTCCCTTTCAATTTTATCATTACGAATTCAAAAGTTAATTACTAATTATAAATTGGGCTCTTCTAACAGGTGATATTATGTACATGATAAATATACGTGTTTAGTGGTTATTGGTTTAGCGGTATCTTTAATACATTAATGTTTAATAATTCATGTGAAATATATTCTTCCTATCTCAAATAGGCTCAAATATTTCCATAAAGTACTTACCTATTTAAATTTCAATACAAGAATATGAATATCTTACCTTCTAAATCTTTGCGGTTTTGCCATCCTCTCGTCGAAAGGATTTTCTAGATTCGTTTTTTCTAGACGATCGTACCATTGCCTGATTTATTTATTGGAAGTAAGCTGAGGTAAACCGAACGCAAAGCTGCCCGCCAAGATCAACAGTAGGTATTCATATTGAACGAGGTGACAGTCTTGAATATTCATGATATTGTGTAGCACTAAGGTGGTTTTCAGACTAGAGCTCTTCTCGAGAAAGGACAAAATACGCCTTAATGTCTCGGTGATGTGAACAAAACATCGCTCTTCTCTGCGATACATATAGGCGTGTACCTTCAGTCACCTTGCATGTTCCTGTGTCAGGCTGCTGAGCTTCTACAAACATATATGGCACTGCTGAAATTATCTATTGATTTTGAATGGCTTTCCACCATAGCGGATTAGACTGACCAGCAGGTTGCGGTGATTGAGGCTGTGTCTGGCCTTCTGCCCCGAACGTTCGCTGGCTTTATCATGCTCTACCACCGTTGGCTTCGAACACGTGTAATCAGCCGCCGATCAGCCAAATACTGGGGTCAAGCCAGCCGCATATTATTTTGCAGCTATGCAAACCAGCCTGAATTTTCATGGTCTGAAAGTACGGCGATTGAAATACAAAATTAGATTAATATAACGTCTAGTATTACTCATGGCTCTAGCATTACTCATGAGACTCTGTTATCATAGGTTTGCTTTATTACTGGTCTGTTTTTCAATCAGCTTTTTGAATTTTCTCCTCTTTCTACTCTCAGTGTATATTCTCACTTGTAAGTATGCTTGTATGCCAACTATTTTGCCAATTAGGGAGAATAAGGCGTTCGTTCAATTAATCTAATGGAAAGACATATTTTCCGAATGATACTCTGATTGCACTTTGTGATAGAACAATGCATTGCAACAGAATTGTGCTACATTCCTCTGATCTCAACCCTTCTCTGTTGTCTTTTGTACGGAGTTTCAAAGGTGTAAAGAGTTAATCACAACTCAAGAGAGTTTAATCGACGGAACCTCAGGTTGCAGCTCAAATATTAATAGTTGATGAGCGCAAATTCCTAGTAAGAGTGTCTGGAAGTATGTTTTATTTGCTTTTCTAGCAATGGTGTAGAGCAGCGTCAAAGTTTACGTGATGCATGGTAATAAACCTTCAGTTTCTATTTATTTTGAGTTCATGCAGCTCTGATTTCCCTTAAATAAGTTTATATGACTTGATAAGTTTAGTCGTCTTAGCTTACGTCTCTAACCAGTTTTTTTATATCATCATTAAACTTTTAACTTCATACATTTTTTATAAACATATCCAAAAACTTACTTTTGTTAAAAACAAGACTCCTCCATTCGAATGTTGATTTGACACGTGGAAGTTGGAAAGGGACACTCTTGGTGACAGATACCCAGCCCTGATTTATCGAACAAATTAAACAAGTTTGCTGTCGGTATTCGTGACTTTTCCTGGTTCTCGTTTTACAAAGTGGTTCTAATTAATAGATTATAATGAGCCAACACCACTATGTAATGTTAGAACCTCACGTGTTAGGGAAAGTTCGTGTATGGAGTGTCTAGGAAAGCATAAATGTTTCTTTGATGTTCGTTCGTCGGTATAACGGGCTCGGACGGGTAAGAGATGGAAAGCCGGGCGTTGGCGTTTGCAGCCTGGATTAAAAACAGAGAGTGAGCCAGGTTGAACTGACTACGCGGTACTCGCGGCGCTCCCTAATTATTTCAACCTCGGTTTGCGAATAATGGCTATATAACGGGATTCCATTGTTTAACTGTTAATTTTTGCGGCGTGCGACCACCACCAGGGCTGTCAAGGCACGCGAACTACCCTCGCTCGGTACGCCAGATGCAATTATTTATCCCCGCCTTCTTTCGAGAAAACTCTATCTCGCTCGGCGCCCTGCATATTGAATTTCTTACGAGCGTCCTCGCTGGCATTCGCCGATATCAAGCAGCTAGGGCGAGAAAATGGTTTAGGCTTGCTTCAGAGACCCAGATCCGTTATCCTTCTTTGTGTTTTATCCGCTTCTCGGAATATTGCGGTTTCAAAAAGATTACGGTGAACACAAATTCTTGCTCCCATATATCTCACTCGCTCTTTATGATAATATTATAAGATATTAAAGAATATTATACAATTCCCTGCATTATTAAAAGAGATGAATATAATAAAAAGCCAAAATTTTCTGTCTTCTTAATTTCAATGTAAAAGTGCTCCACTTCAGTCAAGGAATTTGGATGCATGGTCAAACTATTTGAAACTTTTAATTAAAATAGATGGATCATATTTAAGAATAGCTAATTTAATGTAATTGAATATCCTGTAGATATACGAGGCAGGTAACAGATTAGGAAAGTCTTAGTGGATAGCACTGAAAAGTCCGCAATCCTTTGAAATTTTAGCTAAACCAATATCAATGATATCCACTAAAAGCATTCTTGAAATTTTTAATGTCTGAAAGATATGGCTGTGCAAGCAATGAAAAGGTAGAAAACATGCTCGCCGTCTAATCTAAGAGAGATGAAAAGCAAATGCATAGTGCACTATATACGGTACAGGATACGCCTCCTACATCGTACGAATGATTCAGCTAGAAATCTGATACTAGCTTCTCTTGTCGCTTTCACGCTTCATCCTTCTACTTATCAGGGATCACATGGTTGGGTCATTTCAGTAAAAGCAGAGTATCAAGGATAGCCGCAGTGCGGCTCATTAGACTCCTAAATCTTGCTACTAGGTACACAAGATATTCTCTCCACGGCTCGCAACACCCTAACATCAGAGTGCACATGACTGCACCTAGTAGTCACGTCACAGAGAGAGAATCTCGAACGTGCTGTTTGCTTGTTTATCCCTTGATCGAAAACTGTCCATTCCTCTTTCCCCAAAATAAGTTCAGCACCATACTTCCTTTTCTAAAACAAGTACAAATAATTTAAAGCTGTATATCAGCCTATTATACATATTCCAAACTCTAAATTCATTAAACCTTAATCAGCAGAATCAAATGTCTCCTTTAATCAGCTGAGAGAGATTGCTGATGTAATTCAGGGCCGCCGATCTAGATCTGGCTTCTCTAAATCTTCCTCTTTAACGAGAGAAGAAAGGGGAAGCTTCACGAAGATGGGAGAGTAGCAGGAGGTGGTGTGGTGGTTTGGAAAGGGGTTCGTCCACGTTCCGTGGGGTAGGTTGCTGCTTCCTACCTACTCTCCTTTCGGTTCTCTAGGAGATGGAACGAGGGGGGACGGCTTGGGATAGGATAGGACAAGGCGTGTTGGTTCAAATAAGAGACAGATCTATAGCAGCAGCCCTGCACGGAGTATGAGGGAGGCAAGCAGGCAGCGAAAACCCTATAGTAGGCCGTGGCTGTATTGATCAAGACAAGGCGGGACTCCTTCGCCTCTATTTCCGTTGTTGCCCCTATTCTTGCAGCTTCCTCGCGCCTACCAGAAGGCTTCGCCCGCTCGCTTCCTTCACTTCCTTCACCTCTATCGTCTCCATCATCTCCTTGGTCTTCACTTAACTTAAGCTACTACACCCGATACCAGATATGGTATGTACCTCCGCTTCTATTCTTTCCCGAGTGTCATGAAGGTTACTTCTTTGCACCTTTCCTTTTCCTCAGTCCGACGATTTTAACTTCACCGATATTCTCACCTCGGAAATTTTATTCAATTTGTCAATTGAATTTTTCACAGTTTGTCAACAATTGATCCAAGTAAGCAGGGACGCAATATTTAATGAAAATATCCTGCCACTTTAATATTTCTAACTTCCATATTTGTAACATTGATGTGGATCAGTATTGTTAAAGAACTGGTTGAATCATAAAGAAAAAAATGTAGGGAAGGTAGAATACTGCAGTGAGAGGTTACTTCACGAAACGAATCTGGGAACTATTTTACGCTTAGCTGCTCCGTCGTATCTCATTTTTCCAGAGCTTCCTCGGCACGAGTTTACCAAGATACCCTCTCAATTTCATTCATTCTAAGGGATTTCCTTTAACTGTTTATAAGGTCTCACAACATTTGGAACATAATTAAATTTTGTATCGATACTCTAACATCTTACAACTGAAAAAAACTTGGAATTTTTTAAGCTTGATCAAACATATTTGTTTCCCTCACTCTCTTTTAACAAGGTTGCTAACTCACTATCTTACTCGATCTGATCAATGCTGAGGATATTTTTTAAAAATCCGTCCTAGTGTTCAGTATAGTGACAGAACAGCCTCTCTGGTTCAATATCGAGCGACCAGCTTGGGGGAAAGGATGAGAAGCGGAATTAAAAAATGAAAAGTCACTGTCGCGTTGCTCGGATGCAGCGGCGCGTACGAACGAGTTTACGTTTCACCCTTTGCAGATCAGCCCAAATGTGGGGAAAGATGAGGAATTGCGGTTTTCGAGGCTGGACAGAAATCTGGACGTTGGAAAAAAATTCTGCGCTCAGTAGACTCTCAGTTTGACCATTTAGGCGTCCTTGTCTGCATGTGTTTCTCACGTGTGCACAATTTGGACGGAAATAGTTGTATTTGTGGGGAACATTTCGTATTCGCGTACATAAATGGTACGCCAGTTGATTCAGTGGAGCTTTTCTTATCTTTAGAACAGGAAAGGGAGGTTTTTTTTCATAAGTTTAAGATCCATATTAGTTGAAATCCATAGTGATATTGAATTTCGAAAATCAGACGTAACTTCAGACTTAAAGGAAATTTCTCTGACCACAAAGTCAAAGCTTATAAGATTTCTATAGCATTAAAGAAAGTGAATAGGGAGAGTATCCTTTAGAGTTATATCGAAACGTACATCCCTTTACTGTTTCTTTCATCTTTTGAGAGATACACCTCCTGCAAAGCCACGACTACGTTTAATTGATGTAGTTTTTATCGACGTAAACACACGTCGAGCCAGGTTATTTATATTCGGACGCTTTTCCGCGCGTTGAGGGTTGAAAGAAACCACATCGTTTACCACCACCAGATCGTTTCAAACCTCTGCATCCCTTTCGGTCCTCAACCCATGCCCCTGACTCTTCATTTCGCTTCTCTTTTTTACCCTACTTCTTTCTCTTGCTTTTCACTTAACAGAACCAATACGACCTGTCAAAGTGACTAAGTTTATATGCAAGGTTTATTTTGTATATCCATTCGATAATATTTTCATTGGTAGAAGTTGCGTTACATGATAGTGGAAAAAGTTATGTTTTTTGCAGTTTCTAAAAAAGCGCCCGAAATACGGCCGTCACAGAGATGGACCCCGTTAAGTTGACAATAGTCTAATTAGAACTTCTCATTTACTAAATCAAAAAATATTTGGAATTGAAAAGTTTTCCTAGAAATATAATAATTGTTCCAATTAATATGCAATTATTTGTAAAATAGTACCTCTTAGCTTAAAAGTATGGAAAACGAATTAAAAATAGGGTAGTTGAAAGTCCTGTACGAGCGCACACAGGCTAACTAGTTCATTAGTTTAATAACTTAAAAATTTGCTTAGGCATGTACAATTGTACATATACTTGAATTGAAATTCTAATCTTAATGGAATGAAGTGATGGTTTCATTTCCAACGATAGGTTTTAATTTCTTTAAGAAGCAATATTTCTTGCAGAAATAGTAACGTGGGCTGATTTTCGTAACTGCAGATTCGGCTTTCCAGTAACAGAATCGCGTCTACGAAGTTGCGGACGAAGGGTTTCGCAACAGCTGAATCGCTGAGCGGCACTCGTGATGTAGTGCGGCGAAACTTTTCAAGCAAACAAATCCGTACCGGAAATCCGTCGGATGTAACTTCGCCGAATGACAGAGACCGGCACGCGCTTAAGCGAACAAGGCAATTTTGAATAAACAGCGCAATCAATTTACGGAGCAAAAGGTGTCAGTGATTCTGCATAACATATATTTTCAAATTCTCATAACTTTTTGTGTGTCAGTCGGTTATTTTCACTGAAGTAAAAAAGCCTAAAGGAAATAAAATGTTGAAGAGTTGAAGAGTTAGATCGGAAGAGCTTCAAGATTTTCATTTCCTTCTCTTTTTCCATGGAAGAAGAACTTTCGCCTCCGTTTGGCGAGAGGAGAGCGATACTTCCTACGAAGAAAAGTTAGCCTCACTTTTGGGGCGATCTTTTGCGATCCAGTGGAAAGTATTTATCGTGACTCTTCTGCTCAGTGCCCCTTCCTTACTACTTCCTTTTTTCGTCAAACATGCCCGTGGCTTGAGAGTGGCGGAGCGTTATCGCGAGGTTCACCAAGTTGTGAAAAGTCTTGCCTCCGCTCGGAGAAGATTTGATAAAGACCGAACGAATGGAACGAGTTGGAGAAAACAACTGGAGTGCATTTGTCTAGGTCACAGAGAGCCGACTACTCTTCTTTCTTAAGGAGTTTCTTCTATCTCGCTATCTCAGTTCTTCGTCCGTTTTCCTAGAGCAACAGTGCTTCTTTCGTCCAGTCTATTTTTTTTCCTCTTCACCTCTTCACCTCTACCCTCTCCCCTGTTTATCCTTTTTTTCCTACTTTTCTGACTACCCTCTGATATACTCCTAAAGAATCCTATCGAAAATCTTGATCTTCTAGAGCGGACATAAATAAATCTGAAGTCTGTGTTAGATAGTATAAACTACCTAAGATTGTAACTACGTAGTGCTTATATATGTGAACAATCCTATATTCTCATTCTGTCAGACAGGTGGACCTTCGCCGTAAATATTTATTTCATGATAGATATATGATCTTGTTAGGTTTGAAATAAAGTTTTGTTTTAATTTTCGAATTAGATTCCGATAATTTAGATTCATTAAAAAATATGAGTGAGTATAAACTGGAAGTAAGCAGTGCGCATATTATCGTGGCGATTTCAGCTCCTTGGACGCGTTCACTTTGGCAATGGATCCAATTCGTGCCAACTGACATCGATGTATTTGACTAATTCATCACCCGTCGTAAAGTGGAGAGGCATGGGCTTGGCGTCAGGCTGACGGCGATCGATTCCTACAGAAGGCGCATGTTATCAAAATGCTCTAAACAGACTTAGCTTGTTGAGAGACAGGCCAAGGGTGTGCGATAAAATGCACCATGCAAAAATATTCCGTGTTGAAGCACAAACGAAATGCAAATGGTGCCACGCTACGCGTCGTAGACATTTGGCAACACTGTTTGGGTTTCGTTTGGGGGTGGCTACTGCCAGTCAGGGGGTTGAGCCGCGCTCAGAGAGAGGAACGACGAGGGTTGAAGTCCTGGAGTGAGACAGAGCGACGAAGAGGCGAGGGGGTTAGTGAGAGACAGACAACGTTGGGTCGTTGTACCGTGTCCCGTCAACACCTCCCCCACGAAACTATAAAACACACGTGACATC
Organism: Synergus laeviventris; assembly: GCA_032275145.1. Taxonomy (NCBI): domain Eukaryota; kingdom Metazoa; phylum Arthropoda; class Insecta; order Hymenoptera; family Cynipidae; genus Synergus; species Synergus laeviventris. The sequence continues at coordinate 5,897,459 of JAUESI010000018.1, read as the reverse complement.
TCTCACCCTACAAACCATCCCTTGGGTTGGTCCACCACCAGGCAAACTGCCTACGATGGATTCAAACTCCACTTTTGGTTTCCCCGGGGGTTTCTTTTTTTTTTCAAGGTTTACTAATGTCGTCTCTGAGGAAAATTATGCGAGGTTCAAGGTCCCCATATTGTCCTGAGCTTGACGAAAAAGTAAAATGATGTACCGTATTGCTTTAAAGTAGAAGGGTAGAAGTAAGTTTTATTTTTAAAAGCATGCAAATGAGAAAAATCTATTATTGAGTTATGACAAAAATTTCCTCCATTCCTCGTAATCCTTTCTAATAAAAAAAAACCAAAGGAGAATTGTGGACGTGGTTCATAAAAATGTGATGACACTACACTGAAAAAAATAGATTGAATCGGTTAATATCTTGGAAGATGAACTGAGGGATGGCGAGCT